>JAWWTY010000059.1:6555142-6593070 GCA_035222235.1 Margarornis squamiger
TGGGGCACAGGGGGTGACTCTTGGGGCTGGTCCTGGGCAGGGCTGAGGGTTGGGCTGGATGGTCCTTGGGGGTCCCTCCCGGCTCAACATATTCTGTGATTCTGTGACTTCCCTAGGCAGTGCAGCAGGGTCGGATTCAGCACCACGTCCAGCTTAGTGCCAGCATAGTAAGACTGATCTAACTGATGCAGCACATCCACACCAAAGCCTCCCTCTGCACTCGAAAAGGGGGGATTTAATAACATTCTGTGCTCCCTGTAAGAATCCTGTAGAAAGTCACATCCCGGTTCCTGTTCCCCGCACTCCCCCGCGGGCTCGGAAGCAGCTCTGTACTGTTTGCTTTGTGTGCTTTCCCTTTCCTTCCCCAGCCCGGCTGCACCAAGGGACTCGTTTCCACGGTTTCCAAGGCGAGGTGAGCAGCGAGTCATGGCTTGGCAAGGAAAAGCACTCCTGGAGGCTCCGTGGTGATCCCGGCAAATCGACACCCTCTCCCCGGGAAGGCAGAATTAGGCTGAGATCTGAGCCTGACCCTTGATCTTTGAGAGGACTATACCCGGCCGACCTCTGTCGTGATTTTTGTTGAAATTCAACCAAAACGATGAAAAAACTGCCTTTCCCCCCCTCCAGCCCTTTGATCTTAACATGAAATCGTGGAAACTTCAGTGATTAGGAAAGTAAACACAGTCCCTTCCTGCAGGGAAGGCAGGATTTGTTCTGCCCAAGCGTTGGGCGTTGCAGGGGTTAAGTTACATTTTGCTTTGGGGGAGGAAAGGAAAATCTCTCCAAGTAATTAACTGAAGATGCTGACGCTAATGAAGGGGCTTTCAAGGCTGGGACTGGTAGGGGGTGATGGGAATCCCCTGTTGAATCAATGACATTACGGCCTTAGGAGCGATTCCACAATTATTAGGCTGAAATGATGTTGAACATGAAGTTAATCCTGTTATCTCTCAGATATTGAGCAAACTGCGTGCTCTGGATAACTCTGTAATGGGATTAGAGGAGTCAGTGTGGCACCCTTGGCACTCCCTGTCTGTTCAGGGCTTTTTCTTATTTTCCTGGTCAGGATGAAGTGTTGGTCAGGCTTCCTGGAGTTAATTTTGGGAGGTGGTGTTTGGGGCTGTGTTGTCCAGCTCTTTTTTAAAAAATTAGTTTTATAATGAACACCCTGTTGCCTCCTGAAGCCATTCACTTCTGCACTGCAAAGATCCCTTGAGCCCATCCCTAAATAAATGTTTAGGAAAAGAACTGAAGAACAAGGACAAGTTTAAAAGGAGACTTCCCTGCGTCACACCTTCCTGGCATCAAGGATCTGCTGTTGAGTGAGTTCCTGTGACTGAGACACAGTTCTGGGCCATCATATTTGCAGAGAATATTCAGCTCTAGTTTCAAAGTCCCATTTTGCCTGTGGTGATTGTTCCAAACAAAAGTAGCTGGTGCGGGGTTTAAAAGGGATTATCTTGAGCTTGTTTTTAAGCAGTCAGAAAAATTACAACTTAACCAGTGTCAGGAAAACCCAGGAACCAAAATGATCACGTAGGGAGGAGAGAGAAGAGCCATAATGCATGTTCAGTCACTGGCTGGTGGTCATTACAGATGGGATTGCTCTCCTGATGGGCACAGACCTCCAGGTTTTAGTGGCCTGACTTCCAGGCAGGGTTTGGATGAGCTGGAACAGCAACTTTCTCACTGCCAGGTCAAAGCTACAACAGTACAAAACACAGTGACTTAAGACAACCACATCTGGTGGAGAGGTGAAGCCCTCCCATGCCCCAATGAGAACTAAAATTTGGGTTTCAAAATAATGGAAAACGTTTTTTTCTGTGCTCAATTGCCACTAAACCAGGCCTCTTGCTTTCAGCATCACTATAGAAGTGATTTCCTCAACACCCACTAAATGAGCAGATGTTTTTGGTGCCAAACCAGAAATTTCCATAAAGATGGGAAAGTTCCATATTAAATGGTCAGTCAGCTTTTAGTGTCCAAGCTTTGACTCCTTATTTTTAAAGACTGATCTCGTTAAAAACTGCAGATCTTTTTGTGAAGTTTTATTATTATTATTTTTTCTACTCCCTTGAGGAAGCTGAGAATTGTTTTAGAAGCTCCAAGGAGCTCATTTCCAGCAGAAATGGATTTTGGGGTTGTTAATGACTATGTCTGGGCTGCCTTAAGAAAGGCAGTGAGAGGACATGGTTGTAGCCAAGGGGCCACCTGGGATTTTGGCCCAGTTTGGCTGCCCAGGGGCCAGCCAGCCCTGCTGTTGATAAGGTGATGGATTTAAATGGCATTGTTGTAACCTGTCATTCCAGGGAGCTTGAGGGAAGCCCTGGGATCATTCTCACACCAAGGGAGTTAGTGCCTTCCATGAGCTTTTTGAGATGGGAATCCAGCACTTGAAAGTGCTTCAAAGCCTGTCCCTGATGGTCTGTGGTGCCTGTGCTGGGCTGTGCTCACACCTCTCGCTGGCAGAAATGGGTCTGGTTTAACTTACTGTGTTCAGCTCTGGTCTCCACAGTGTAAGGAAGACAAGGATTTACTGGAGAGGGTGCAGCAGAGGCCACAAAGATGGTGAAGGGTCTGGAGCATCTTTGTGTTGAGGAGAGACTGTGGGAGCTGGGCCTGGTTAGTCTGGAGAGGAGAAGACAGAGAGGGGATCTCATCAATGAACAACCCGGTGCAGAGGGAGGTATAGAGGGGTTGGGACTAGATGATCTTTTAAGGTCCGTTCCAACCCCTAAACATTCTGTGATCCTGTGAAATATCTCCAAGGGGTATCAGAGGATGGTGCCAAACTCTGTCCAGTGGTGTCCAGTGACAGGACAAGGAGCAATGGCCCTGAACTAAAACACAAGTTCCACCTCAACATGAGGCAGAACCTCTTTCCATGGAGGTGGCAGAGCCTGGAACAGCTGCCCGGGGAGGGTGTGGAGTGTCCCTCTCTGGAGACATTCCAAACCCACCTGGATGTGTTCCTGTGTCACCTGCTCCAGCTGACTGGATGGTCTCCAGAGGGCCCTTCCAACCCTAAATATTCCGTGATTCTGTGAATTTAACCCCACTTAAGTTACATTTTGCTTTGGGGGAGGAAAGGAAAATCTCTCCAAGTAATTAACTGAAGATGCTGATGCTAATGAAGGGGCTTTCAAGGCTGGGACTGGTAGGGGGTGATGGGAATCCCATGTGCAGCCCCATGTCCAGTCCTCCCAAGTGGGACGAGAGGGGAGCATTATTTGAGGGTCTCAGAAGTGGTTTTTTGGCCACTGTTTCGGTGTAGTGCTGCTTGCTCCTCAGTAACATCGCTGCTGGTTCTCTCCAGATGCAGGAGGAAGGGAACGAGGTGAAATTACGTGAAATGAGGAATCTAGGAATGTGTGAAGGGTTGTGACTGCAAGAGGGGGGAGCAGCTCAGGGAGAAACAGCTTCCTCCAAGGTTAGATCAGCTGTACCTTCAGAGCTGTTGGTGTTATCTCATCTCTTGACATTTCCTTTAATTATACCAAACGACCTTGACACCGTAAACAATTCCCATGGCATTGTCTCTGCACTAGTGTGAGTCAGTGTGATGCATAAACAGCGCTTGGTTTGGGGGACCCGGTTGGTTCTGGGTGGCCTGGGACACAGCTGTCACATCTGATTTTGGTGCCCTGTTCTGGGGTGGCTCTTCCAGCTCGGGGCTGCCACCGTCTTGTTTTCCCAAGAAAACAGGAGCATCTGGGCTGGGATTTCAGGACCAGCCTAAGGGGGTGCTCTCATTTTGCTCTTTCAGCTCCTGTGCCTCCATAAAAGTTCCAGAGGAAGGGGATGTTTCATAACACAACCCCTTTAATCACGTTAACAGCAATCTTTTACTCATGTTTCAATATTTTCAGCCTCGCTGCTGCTCGGAGACACCTCAGGGGTTGAGCAAGAGTCAATATTTGAGGAGTTGAGGTTCACTCACTGTCTTGCTGATGGTTCTTGTCTGGGTGTGACCCACAGTCTGGCCGTGCCACTGTTTAGGGTGGCCCGTGGTAGATCTATGAAACATTACTTGGCCACATGCACTTCCTAAGCGTTATCTTGTTCCCGAAATAGAGAATAAAGCCTGTATCAACATGAATCACAAAGTTGATAAACTGGAATGGTTCCTCTTGGAGTTGTCTTCTTGTATTGGGCAAATATTTATCCTCATTGTTTCCAAAGGCATATTTGTGCAATAGAAGGAGGTCAGACCTGTAATTACCTGTTAGATTTACTCTGGCAGAAATGGCTTGTAAAAACACAGCACGTTTGAAAGGAAGCTTTTAAACCTTCTCTCTGTGTGTGAACCTGAGGCTGTGGTTTAAAATTTCAGATTTTATGAGAGTTTTCAGTTGCAAGGGTACAAAAAGTATTTTTCTCGCTGAATTTAAGTGCCTCAGCCCAAATCATCTGCACTGTCTTTTAATTCCTGAACCATGGCAGAGAATTTGGGTTTCTCTTCCAACTGTATCTGCTGGAGATGATCAGAAGCCGAGGTTGTGTGCCAGACTTGCCTTGCATTTTAATCAGGAGCTTCTAGTCTGGTCAATAATTAAAGCCGAGCAGGTGCGGTGGGGAAGTTGGGTGTTCCCCAAAAACTAAACCAAGGCGCTTTTGTTGGTCTCCCTGGGCAGAGCCAAGCGAGTGAGGGGTGGTGGGATGCCCTGGCACTGCCTGGCTTGTGCAGTAATTTGGAAAAAATGTATCTTCAGCCTGGAGAGCTGTAGGTGTTGAAGGGTAATTTGAATTATTGGTGTGGTGTGGCTGCTGGGAGGCTGGTGGGGCAGCAGAGCAAAGATGTTTTGCTGCAGTTTCAGCTTTGGGTACGAAGGGCGAATGCACTCGCTGAGATTTTTGTGACATGTTAAAAAGAGGAAATGACTTTTACAGAGAAATCTTGCTGCTTTTCTTTTCAGTTAGTGTGTGGGCAGAGGGACTTGAAGCTAATTTCTTGAGGGATTAGAGGTAAGAAGAGAAATTTGGGATCATGAGTGTTTTGATGGATCAGAGCCTGTGGACCTTGACCCACACATTGCAGACTAATTTACAGAGTTATAGTGCTACCCTTCAGGGTTAATTTCAATTTAATCTGATTTTAGAGGTTTAATATTTACTGATATTCTTGCTGTTAACTTGCAGTCTCCAGTGCTGGGCTTAACAGAGTTTGTCCCATTGGTTTTATAGGTGGCACAGATGGACTTACCTCTACTGAAAGACTCGATTATTTTGGATAATGTCTGCATAAAGCTGTGAAATCTGGTGAGCTGGGTGTGTCCTGTAAGGCAGTTTGTGGTGGCCTCTCTGTGTGCTGTGCTGGGCCAGCCCTAAAAGCATGTGCTGGGCAGTGCTTTGGAAGGAAGGGAATATGTTTTTAATTTGTGCAAAGCCCTGTTAGTTTGGTCATTCTTCATCTCCATGTTTTGCAACAGGAAGCCTCAGGTGATGTCAGTTTGTAGGTTCTTCTCTGAGTATCTGAGTTTTTGCTGCAGGAGAGGGTTAAACAGGAGTTAAGCTAAAATGCCATTCCTGTTTCTTCTCTAAACAGTGCAATAATTAACGTAGTTTTCTCCTGTGTGTTTTTGCTTAATGTACTCCTAATAATATAGCTGGAAGTGGCAGATGGGTATCCTGCCCCCGAGTGCTTCACTGCTGGGAATTCACCAGTGCTTTGCTGGAATGTCTTCTGTATCTGTGCTTCCTTTGGCTTCTAACCAGAGTTTCTCTGAATGCTGCTTCAAGGTGCTCCGAAAAGTCGTTTGTCAGCTTTGGAGGTTCCCTTGCCTGGAGATGGCAAAGCCATGAATCACCGTGGTGATGGAGTTAAGTTAGCCAAGATGTGACTGAATCTTTAATTCTGTCAGGGTTGCATTCCTTAGCATTCCCTCCCTAGTAAACAAGAAAATACGTGGCCTGTGTTGTAATTGCAGTGAGTGGTGAGGAGGCATCAATGTTTCCAGTACTGGCTGCAGTCTGCTTCCATTGGAAGTTGTACTTCCACTGGAAATCAAGGCTGGGGGATATTTTGGTCTTAAACTCCTCTGGGCCTGAAGACCAGTTTAATTCACAGGGTTTTTTTAGCCCGTTCCTTGTGAGAGTGAAGCAATTCCTTGTGTTCCAGCCACTTGCTGTGACCATGGGGCTTTCCAGGAGCACGGCCTCCCCTTCCCAAAGGTGGGGCTGGAAGTGCTGTCAGTCAGCTCCTTGGGGAGCAACACTCTTCCTCCAGCTGTGCTCCATCCTGGCCAACATCTGGGCTGCTGTGGGACATGGGTTGCTCACTTTGCCCACCACCAGCATGTGGGTGGTGGTTCCTGGCATCCTGGATCTGCTGCCCTTTGCTGTCTGGGATGGAGCACCGTGCTGACTAACTGGTGGGGACAAGGAGACTGGAATGCTCTGGGAAATAGGAGTTTCCCCTCTTGGAAATGTCACAGGAAGCGTGGAGGAAATCATGTGCTGTAGGAGCAGTTACCTCACATTTGTGTCTCATCCACGCCAGCGCCCTTTCCATCAGAGTCTGAACAATGTGGTGCCAGCTGTCTTTATAAATAACCCATATTCCCCTTCCACGCTGGCTTTTCATTCCACAGGAGGAGAAAGGAAGAGCGTCACATTGTGTTGGTTTGTGCCCTTTCAGAGTGGCTGCCCTGCTCCCCCTGCTCAGTGATTCCACATGCTCTGTGTCACGGCACAGCCCAGATATAGTCACTTCCAGAACCACCCAGAGCTGGGACACATATAAATATATGATATTTCTTTATTCTTATTCTTGTTCTGCCAAGGCTGAACACAAAACTTGTGGTGAAACCAAGATGATCAGAGCAGCTCTGCTGTGAGGGAAGGCTGAGAGAATTGGGATTGTTCAGCCTGGAGAAGAGAAGGCTCCAGGGTGACCTGATTGTGGCCTTTCAATGCCTGAAGGGAGCCCACAGGAGAGAGGGAGAGAGACTATTTACAAGGGCCTGGAGTGACAGGACAAGGGGGAATGGCTTCATACTGACAAAGGACAGGGTTAAATGGGATGTTGGGAAGAAATTCCTCCCTTTGATAGTGGTGAGGGGCTGGAATGGATTTCCCAGAGAAGCTGTGGCTGTCACATCCCCACAAGTGTCCATGGCAAGGTTGGATGGGGCTTGGAGCAACATGGTCTGGTGGAAGGTGTCCCTGCCCATGGCAGGGAGATGGAAAAGGATGAGCTTTAAGGTCCCTTCACACCCAAACCATTCCATGATTCCATGAAAGGCATCCAGAGTCCTGGTGCTGCCACTTTTCCCTCTCCCTGCCAGCCCTCCTGGTGAGGTGGTCCCTGTGTAAGGCTTCCAGGTGGGTGCAAGGACAGAGCCTCAAGCACCCTGTAGCTCCTGCTGACTCTGAAGGGAAACGCCCAGTGCCACTGGTTTTAAATAGCCAGCTCCATGTGCAGGGATGGGGTAATGCTGGAGTGCTTTTTGATGTTCCTGTGGCTGAATCATGGAGAACCAGGGTCTGAGTCACCCCAGGTGAATGCGGCGTTTCATGTTGGGGTAAACCCAAAAGGGAGCAACACTGGCTTTATTAGAGGAGTTAATATTGGGCTCATTATGGGTTTCATTAGATTTTCAAGTGAAACAATCCAGGAGGGTTCCTTTTACAGTGTATATAAACAGATTATTAGCATGGGAATGCCAGGGGTTTAATGGGATGCTGGGCTGGATGGAGAGGAAATGAAACTTCAGCTGTACCCCAAGGTTTGGGTGTTTATTGCCTGTCTTGTTTTGTTTTAGCCATCTGACTCTCCTGAAATCCCATAAAACTTTCATATAACCAGCATTTTTTGGTTACTATATTTTAGAAGAAAATGCTGAAGGGAGTCTCAGCTGCTTCCCTTTTTGCTTTCCTTTAGAAAACTCTTTCCTCTTCCAAGCTTTTTCTCTTATAAAAGCCTTCACTTGTCCCTGAGGAACAAATGATTTGCTCTGGTTTCTTCTGAGGTGCAGCATTGCTGGGATTTGGGGTGTTCATTGCCCACAATGGAGATCAGAAGTGCCTGGAAGGGTGGCTGTGGCTGAGCAGACAGCACTGCAGCACAGAGATGTCCCTGGTGGGAGGTGGAGAGGAGCAACACTCCCAGGAATGTCCGTATTCCCTGTGTGAGGGAGGACAGTGCTATTTGCCATCCGCCTCCACGGGTCTGCTGATCTCCTGCTCCTCCACCTGCTGTCCATGGGATGGGGGATGTCCTCAGCAGCAGGATTGAGGACGAGGAGGTGCACAAGTGTCCTCCTTCCTCCTGTGTTTTTACAGCTCAGCTTTGGAAGAGGAGTGGATTTGCAAGATACCTGATGAGATATTTAGCATGTTAGCGGAGGAACCAAGAGCACCAGGTCTCCCAGGTGTGTTTGTGGCACAGGTGAGGTGTTACTGGATCTCAGAGCTACCCCGTGAACTGTTCTGGGGGGTGTTACTGCAGTGCTGTCTCCCCCATCCATGGGGCTGGAATGGTGATCCTGCAGTGTTCGTGCTGGGCAATGAGCAGCATCGACTGTTCCCACCTGCACCAGCCCAAATCAGCAGTCTTGGGTCTTGTGGTTTCCCAGAATAGGTTTTCCCATTGGGATTGCTCCCTGGGTAGTGCTCAGTGATATTGAAGTCCTGCTCCTGCTGCCCAGACAAGGACAGGGATACCAGGGGCTGCAGCAAATCCTGGTGTGGGTAAAGCTGCCTTTTCCTACAGTGGGAAAGAGCCAACCTGGATGTGCCACATGGAGTGAATCAGGTTCCTGATTTTAATCCCTTTTATCCTGCAACAAATTCCTGTGTATTTTTGAAAATTTCTTTTCCTTTTTCTCTTAAGATTAAGCTTCTGGATGTTTAAAGGTTTTCCTGCTCCTCTGTGGTGGGTGGGCAGAGGAATGAGTTGTAAATTCACAGAAATCCTAACCTAAATTTCAACGACAAATTAAAGAATCCAAGTGGACTTACTTCAACTCTGGAGATCTTTGTTATTGTGATGAAAATGTTGAAGGGGATGTTTGTTATGTTAACCATCAACCTGTGACACACGAATAGAAAACAAACTCTTACTTTCCTTTGTTAAATTTAAATTGTCCTTTGTTAAATTTAAATTAAACAAGAAGACACTACAGTGCTTCCTGGTAGCTCTAGTCTAGGGGAATTGCTCTGAAACTGTATTTTTATTATCCATCTGGCAAGATGCATATCAGCTCAGGCACTTTGAAATTCCCTTTGCTCTGGGATAGTGCAGCTCCCGCAGCACTTAAAGCACCGGCTGTGTCATCCTGACTGCCTTGGTTTGTATTTACAGGGCTCAGGTAGGGTGTTACCTCTTTGATCCCATTTTGGGAGGTGAAACCCCTTGGTTGCTGGATTCTCCAAGCCCTTCCTTAAGGAAAACACCCCGCTCTCCTTGCTCCCAGCTCTTCTCTCTTCTTACTAAACTCCAGCGAGGGGTGTTGATAATTTGGATTATGCAGCTAAGTGGCTGGAGCGTGGCTGGCTGTCTCCTCCCCTTCCTGAGCTTCGGCCCTAGCTAGCTCAGCTCTGGAATGACAGGCATTCCTGCGTGAAGGGAGCTGGCACAGACACCTATTTATGAGACTGGAGTGCCTGGCCATGGGGTCCGGGGAGAGCTGGACCTGTGCCGGACTGTCGGACACCGGAGCCATGGCCTGAGCGCCGGGGCCGCCTCGCTCGCCGGGCTCTTTCCCAGCCCAAAGCGTGGATTTATCATTTTAAAGGATTGAAGTGCTCCCAGGGTAGTTTTCCTCCCTCTCTCTCCCCTGCCGCCTCTTCCCGGAGAGCTGCTCAGGACAGGATCCCATGGGGCAGCCGCACTTCTCCAGACCGGTCAATCCAGCTGCTCCCGGTGAGTAATGGAGGGAATTCGGGGCAGGATTGCAGGTGAAACGGGGGAGTTGGGAGGAGTGGAATGTGGGGCTTGTGTAACCTGTGCCCGGCTGGGGAGAGAAACAGAGAAATAACTCCATTTCCTGCCTTTCCCCTGCCTGTGTCACATGCAACACGTTCTCAGATCCTGACGGGCTCCGAGCCGCTGTTTTTAGGGATAGCCTCTGTGTGCCATGGATTCAGGGACACCACCTTTGCAAAGCACTTGGACAGCAGTAAAATTCACCTGCATGGGGCAGGAGCCAGCCCTGATAGCAATCCCAGACCAAAGCCTCCCAGAATTGCTTCCTTGGGCTTAATGTCACCCAGTTTTGGGGCACCTGTAGCAGCTTTTTGGGGAGAAGGTCTTGGCAACCACCTCCCTGCTTGTTTTCCCTCTCCACTGTGAGGTATCTCAGTAACAGCCAGCCTGGAGCAAACACAGCTGTGTTAAGCCCTGGAAGCAGCTCCACTTCCCGGACACTGTGTGTGGGTCAGTGTTATTCCAGGTCTCTTATTCTGGGTGCTGATCCTGGCCCTGAGGAGACTTTCCCCATCCTGCTGCTCCCTGTTCTCTCATCCCCCTTTGCTGTCACCTGGCTGGGCTGAGTTGTTCACTCTTATCTGTGGTGTGAGATACTTGATTATTAGGGAAACACTCAACATTGGCACACACAGAGCTCCCTCAGGTACACATTATTTTTTCATTCTTTTGCACTTCTATAACTTTGAACCTACCAAGTGTTTTCAGGGCTCCGATCAAACCAGTGATTCTCTTCCCCACCTCCAGTTCACCCCAGCTAGTCTTGTTCAAGAGCTGCTAAAAATAAAGTGAGTGGAAGGGAGAAATAAAACTTCAGTTGTCTTCGTACTGACAGTGGAGATTAACAGCATCTTCTCCTTGGATTTATTTGCTGTTAGGAGCCAGCCTGGCCAGTTTTGGGCTTTTCTCTGATCAAGCACCAGTAACAGTGGTAATTTCCAGGGGAGTGGGCTCTTGGTGGAATGACATTATGCTTTGCCAGCAGACCTGGTGTTTTCTCAACTGGTCATTTGCTCTCTGAAGTCTTTTTTTCATGGCACAGCTCCCACAGTTCCCACTGATTAAATGGTGAACGTGAGTTCTTGCATTAACTGCGGCAGGATGCTGTTAAAAAGAGTCCTGTGAAGATTATGGTGATTAGAAAAGTACAAAACACAGGGAAGCCGAGGGCTGGGACTGTTTGGGGCTGTTTTGTGACCACAACCTTTTATTGCTTTAAGGTCGGGATTCACGTCTTCCCTGGACCATTCAGGAAATGCACATCAAGTTTTTAAAGCTGTTATAGGAAGCTTAGAAACATTTGCCCAATGGATACTTTAACAGCATCTCCTTCAAAAGAGCCTTTGTTTGCTTTTTGAGTTGGAGCTGTTTGCTTGGAAGCTTTTGGGATTCTTAACTGCTCTGCTGGACACAACAGAGGGGAAAAGGAGGGAGCTGGGTTGTTCTCCAGGCTGTGCATCCACATGGTCAGCAACAGGAGGGTTTGTGGCTCAGGGCTGTGATGGTCCTGCTGCAGCTGTAGGTGCTGGGGTATTCCAGGTGTGTTAGGAGCAGCCACATTCCCAGCAAAACTTCCTGATGCATCTTCTGGGCTCATATGATAGCAGAACTTCAGGGAGGTGTGTTCCTTAGGGAAACAGAGGTAGTTAAGCAGAGTTGCTGCCTTGGCACTGAAGTGCCTCATTTGCCTGAAGACAGAGATGCCTGGTGAGCTTCTTTATGAGTAGAAACTTGTGGGATTTGTGGAAATCCTGTGGTAACTCCTATGAGAAGAGATGGATCAGGTTCTGGAGGAACTGTGGCTTGCAGAGGGAAGGAATCTGGCCCAAGCTCATGACTTAGATGCTGTGCAATATATGGATGTGTTCTCATTTCCTTTGTGAGGATGTCTGTTAATGAAGTTGGAATTTACATCTCAGAAAAGGACTGGGGCAAAGAGCCCATTGTAGTGCAGGCAGGGTGAGACCCATCTTCTTTTGGAGTTTGACTTGAATGTCTGCAGAGATGTTTTGGGGAGAAAAGCAGCTTGTTCTCAGTCTTTTCCTAACAGCTCCATTCTGCAGCCCTGTCCTGGGGCTCACAGACCCTTCATCCTAAAAGGGTTTTGCCATTTTCCTCATGAACTCTGGAAATCAGTAGTTTCCCTCCCAGGCACATACTAGTATAATATGAGTTGTCATCTTCTGGGATTCAATTCTTTGATTTATTCACAGCCTTCAGCCTTGCTTTGTTGGGGGTCTCTAACTCAGATCCTGAAGTAATGGTGTTAAAAACAAAATAAAACTTCCCCATAGCCAGGCTGGCTTTTGAGGGTGTGTGGCCTGAGTTAAAACAATTTAAAAACTCACCAGGATTAATTCTGCACTAGATCCAGGTTGGTTTTAATTCTTTAACACTGTGCATCAGAGGTGCCACTATTTCATATAACTGTTGCAGGTATTTTCCACATGAGAGATGATCCTTAATGAAAAAAATGCTTTTTGGTTATTCTGTTGGTCCCTGAAGTCTCTGCTGTGCCTTTTTCCAGGCTGGCAGTGTTTTGCTCTACAAAATGGGGTTTTGGGGCTTGATCCCTGAAGATGGGGATTAACTTTTTGCTCAGTGGTGGCTTTTCCTCCCTGGACTGTGGTGTGACCATTAAACCATGACATTTATAGGCGGGTGATCCTGCTGGGAGCTGCCTCCTGTGGTGTCCTGTGTGTGTGGCCGTGGTGTGACCACGTGTGGTATCTTTAATTGACCCCACAGATCCTGGCTGTGCCTGTTTGACCCACTGAGAGCAGCGGTGGAAGTGAAAGCTTCTCCCTTTTTATTGGGAATGGCAACCCCAAGCCTGGCAGGAGCTTTGGGAACAGGTGACACATCACCAACTGTGACTCCATCTCCTTCCACTGAATTGGTTTCTCTGGGAAACAACTGGGGTAGCTCAGCACCACAAGGGGAAGAAGAGCTTTCTTCCACCTGCAGTTTAACTGCAAGATTTAAGTGTAAATGTGTTTTGAGGGAGGGTTGGAAGGACCAGCTGGCCAGGCAAACTGATGGGGAATTGCATCCCGAACTGCTTGGCACTGCTGGAGCTTCCTGCCTTCTTGTGTGTCCAGGCTGTGCCAACTTTGTGACGTTTCCCGAGATTATTTCAGTCTAAACATTTTGGGTTAACACAAATGTGCTGTTTAAACAGCTCAAATTCACCTGCTTGTTTGGATGGAATGGGATTAGGGCAGTGCAAGTGTTTGGGAGAGCGGATCTGAAATGGCAGGTTGGGAAGCAGCTGGGTCCTGGGATCTGAGTGCTTCAGGAGCCTGGGGTGACCTGCTGAAGATGCAGTAGATACTTTATTCCAGATTTTTCCTCACCCAGGTCTCTGCTGGAACATTAAGCACATGATGCTGGTGTCAGGGTGGGCTCTGTGGGGCTTTCCCTGCCCCAGGGTTGCTTTTCCAAAGTGTGTGCTGTCACTACTTGCCGAGAGGTTAAACAAGGTCGTGCTTGGGCACGGGGGCACCTTAGGGACCTGCCAGTTGGGAAGCTCTTGACCTTCTAATGAGGACACTGCTGGCTTCACCCAGGCCTGTGTGACCTCATTTAACCTTTTCCACGTGTTTAAAGCAGGTTTTCCAGCCTGGCACCGCAGTGAGGGTGAGACTGGTCTTGTGGACACAGCCTTGGTGCTGAGCAAGGGCTGGGTTGGGTGAGGGCATCCTGATGCTTCCCACCCTTCCCTCAAAGTCCCATTCCTCCCTTTTTGCCCAGTTTCTTTCCCCAGGCTCTGCACTGTGGTTCCTTCCTGGATTCCCAGTGCATGAATCGGAGAAGGAGAGGTTTCCCCTTGCATTGCAAAGCAGCTTAAGGACCCTCCTGCACCTTGTAGAGCAGAGCAGGAGGAGGCACAGCCTCAGCAAGGTGGATTCTCTGCCTTCACAGCGAAGAAATGTCCTCTCTGCACCATTTCCTGGAGGTTTGAGCTGGAAATGGGCCGTGCATTGAAGGAAAGGCCCTTTTTGGAGGGGGTGTGAGCGCTATCTAACGTGAACAATCACTGAAACAATGAGGTTATTTGAATACAGATCAGTAAATCTCACCTACAGCTGCCGACCCACCCGCTCGTTAGCTCTGAGTGTCATAATTGCTTCACAACAGACGGCTTTAAATGTCTATGTCCGTGTGTAATTAGGGCTGGGAAAAGGAAGAGTGATGGGCAAGGGCAGGACAGGCTCTCCTGTCAGCAGAACAACTGGACAGAACGAATCCCAGCAGGGTCTGAGGAGGGAATTGGTTCCCTGGCATCTCGGGGTGTTCAGTAACATGTCAAGTTTTATTCCACACAGAGCAAAAAAGGATGGTGGGAATGATTTGGGCCAGTTCAATGCTCTGAAGAAATCCATGATGTGCCTGTGTTTCCCTCTTGCCTGGCTGTTTTCAGACACAGAACTGGTTATAAACCAACAAATCCACATGTTCTCGTGTTGTACAACAGCAACACGAGCAGTTGTAGCACAGCAGAGGAGCAGGAGCCCAGCGATCCCCTCTCCATGTGAAGGTCGTTGTGAAACCTCCCTGCGTTCACCTGCGTGGTTGCAATTCTGGCAGTGAAAGCTCCACCCCGGGATGGTATTTGCTTTGACAGCCAGACCTGGGCTGCAGGAGCTGCTGGAAGAGGTTCTGCCTGGAGTAAAATCGCATGTAGGCTCTCCCCACCCTGCCTGCTTCGAGCTGCTCCTGCTCTGGGGGTATCGTGTGTCTCCTGCAGTTTCGGCTCATCCTTTCATGACCACTGTTCCAAGGGGACCACGGTGGGGGAATGCTTGTTGTTCTCCCTCTAATTGGAAATGGAGACATCCCAGCGTGCTGAGGGCTCTTCATTAATCCCTGGACCTGAGGGTTGAGTTTACTTTTAATAACTTCCTTTGCTTAGTGCAGCACTCTGACACCTTGGGTGGCAGCAGCACATAAGTGACATACATTCCTCAGAGCAGTTCAGGGAAGGGTGAGATGTGAAGTGACTGCCTTCAGCACCGTTCTGCTTGCAAAGGTGAGGGAAATGCCTTTGGTGGCACTTGGGATCCACATTCAGTGCACAGCCTGTGCCTGGCAAGCGCTCGTGCCTGCCTGGTGAAGTTTGGGAACGCTCCGTTGAACACAGTGAATACTGTTTGTTAAAATTACATGGACGACTCCAGGGCTAATGCTCTGGTCTCTGAAGAAAGTGCCTCTAAACATCCAGACAATTCCTCTGAGGTCTCTGGAAATGCTTTTTCTTTTTTGCCCCCGTTTCCATCTACCCCCCTCCCCCTTCCATCCCTGCAGAAAATCATGGATCGGTGCTGACATTGTGTGTGTTTTTTTCCACCCAATTTCTCTTCTGTTATGAAGCCAGAGTTGGGTTGTTTTTTTTATTTAAAAGCGGCTCAGATACCGAATTAATCCTGCTTTTTCAAATAAATGCTGGCTGGCAGCAGCTTCTGACTGGTTCAGAGTGAGAGACTTTCTGTTATGGGGCTGATTTAAACAAAAGTACAACCACAAACCCAACAGAACAACTATCAAACCCCACTCTGTGAAATCTGGAGTTCCACAAATGACAGGAGGAACCTGGAAGGGTTAGAATTTTGGATAGAGTCTGGACTGGCCACAGTTAGCTTTGAAAAGGCTTTTCCAGGCAGATTGGCACAGTGGCATTTCCATGGCACTTCCTTGCCCTTCCAGCCTCTCCACAGCATGGAGTGCTGGGCTGGCTTTCCTTCCTCTGTCACTTGGTTAAGACTGTGCTGCTCACATGATTGAGGTCCTTCTGCTGAAATACTCTCTGGTTTCCCTCTGTTGTTCCTCTCTTCCCTGTTTTTCAGTGATCTTGCATTCCATGTGTGCTCAGACTGGAATACTGGGGTCCATCTCTCTTGCAGCCTGTCCCCAGCCTGGCAGCCCATGGCTGTGGCTCCCTCCCTGTGCTTGTCCCTTCCTGGGATCTGAGATCTGCTGGGAAGCACTGCAGGGTTGCAGGTAGAACTCCAGCAAGCAACTCATTTTTTCCTGTTTGTTATTTTTCCCCCTGTCCTGAACATGCTCTTCCCAGTGTTGACAGGAATCTGCTTTTTCACATCTGCGCCTGTATCCTCAGTGGATATTTGTAGGATACAGCAGATACATTATTAGCTCTTCTTCCTATGTGCAAAATAGCTTTCCCCTAAAATTTCTTTCCTAATCTCTTACCCTCAGGAGATGGGATTCTTGGCTGAACTTTCCAGGTTACCTATGAGGCTTTGTCTGCTCTGCAGGCAGGTCCTACAGGCTTGTCTGAAGTTGACTGAAAGGTCTGTTGTGTTCCTGGAGGGCTCTCAAGCTCCACAACATCTGATTTAGAGGCTCCAAAACAAGGCACACGAGTGCAATTTGTACCAGGACACCCCAGCCTGCCATGTGTGATGTTGGGCAGGGCTGGGGGAGATGTCTCTTTTTTCCATAGTTGTTTTTTCCATGGAGCTCTGCAATGGGTCTCTGGTGTTGCTGCCTCTAGAAGCCGAGGGATTGTGGCTCTGTAAATCCTGCCACGAGCAGGCACCAGCTGCCTTCACTTAGCTCATGTGCACTGATTCATTTTGTTGCAGGCAGCGCTGGGTTGTGCTGATTGTAAATGTTCCCTCATGTTCCATCAAATACCCCCAGAACAGCAACAGCAGGATTGTCAGTCCCCACATGAGTGTTTCATGCTCTGGTTCTGCTTCTAAAGCGGTTTTCTTAGAGTTGGGAGTTGTGGCTTTTTTTGTGTGTGTCCCTTCCCACCTCTGTGTCCGTCTCGTGCTGTTCCCCAGGGACTCCAGGGCAGTAGGTGGAGCGGGGCCTGTATTGTGTCGCTTTCCTGTGGAGTTGTTGCTCTTGGCCAGCTTTACTGCCCTTATTTATAGTGGGAAAATCAGAGAGGCACATCCAGCTGCTGGAATGGGTCTGGTGATTTTGGGGTGCGCAGACAGTCGTGGATGTCGGCTCGGTGGGCTGTGGGAGGTGTTTGTGTCCAGCTGAAGACAAGGAAACACAGCAAAGTGGTTTGTGTTCCTGGGCAAAGCTGTGATGCTGCACAATTAAACTACTCTGTGGCTGAGGGAGCTGGGGGGGCTCAGCCTGGAGAAAAGGAGGCTCAGGGGGGGCCTTCTGGCTCTGCAACCCCCTGACAGGAGGGGGGATCTGGGGCGGGGAGTCGGGCTCTGCTCCCAGGGAACAGGGACAGGAGGAGAGGGAATGGCCTCAAACTGTGCCAGGGGAGGGTCAGGTTGGATATCAGGAGGAATTTCTCCATGGAAAGGGTGGTCAGGCCTTGGAAGGGGCTGCCCAGGGAGGTGTGGAGTCCCCACCCCTGGAGGTGCCCAAGGAACAACTGGATGTGGCTCTCAGTGCTCTGGGCTGGGTGACAAGGTGGTGTTGAATCACAGCTTGGATTTAATGGTCTCAGAAGTCTTTTCCAACCTCATTGATTCTGGAATTCTGTAATCCTTGTCTTGAGAAGCCCCTTACCAGCTTCCTTTTGCCCTGTTAATGTTGAGAGCCCTTCTCCTGTCTCCCCAAGCTGATGTGAGTGTTCTGTGGAGCCATGGATGGAGTCTTGCTCCTTTTTTTGCCTGACTCTGCTGCAGTTTCCCAGTGTGGGGTGGGCTGGTGGGAGGTGGCAGCTGTGACCTGCAGCACAGAGCTAATTCTTTATTCTTTTCCTTTTTTTTCTGTGCAGCCGAGGAGGTGGATCACGCCCCAGGTGATGCCGGCATGGGGGTAGATGTTTTGGAATCAGGTGACACCACACCCCCTACAAAGAGGAAAAGCAAGTTCTCAAGCTTTGGCAAGATCTTCAAACCCTGGAAGTGGAGGAAAAAGAAAAGCAGCGACAAATTTAAGGAGACTTCAGAAGGTAAAGTGACAAGGGCTGGGTGGGCGTCCCTTCCTCCACAGGGAAACCTGCCATGAGCCATCTGGCCACTGAGAAGGGCTTGCTGTCAGCAGCCTGAGTGCTGGCATGTGTAAGAACCAAAATGTGACTTTGGTGATGGGCTGGCACCTGCAGTCTCTCCACAAACACCTTGCCACGGAGCTGTAGTTTCAGACAAATAAATTCCTTTCTTGCAAGGAACCTCTCCGAGCAGCTGTGGGGAGGGAGGGTTCGCTCCACGATCGCCAATGTAGTGTGAAGTGCAGGCCTGAACGTGCAGTCCCTCCTCGTAATCCATGTGAAATTTGAAGCCCTTTTATTTCCTCCAGAGGATCCCTTTAAAAAAAAAATAAATTATCATCTTGAACTTCTAGCTTGCCCTGTTTTCTGAGTGCCTTTTTTCAATTTAATATCAGTTTTAGAACGAAAGATTTCTATGCGAAAGCCAAGAGAGGAGCTGGTAAAAAGAGGGGTTCTATTGGAAGAGCCTGAGCAGGGTGAGTCTGCAAACGAAATTCTCCTGTCTGTGTCTGTGTAGCTGATCTTCCTCTGGCCAAACCTCACCCTTGGGAGACAAATTGAAGGGCTCTTTGCTGTGGTTCCTGTCTGCTTTACCCTTTTCAATGCTTTCTCTCGTCTGATTTTCACACACTGATTTTTCACAGCCTGTTCAGGGAGGAAGATGTTGCTGAGGAAGCTCAGTGCCTGTCTTGGACAAATTCCTGCCAGCAGGGAGGGAGGGCTGTGCTGTGGGTCACTTCCCATCCTGTCCCTCCCTACCTGTCCTGCTCCAAATCGCTTCTCCTGTCCTGCAAACCTCTGCTATCACTCACCAACTCCAGCTGTTCCAATCACATTCCTAACTGCACTGGGGCAGAGGTGCTGACCCCAGGGGCTTCAGTTGGGAAAACAGTCAAAAATGGATGAATTTTGAGCTGCATTTCCTCCAAAAGATGCTTCTTGGTGTGATATCATAGTCACCACTGAGCTTATTAAAGCTTGCCCTGCTTTAATCTTAAGTCTAAGAAGTCTGATCCCCTTTTGTGTCATCCCTGATGTCTCCCAGTTGGATCATGCTGCCAAAATAAGTTCTCAGATCACCATCGTGTCACCTGGCTGTGAGTTGGGTGGTTTGGGTCTGAGGGAGGGGCAGGAAGGTGTAGGGGGACAGCAGCCCACCTGTCTGGGTGGGATCATGGTCCTTGGCTCAGGGTGTAACTGCACCTCAAGAGACTGCCTGCAGAGACAGCCTTGGCCTGCTGCAAGTCTCATTCTTAGAAAGCTGTAAAGTGGAAGAAGAGTGGAGGTGAAAAAATGGTTTTCAGACCAAACAACAGAAAGCAAAACTGAGAGAAAGAGTCTTAACACAGCTCTGCTGTAATGATGCCTCTACACCCCTGAGGGTAACAGTGCAGCTCTGGAGGAGCAGTTCACTGGGTGCAGAAGGGTGTGAGGTCACAGGATGAAACTGGAAGAGAGATCAAAGGCTTTGGGCACCAAACCTCCAGCTGGGGATGGCAGAGGAGAGCGAGATCTTCCATGCTGTAAGGGTGGAACAGAAGCCTGGCTTAGGGGTGGAATTATTTTCTTCTTTGAGTCATCTGCTCTGACTTTAGAAGCAGAAGATGGGTGTAATGTGGCCAGAGTGCAAACCCCGGGCACGAGGGAGCAGTGGGTGCTGGCAGGAGGGGTAGATTAGAGGCGCATTATCTAAATCCCTCCTGGGAGTTTAAGACACTTGAGCAGTCATAAGACGTGAGGGTGGGTTATTGTGTTTGCTTGCACTTCTAAAACCTGCTTGCACAAGGTCAGTTAGTTTTCTTAGGGGGGGGAAAATGGTGGAAACCCTTTGAGATTAAGAGGTAGGGAAGGAGGTGTGGTGGTGAAGCTGGGAGAGGAGGCCCTGCTGCTCCCTGGGCTGGGGGTCAGCAGGTTATGGGCTCCACATTGTGGGTATGGGGCTCAGAGTAAGGAAAAGAGGATGGCATTTGATCTCTTGACCTTGAAGGAGGTCCCTGGAGCTGAAGGTGGGAGTGAGGTGGTGTGAGAGGCCATCAGGAGCTGCCAAGGAAGGGCTGGTAGAGTTCAGTGGTAAGGAAAGCTGGATCTTACTCCCTGCTTCCCTTTCTGAAACCTTTGGATAACCAGAGGCAGTTGCTGCTATAAAAATCCCTGTCTCATCCCTTGAGTTTCAGCCTTGTCTGGGGAGGAAACTCCCTCTTGTTGCTGTCTGTGCTTCCTGCATTTCAGGGAAGGGCAGTGAGAGAGGCAGCGCTGTCTGCCAGCTCCTCCCAGGAACCAAGGCTGTTTCTTGTGGAAAAGAGATCCTGGGGAGCTTTTGAGTCTGTGGCAGCTTTGCTCTCAGCTGCTGAATAACACCACGTTGGGAAAGGGGAGGCAGTACTTGGGGGAAGAGGAAAGGTGAAGAAGGCAATGGAATAAATGACCAAAAATCAGAGTAGCAGAGTGTGCTGGGGCCTGGCATCTGGGAGGCTTTGATGCCACAACTGCAGTTGGTTCAGAGAGGGTAGACTGAAATGCTAAAGATTTATAATCAAATTGATGATGTATCAAGGCTTTGTTGAGTTAGAAAGCAGTCAAAATGGATAATGTCCCATTAAAATGGATGCTGTCTGATATTGGGAATAATATCATCAAGAGTTTGTCCTGTCAGGGCAATTACAGGGAGTGGTTGAGTATTTCCTCATGGGGTTTTAAGTGGTCTCATAATCATGGGCTGGAAAGAGGAACTGTTTCCAATAGAGGTCTTGCTTCTGACATTGGGAAACTCCATGGTCGAATCTGTAAAAGCAGAAATAGTCAGGACGAACTATATCAGATTCTGGAGCTGTATTATTCCATCTGATTAAAACCAAGATGAAGTGAAGAAATCTGTTTTGCTGATGTGCATTGATTTTTGTGGCCATTTCAGGATAGAAACAGAAGGAAAACAGAGGTGCTTCCACTAATTCTAAGACTACCCAAATCCATTATTGCATGTGCAGTAGATGCCTTGGCTCATGTTGGAATCTATTGCAGCAGGGAACTGGTGGCTGCTCTGTGATGGGGGGTGGATACAAAAGCTGCTGGAGTATTTTGACTGCAGCTACAATTTCCTTGGGCTATGACAAAGTGCTGGGCACAGCAGTCTGAAGGGCAGGACAGGAAGAAGACAAGCCTTTGATGGGATCCAGAGCTGTACTATTTACTTGCTGACAATGAAACCAAGGGCTCCCATCTCCAGCTGGTTGGTTGCTGTGCTCTCCTGTGCAAAGGGGACTGAAGACCAGCAGTTTCAGAAGCCGGAGAGAAGTTGGTGTGGCTCCCTGGTGGTTCAGTCAGCTCAGCCAGCTCTTCCCTCTCCTGCCTTCTGAGTGTTTTGTCTTTGCTTCTCTCCACTCCCACCCCCTTGCAGATGGTGAAGAGCCAGAGAAGCTGAACCCCCCTGCACTGAAGAATGGCCACACAGTCCCCATCGGTGGGCCTGGGGTCTGTGACCCACCCAGCCAGGAGGAAGAGGCCACAAAGTCCTCCAGCCTTAGGAAGCCTGTTCCAGCAGAGGAACCAAAAAAGAGGCAAGGTAAGAAACCAGATGTGTGCAAAATCGGGACTTCAGATTGTCCCAGCACCAGCTTTGAATTCTCATCTGATTGTTTCCCCTCTCCAGTCCCTTAAACTGTCTCCCTTTGCAGGCTCCTCCAGCAGCCACTCTGGGCCTGAACTGGAACCACCTCAGGAGCCACATGTTCCCAGACAGCCTCTCCTTCCTCCAAAAAGACCTCCCTCCACTTCCCAGGAGGCAAACGAAGTGCAGGCAAAGGATCCAACGCCTGCCAGCAGCACTGCAAGAACTGCCCCCTCCACCACAGCCCCCACTGCAGCAAAGACAGTCAATCCCACAGTTGCCCCTTCCCCAGCCCCCAGGACTCTGCTTCCCACTCCTGCCAGTGCCAACACTACTGCTCCCACCAGTACAGCCAGCACAGCTCCTGCCAAACAGCCTCCTGTCCCTCCTCCCAAACCTGTCAACAGAAATAGCAACTCACTAATAGGTAAGTGACCCCAGCAGCTGGTTTTTGTACCCTGGGATATCCTGGAGCTGCTGCTCCAAGTCTCTCTTCCCTTCATAACGGAAGATTTTTAGTTGCATCATGAATGTCTGACCATTCTTCCTGAAAACAGTCCAGTTTGGACTCAGGTCTGCCAGTGTTTAGCCAGAACACACGTGTGCTGGGAACAGAGTAATTACTGGAGTCCTCTGCCATGAGCCATCCAATCTGTTCCCAACAGCTACCTGCAGGAAGGAATCCCTGCCTGCTTCTTCTCTGTCAGCTCTCAGGCAGTGTCTGAATGTTGATGCTTTGCTGAGGGCTGAGATTCAGCCAGGGTTGGGGGATGGTGGATGAGATTTTGCTTTGCGAGACTGTGGTCAGTGACAATTCGTGCTTTCAGCTGGTCTTGGGGAAAAAAAGCCCAAAAAACTAACCTAAAAAATGCACATCAGACCAAAAAATGTCTGTCATGGCTGTCACTGCAGGGCCATGTGGTTTTCACTTGGTGCAGAGAGGCCAGGAGCTGGAAGGGATAATTCAGGCTTCCCTGATTATACTCAGGCACCTCCCCTAAGGTCTGTGGCTGGGATAGTGCCATATTAGTCTTGTCCTTAAGTCTTGTGCCATGGATAAATCAGCTCAGCTGTAATTTGAGCTGAATCTTCCCACTTAGACAATTAAATGTCTTTATCTCTGTAACTTTTCTAAGCAGAAGATTTGGGGAATGTTTCTTAAAGCTGGTTTAGTCTCTGCTCTCTGTGGGAATTCTTGTGGGTCTTAAAGATGCACCGCGGAGTTGGGATGACTTCCATGCAGTCTGTTTGTGTCTCAGACAGTTCTCTCACAGACACATCCTAATCTTTGGATACAGGGGCTCACTCAGATCAGAAGGGAGGCTCCTGGGAAGATCAATCCAACAGGTTTGCACTGTTACCACAGAAACTGGAGGCGTTACCCAGGTGTGGTTTGGAAGGCAGTGGTGGATGTGCAAGTTGCCATCTGAAGTAGCCCAAGCCACTGCTTTGTGTGAGCTGATGGCTCTCCTCTGCTCTGGGCTCACCTTGCCCTGGCAGGTTTTGCAAGTGACCTTGATATGGTGTTAAACACTCCCATGTGCCAGACCAGCTTGATTAGCCTGGCCATGCCCGAGCACTCCATGAAATACCTTCTTGTTTTCTTTAAGCTGCTTGCACACATTGCAGATGGCATTTGAAACGCCCCAGCGCTAATTGCAGGAGGTACTTGTGGAACAAAGAATGGGGCTGGAGACAGGAGTGTATCCAACATCTGTTTGGAGCCATCCTGCCTCTTCCCAACAGCACTGAGGTGTGAGGGAAGGGAGAAGGAGAGCAGGGAATTCTCTTTTGAGTCCTGGGTGAGAAGGTGGTGGAGGAGGAGGCTCCCACCGGGTTCTGGTCTGGTGGGATGGCGCTGGAGCTGCAGCGTTGCTGTATGAGCCGTGTGTTGTTGCTGATGGAACAGCAGGAGTGGAATTGGCTTTGTGAGCTCCCCATGGGTCTTTGGTGTGTGCTCTGGGCGTGTGTCCTTTTGTGCTGCTTTTGTAGCCTGAGGCAGGGGAGGGTGTTCCTGTGCAGGTCACCCCATTGTCCCTCCCGAAGATGCTCATTCTCTGAGCGGTTCTGCTGTCTGCAGCAGCTGGAAATAAGGCTCAGGAAACACTTCTGGGGAGAGGGGATTTAATCGGCAGCAGCTTGAACAAACAAGCAAGGAACAGGGTGCCATCCTGCTGTCCCAGAGTTTGGCAGCAGCCCCAGGGCTTGGTGCTCCTGGCAGGGTTAAGGAGCCACAGGCAGCACAGCCTGTGCTGGAGCACCGGCTCTGCCCACGGTGCTCATCGCAAGGGAGAGGCTGTGCCAGCCTGTGCACTGGCTCTGTTGCACTGCCTGCTCCAAGCAGCTCCCAGCCCTTTCTGTCTCTTCCTTCTGCCAGCTCCTCACTCCCTTTCAAATTCTGTCCTTCCCCAGAGATGGCTGGAGCCTGGTCCTGCCAGGCTTGGAGACACCGGAGTCCCCTGGGCTGGAGCTGAGGGCACTCGGTGTTTTGCACAATCTGGCCCTTAATCTACAAGGGGAAAGTCTGAAAATGCTAAACATCCCAAAAATGTGCCCACCTCTCTCCAGCTATGCGGCCTTATCTCTGGAAACACTCCTGCTCGCAGCACCCTCTCGTGGCTCCTCCCGGCTCCGTGCTGGGCACAAGATGGGTTGTCACTGCCACCCACTCCAGGGGAATGAGCAGCAAGTCTCATCGGCTTCAGACAAAGCCTTTCCGAGCCCCAAAAGCCGTGGATGTGTGGATGTTAAAGGCTGCAAACTCCTGAAGAAAGAGCAGTCTTCACTGGTGCAACTTCTTCCCTAGGAATGGAGGGGGTTTGGGGAACCTGAGGTTGCCCACTGCAGGCATTTTCTGTGCCTCCCTTTCTCCCTCTCTCCTCCATCACACAGCAGATAAGTAGACTCGAGGGTTTTAGGTATTTAGGGAAGTTTTGCTAGTTATTTTGTAGTTTATATGGGAAAGGAATGGAGCTCAGAGGTAGTTGAGCAGAATCTCACCCTGAGGAGCTGCTGGCAGCAGGGTGTTCTCGGGCTGGGTCTGATGGGTGAATGGGAGTGGGGAGAGCACATTGCTGTCTGCAGCTCTGCTGACTTTTGCCTTTGAGCAAAAGGTAGGACTTTGAGACTTTTTGAGACTTCCCTAAAAGTTCTCTAATGTGCAGGGGAGCTGTTAAAACAACTGGAGCCTGGGGTGTCCTGGATGTGTCAGATTCCTTTGTTGCTGTAACTATAGCCATAAAGTGCCCACATACCTGGATTCCTGGGCGAGCTCAGTGCGCTGTCACTTGAGGGCTGATGCCACTCCTCTCTCTCCAAAGCAGCAGGATCTCTCCCATCCTGCTTCGTTTTGGCTGCTGTCCCAAGTCTTACCTCTGCTGCAGGAAGGACAAACTAGAGCCTTGCAACCTGGTTATTTCTGGCACAGCGTTCCAGTAAAAAGCAGCAGAGTCTGCTTAGTCCAAGGCTCTGCATTGCCCGTGCTTATTCCACACTGCTGAAGGGTATCTGGAAAATTCCCTGTTAAACATCGTGGCTTTTGTGGTTTTTATTTCCAGCTGAACTTTCCCAAGCAATGAACAGTGGTACCGCCTTGTCCAAGCCTTCCCCTCCTCTCCCCCCGAAGAGAGGCCTCCTGCCCAACAGCACGTCAGAGGTTGTCCCCTCCAAGCCCCCCAACGACAGGACGGGGACAGCGACTCGCCCGGCACCCATCCCGCTGCACATGACCTCGGCTCACCCACCGCCCTCTCCCTCCCCACCCCTGCCCACACACGTGCCCCCCGAGCCCCCACGTATGCCCCTGCCCACCCCCACACCCATCCTGGACCCCCCGCGCTCCCTGGACCTGCCCAACGAGACTCCTCCTCCTCCTGAAGAGTTCAGGACCGTGGAGGTGTCCAAGAGGACGGCGGAGCAAAGCTTTGGTGACCCCCACGTGCTGCCTCGCCTGCCCCAGCTCCCGCTGCACATCCGCATCCAGCAGGCTCTGAACAGCCCTCTGCCCGTCACGCCCCCTCCCGAGGGGTCCCACAGGGCCCACTCCCTGCTCTTTGAGAACGATGGGTTCGGGGATGACAACGGCACCCTGGGCAGGACGAGGTCCCTGCCTGTCACCATCGAGATGCTCAAAGTGTGAGTACCCCCTGTACGTGTGCTGGCTCTCTCAGCTCCTGCGGTGCTGAGGAGGGCTCTGGGCAGGGCTGGTGTCTCTGCTGAAACCACCTTCCTTCCCTGTTGGCCAAATCTGTGTTTCAGGCTCTTAAGGGCCAGAACAACTTCCCGGTGAAACCACTCCTGGTTCTGGGATTTTATTGCTCACAAAGGGAAATGGGTTCCAGACTGCAAACACAGGCTGATGCCAGGAATTGAGGCTTGGCCTGGCTTTCATTGCACCAAGACAAAACAAGGTCCTGGATTCCATCCACTTGTGGCCTTCCTTAGCCTTTCATTTTGCAAAACTGAAGTGGGAAAAGGGCTGTCTTGTTATAGCAGAGCTGAACCTGCAAGACCCAAAGTAGTGGGGTCAGATGGCATTTTGGTTCTGCAGAACCTGCCTCTGGCATTTCCTCTGCCAGAGCTCCCTGTGCTTCGGAGAGGGGGGACAGTGCAGGATCCTGGGGTGGCTCTTTCACCTGTGATTCTTGGGCTCCCTTGAGAAGAGCTGATGAGTTGTTGATCCCAGGGATATTCCCCAGCCCCTGTGCCGAGTGTTAGAGGTGTAATAGTGTGCTTCTCGTTAGTCCAGACGATGAGGAAGAGGAAGAAGATGACCAGGAAGAGGAGCAGAATTCGGATCCTCGTGTATATGTTGGCGATGTGCCATCTGTCACAGTCATCCCCAAACTGGTCCCCCAGGTCCTGCCAGAGGAGCAGGAAGGAGACGAAGGGATGAGCGACTCTGACTCGGAGGGGCCCATCCTGTACAAAGATGACGAGGATGAGGAAGAAGATGAAAGCCATAACAGTAAGGCTTTGACATTGCAGCTGGCTTTTTCTCTTTCTCTGCTGAACCCATGCCTGGCTGTACTGAGATCTGGATCAAAGAGCTGGTTCCCACAGCGCTTCAAAGCAGCTGGTTCTTGGTTTCATGATGTACCACATGTCCTCTGCCTCGCTTTTTCCAAGGCTCTGCAGCCAAACCTGTGCTCTCACCTGCTGAGCGCACCCCTCCAGCTGCAGATGGCTCCTGCAACAGCCTGTGCTGTTGTCCCAGCCCCTCAGGTGGGACAGCTTTAGGTGAGCATGTGGCGTCACACAGGAGTGCTGGACGCTGCTGTGTAGTGCAGAGCTTGGGAAACACAAGGAGAGAGGAGGGCTCTCCCTGAGGGAGAGCACAACTGCCAGGGATCGTGGCTGGGCTTGCTGTGTTCAGCCTTGAGCTGCAATCCCATTGCTGTCCCTCCCTGCAGGCACGCTGGCCAACAAAGTGAAGAGGAAAGACACGCTGGCTATAAAGCTGGGGAACACAACCGCGCCGCAGGAGGAGAAGGTTGTCTTCCCTCGGAAGAGCAAGGAGGAGTGGAACGAGATCCGGCACCAGATCGGCACAACGCTGATCAGGTACGGAGAACGGGGAGGGTGTTGTGTCTGTGCAAAGCTGGTGCCTTATCTAAGCTGTGTCCTGTTCTGTGCTGGAATAGGGTGGGTGGTTGGGCATGGCAGCTGGGGCAGGGCTGGGAGGATCAGTGTTGATGTTCTTTCCCGGTTAGAAAAGTTGGGAGTTCCTCCTGGAGTTGAGCAGGATCCCCTGACAGGTCCCTGTTTTCAGAGGTTAAATAGACTGGGAAGGGAAAATGTCAAGGGCTCCAGAAATGTAAAATACAGATGGTGTAGAAAGGTGTGGATGGGTGCAGGGTGGTGGATGAACCTGGTGACAGTCCAGGCTTTGCTCTCTGCTTGAGCTCCCTGAAAAGCTCCTTTTGAGAGTCCACAGCCTTCCCAAAGTTGTGCCAGTGGCTGAGCAGCTGTTTGAGTGGAGCAGAGCATAAAACAGGGCAGCAGTGATCCCCACTGGTGAGTGAGGGGTGTGGAGGAGGCTTTCCAGAGGACTGAGCAGATACAACCTTACACACTTGTCACACTCTACTTCAGGCGACTGAGCCAGAGACCCACAGCAGAAGAGCTGGAGCAGAGGAACATCCTGCAGCGTGAGTAACACTTCTCTGCTGCTCCTGAGAAATACCATAAGCTTGCCTTTAATGGGGGGATGGTTTTAAACTGAAAGAGATTTAGATTAGATTTTGGGAATAAATTCCTCCCTGTGAGGGTGGGGAGGCCCTGGAATGGATTTCCCAGAGAAGCTGTGGCTGCCCCATCCCTGGAAGTGTCCAAGGCCAGGAAGTGTCCAAGGCCAGGTTGGACGGGGCTTGGAGCAACCTGGACTTGTGGAAGGTGTCCTTGCCCATGGCAGGGGTGGAACTGGGTGATCTTTGAGGTCCCTTCCAATCCAAACCATTCTACAATGCCTGTCCCCTGCCTGGCACTTCAGGGAAGAGTGTGTGAGCTGGTTCAGACCCTGCTGTTACCCAGCAAGGACTGTGAAAGGTGTTTTTGTTTGGGCTGGACTTTCATTTGTGGTCCAGACATTACAGCATTGCATTGCATGATCCCAAAAGCAGCAGTGCATCGCTCAGTCAGGGCTGTTTCTCTTGGCCATATCTTGTTCTGCAAAAGTTTTAAATAAACATCATGAGGAAAGGGAAATGTCAGTTCAGGAAGTTTCCATTTAAAATATTTATATGTGCCTTTATTTTCTTTTAAACTCTAATAGCTCTGGGGAGGAGCGAGCTGCAGAGGGCTGGGATGTATTTTGGCAATGTGGGCATTAATCTTTAACATGAGACTGAGTCACTGGTGCTGTTTAAGGGCTATATGGCCCCTGCCGGTGCAGGAGGTGACTATGGAGCTGGGCTGTGCTCTGTGCCTGTCCTAAGCACAGACACACCACAACGAGCCTTCAGATCTGTAGATAATCCAACCCAGCTCGACACTCTGCTTTGTTCAAGCCCAGAAAGCCCTTTTCAAAGCCTGATGCTTACATGAAAAATGTATTTTTTCCCCCCTTGGCAGCGAAAAATGAAGCTGACCGTCAAGCTGAGAAGCGCGAGATCAAGCGCCGGCTCACCAGAAAGGTACTGCTGCCCCCGTGGCGACAGCCACCTGACAGGGCTGGTGGCAACGGGCACCTTGCTGTGGGGGAAGTCACGGGGCCATTGTGTAAGTGTCCCCAGCGCCCTGGGGCTGCGGGGACTTTGGAACGTGGGCTGTCACCCGCCGAGAGCCGCTGGCACCGTTGTCAGTGACGGATCTGAGCTGGCAGCGAGCGTAACGAGAGAGATGAGAACTAAATTTGGCACCTGGCGCTTGCTGGGCCAGCAAAGCTTTCTGCTCTCACACGGTCCTTCAGCGGCCATGACTCACACCAGGCTCCCCAAAACTCATTTCTAAAGTAACAGCAGTGTGGGGGCAACAGCTGCTTTAAGCTGTTATGTCCGGGTTACTTGGGGTTGTTACTCATGGCTGGGAAAAGCTTCCCCAGGGCCTGTGGGTATGAAATGTGAGTGTTGTCACTGCTGGAGATGAGGAGTGTCACACAGGGCTCACCATTTAATAGCTATCCCCAAACCTTTCCATGTCTTCCTTCATCATGGCAGTGTGGCCTGGGTTCTGCCCTGTCCTGGCCTCATGATCCAAATGGGAATGTCCAGTTTGTAAGAGGTCTGCCTGTTCCCTTGCAGGGATGTGAGCAGGACCTGGTAGTGTCTGTGGTTCAGGCCCAGGGAGGGAACTGGTTTTAGTTTTGATCAGGGTGCTTAGTCCTGACTTGCCTCATGGACAAGGCTCAGCCTAACCTCCTTTGTTCTTGCTGGTGTTCAGCTTAGCCAGAGGCCTACAGTGGCAGAGCTGCAGGCCAGGAAGATCCTGAGGTTTAACGAATACGTGGAAGTAACAGATGCTCAGGACTACGACCGGCGGGCAGATAAGCCATGGACAAAGCTGACACCAGCTGACAAGGTAACAGGGAGAGTCCTAGCCCCAGGTGGGGAGGGCAGCCAGACCAGGGTGGGAGATTTGCTCTGTTCCTCTGGCTTCACCTCTTCATCTTCCCCTCTGCCCCCCCACCGAGCACCACCAATGTCCTTTCACCTGTGTGTGCTGTCCCAGCTCCGCTTCCTGCTGCCTCATGGTGAGGTGGAGCCCAGGTGGGCACAGTCTGCAGGCCAGCATGGCCTCTGCATCAGCTTCTGAGTAAGAATCACAGAATCATGGAATTACTAAGGCTGGAAAAGTCCTCTGAGCTCATTGGGTTCAAGTGTTAACCCAGCATGACCATATTCACCACTAACCCACGTCGCCAAGTGCACAGCCATGTGGTTTTTTGAGCACTTCCAGCAATGATGATTTCACCACTGCCCTGGGCAGCCTCTTCCAGGGCTTGACAACCCTTTTGGTGAATAAATTTTCCTTAATATCCAATCTAAACCTCCCCTGGTCCTTTCCCTTGTCCCCTGGGAGCAGAGCCCGACCTCCCCCTGGCTCCCCACTCCTGTCAGGGAGTTGCAGAGCCAGGAGGTCCCCCCTGAGCGTCCTTTTCTCCAGGCTGAACCCCCCCAGCTCCCTCAGCCGCTCCTGCTGATCCAGCTCCTTCCCCAGCTCTGTTCCCTTCTCTGGACACACCAAGTATGCAGGACACGGGTCAGAGGAATGTGGTTCCTTGCAGGCTCAGGCAAGAAGCTGGCAGGGAACCATCTGTCCTTCTCCTCCCTGGCCACCTGTGGGACTGCCCAGCCCTGAGGTGCAGGAGGTGGGGCAGATTAAATTCAGCTTAGTGTGAAAGAAATGCCAAAGCTGGGGTGGCCACTGCAATCCGAGCCCTTTCTTTTACCAAACCTCCCTCCCTCTCTGTGCAGGCGGCCATCAGGAAGGAGCTGAATGAGTTTAAGAGCTCTGAAATGGAAGTGCACGAGGAGAGCAAGCAGTTCACCAGGTGAGAACATGTTACTCAGAGTTTGTCTTGTTGGAGCTGTCAGAGCTGTGCTGCAGGGGAAAAACATTAAAACCTCAGAAAAATTAAGTGTGTAGCAATTGGTGATTGAATGTCCCTCTCTGCCCCAGTGGTGAAAGGTGACTGGACCAGTAGCAGACACAAAGTGGGGGTTTTTGTCCTTAAACTGGGGGCTTCCCATCCTGGAAACTCAACGGGACCAGATGCATCTGAAACCAGTGTGACCTTGCAGCTGGAATGGACTTTTTTTGGGGTGGAGAAGCCACAGCCAGAAAACACCTTGGTAATGAGCTGGGAAATGATCTGTGAAGTCACCTGTGAATTGTGGCCCAAGTGATTCTTTTCCTTCCAGCTTTGTGAGGTGGAGTGTTTGCAGAGCGGGAGAGGTGAAATGGTTTGATGTTAACAGCTTCCCTGAGGGGCTGAGATAATTCCATTTACCCTCTTTGGCCATCTGTAGTGCCTGGGTAACCATTTCACCTGGGTGACACTCATTTCCCGCTTGGCTTTCAGGTACCACCGACCATAACCTTCCAAGAAGGGAGCAAGAGACCCGACAGGCCTGGAAGTTCTCTGCGTCCCTCTCCAAGGCAATACAGCGAGGGTGGAAGCCTGGCTCTTCCAAGATTTGCCTTCCAACCATATCCACAAAAGGGCTTCGGGCCAGGGAAGGGGAATCCTGTCTGAATGTAGCATTTCACTGGAACAAACACGTCTCTCGTGCCATCAGGCTGGAACTGACACTATACCTCGTGTGGCTCAGCAATAACCCCCTGCCAGGAGACCGTGCCCAGGGGAACAGACTCCTTTTTTGGATGCAATTCCTCATTTCCTCCTCTTTTCCATGAGGAAGGAGAGGGGGAAAAGAAAAAAAAAGGCAGCTCTAGTGTTGGGAAGCTGAGGAGAGGATGTGCTGGGAAGCACGTGTGTGTATATTAGCTGTGTACAGAGAAACCTGGCACACGACTGACACGTCACTCGTTGTTTTTTGGGGTTTTGCTCGTCTCTGTCATGTCCTTCATGTCCTGAATCACTACTGACCAAGGGTTTGTCGTGCTGGAAGGGAACTGTATAGGTATTAACATATGCTGCATCTTTTTTTGTAAAAAAAAAACCACAAAAAACCCACAAAAAAACACAGATGTATAAAACATTCCCTCCCCGCCCTCTCACACTCGCTGTGATGTTAATAACAGATCTTGAGATACCTAGGCTTGTTGAACAAATTACAGAACCAGGAAAATGACTGTTGCCTTTTTAAAACTTTTTAATTTGGGGAAAAGGTGAGAGTAGTCAATCCTTTTTATTGTGGCTTCCTCTCAGATGTTTTTTACTCTCCCAAATCAGGGTTGAAACTTGCCTTTTTCTCATTTTTACAGCTAAACCTACTGGAAACTTGATAAATTTCACTGTGTGGGTCGAAGGGAGTGGAAGAAGAGGTTTAAAAAGTGACCTTAAAAAGAGGATATTTCTCTTCTGAAAGAAGTTCTTCCTAAATGTGGGGCTTTTAAAAACGAAACAAAATCTGGTATAGGCCACTGCTGTATTATGCACAAAACCTTAAACCATGTGTGAGATGCCACTTGTGAGGGAGGAGAGTGTGGGGATGGAAACAAGGACTTTACACCACCCCAGCCACGACCCCACACGGCAAGGGCTCTTCCCTCACAGCTCCCCCACCGTGTACAGCCACCTGTAGACTAAAAAAACATTGCGTTGTATATCAGTCTCCTCAGCAACAGATTTTAACTATGGAATAAAAGTATTTTAGGATTTTTTTTGTAAAAAAAACAAACAAAAAACCAAAAACAACAAAAAAAAAAACAACAAACCCAAACCCGTCTCTCTGTGATCGCGTTTTATTAACCGCGGAGGGGCCGAAGGGGCAGCCCGTGAGGGGAAGGGAATGGGAGGGGAATGGAGGGGGGGGCGGGTCCAACATGGCGGCGCCTCCCCTGAGGGGGCGGCTTTTCGCGCCTTCCCCTTCGCGCGCGCGCCAACCGCCGCTCCCCTCACTGCGCAGGTGCCTCCCACTTGGCCACGCCCCCTCACCGCTCACGCCCAAATATGGTTTAACCACGCCTCTTACGTGCGGCGCGTGCGCGCGCTGGCCCCGCCCCCTGACGCCCTATAAATAGCGCGGCGCGGGGCTGCTCGGCCTCTTTCTCGCCGTGGAGTCTGCGTTCGTACAGGTAAGTCTGGCTACGTTTTACCCGCTTTTTACTGTCCTTGTTTATGATCCCTGTGGTACGGGGTCCCCGCGGCCACGCAGCCCGCGTGCTGTAGGGACGCCAAACCCCGCTCTCGGTGCTAATACAGGCCGTGACTTCAACGATGCGGGCAGCGCCTCAGCCGGCCCCTCACGGCCTTCTCCGCCTCTTCCCACAGGTTGCACCGGCGCCTGCCCAGCCCGGCCTGCCCTGCTGTCTCTAACGTGAGTATTGCTCTGTGGAGCTCTGGCGTTCGGGGGTTATAATTAAAAAAAGATACAAACCCAACGTGGATATCCGGAGAAGTCGCTCTCTCTCGGCTCTGTCCGTGTGGCGCACGGGAGCGCAGGCCCTCGGGCCCGTGACGTACAGTCCCCTTCCACGACGTTGGAGAACAAGCCGGGCCCCGAGCCTGCAGCCTGCATATTCCTACTGCTTCTCTGAGCCCTCGGGCCATTACAGAGGAGACAAACCATGCAGGAAACACTCCTGACACGCGGTGGGGGGTGGGACACGCGTGTGGGGCTGGGGGGGAAGAGAGGGAGGGGAAAGAAGCTCCAGAGCAGTTTTTTAAAACGCCTTTTTCCTTTGTATTTCCAGTTGTAAAGATAAAGGAAAGTGCAGCACGGTTTTTGAAAGGTGAGTGGCTAAATGCGTGCTTTGTTCGCTTAAAAATTTAAACCACGTGCTTCAAATAAGCTTGAGCTGTTTCTAAGCGGCTCATGGGGCGATTGGATCGTTTTAAAGTAATTAAACTCCAATCCAGACTATATAGAGGGTTAACAGAAACTTTAACTTAGGCATTCCTGGCTTTTAAGATTTTGTTGCATTTCGGTTCTTATGGATGGGGGAAAATGATTCCTGAGTCTTTAAAGAGGAAAAATACTCCATGAATCTTTGCAGAGGAGAAAAAAAACCCACTTCTGAAGTGGAGATAAATGATGTGCTTGAGGCCTTAATTGTGTTACGTGAAAAGGAGTAAAACCGAACTTCTTTTCCCATATTGCAGATACTGCTGACTAAGATGACAGAAGAAAAGCGTGTTTTGTTGGGAAGGGGTGAGTATATCAGGAGAATTGGCCCAAATGATAAATGCAGGTGGTGCCTGAAGGCCAGTTCATGCGCTGATTGAACTGGATGCAGGGAATATCTGGACTCGGTGGCTTTCCAGAGCATGTGCTTGTGCTGGGAAATGGCCACGTGTGTCCTTGGTGGCTTGGGGGGATGTGCAGCTCCTGGATTTTACGCAGTGATGGAGTAAGGCCTGGGGCTGAGCACGTGGGTATGAGGTGCATGGAAAGAAAGGCGATAAATCCGTGGGATGTGGCGGGATTGGCTCAAGGGCAGCTGAAAAGTCAAGGGCAGGCTCGGGGGCTGGGTGTCCCAGCAGGACGGAGCTGCTTTTGGGGTGCTCTGAAACCCCGAGGGAGGGGGTGGGTAAGGAAAGAAAACCCACGTGCTCTGCTGCGGACCTGGACTTGCCAACAGCCCTCCCATCCAAAGGGCCGTTCCATTCCTGGTGCCAGCTGCCAGGGAAGACATTCAACCTCGTGGTGCAAAGGCATGCCAGGGAAAGCTGATCCTGCAGCGGGGTGGCTCACAGGATGTGGGGGGGAGCAGCACTTCATGTGCGTGTTCCCTGTTGTCCATCCCTGCTCAGTGCTGGTTCTAAATCTGTACCTGGCTTTGGTGAATGAAATAAACTTGATTTGCTTTGGCTTGGTGTGTGTTTCTTGGTGAGTGATCGGCTGGTTAGCCCCTGAATATTAAGTGGAACCTGCTGCTCCTGTTGGTGCCTCTCACTTGTAGAAGTGGCATTTTTGTGTGCTGTTGTCCCCTCTGGTCAAGGGTGTGGGAACCCATTTTAACCCTCTCCTGGACTATAAGCACATAACCCTTTAAGTCCAGTTTGGGATCATATTGCACATAAACCGTTTTCTCACTAAGGGTTAACACAGAAGGGTTAGGTAGAGTTTGTATCATGGGGCTGTGGCTTGGAAGGGGAAACAAGGGGTCACAAATCAACTGTTAACAGCCCTGGAATATCAAATATTCCAGCCTTATACTCCCAGAAGGGTTTTCTGATGGCCCAGGCCCTGGAGGGCACTTCGGGCATGGAGTCTGTAAGTGAGCAGCTCAGGGCTGGTGAGTCAGCCAAGGGCATAATTGGGGCTTGATTTCAGCAGAAAAGGGCCATTAAATGCCAAACACGGGCCCTTGTTGTAGAACGTCCCCAGGGCTGGATTTGCGTGTAAATGGGGCAGAATTAATCGGTGGAAGAGGAAAGATTTGTGCCTTTAGATACGCGGGATTCGGGGTGAAACTTGGAAGTTTGCTGTCCTCCCACCACCCCGAGAGTTCAGTCTGGTTCCCATTTGAAGAATACGAGCAGATTTTCCACACTGGGCAGTGGGTGCTGGAAAATGCGGGAGCAGCTCTGTCCCCTCAGCCCTGGCTTGGGGCACCGCTGGGGGTTCGAGTCAGAGGTTAGTTACACTTCGGGGGATTTATTGCTCGGGAGGCAACCGATTGTCTGAGGGTGGGTGACATCTGCCAGCCCTGCTCGTGCTACCTGGCCTGTCCTGCCTCTCCTGTGCCACTTTATGCCCTGGCCTGTCCTACTTGTCCTCTGGTCTTGCCTGTCCTTTCCTCCCATCTGCCCTGCCTGTCCTCCCATCTTGTCCCCGCTGTCCTTTCCGTCCCCCTGTTCTGTCTGTCCCTGTGTCCCTCAGGCTGTCCCTCTGCCCACCCTGTCTTGTCTGTTCTATCCGTTCTGTCCTCCTCCCGTTCTGTCTGTCCTGTCTGTCCCCCCCGTCCCCTTCCTGTGTCCCCCAGTCTGTCCCTCTGTCCCCCCTTTCCTGTCTGTCCCTGTGTCCTGTTTGTTCTGTCCCCCCTATTCTGTCTGTCCCTCTGTCCTATCCCTCTGCCCTGTCTGTCCCTTTATCCCCCTTGTCGTGTCTGTCCCCCTGTCCTGTCCCTCTGTCCCCCCTGTCGTGTCTGTTCCCCTGGTCCTGTACCTCTGTCCCCCCTATCCTGTCTGTCCCCCCCCGTTCTGTCCCCCCTGTCCTGTCTGTCCCCCTGTCCTGTCCCTGTGTCCCCCCTCTCGTGTCGGTCCCCCGTCCTGTCCCTCTGTCCCCCCCGTCGTGTCCCTGTGTCCCCCCTATCGTGTCTGTCCCCGTCTGCCCCGGTGTGTCCCTCTGTCCCCCCTGTCCTGTCCCTGTGTCCCCCCTGTTCTGTCTGTCCCTCTGCCCTGTCTGTCCCTTTATCCCCTCCGGTTTGTCCCTGTGTCCCTCCGGCCGGCAGGGGGCGCTGTCTCTCGCGGTCCCCCCTGCGCGTCGCGCGCGCGGCGCATGCGCGGGCGGTGTGGCGGCGGCGGCGCGCGCGGGCGGTGAGGGAGCGCGGCGGGGCCGGGCGGGACATACCGGGACACCCCGGGATGGGCACACGGGCACGGCGGGGCCGCCGGGCACCGTGCCGGGCACCACGGCGGGCAGCGCGGCGGGCAGCACGGCGGGCTCGGTGCCGCAGGGCGGCCCGCAGTGCCAGCGCCGGCCGGCGGGGGGAGCGCCGGGGCCGGGCCGGGGCCTGCGCGGCCACACGTGAGGCGGCGGCGCGGGCTGTTTGAATGGCGGCGAGGGCCGGGGCGGGGGGGACACGGGCACGGCTGGGGTGAGGGGCTGAGGGGAGTCCTGCTGCCCCCGGCTCCTCTACCCTCCTCTTTCCCTTCCCCATCTCCTTTCCCCTTCCTTTTTCCCTTTCCTTTTGCCTTTCCTTCTCTTGCCTTCCCCATCTCTTTTCCCTTTCCTTTTCCCTTCCCTTCTCTTCCTCCTCTCCCTCTCCTTTCCTTTTCACAATTCCTCTTTCCTTTTCCCTTCTCTTCCTCCTCTCCCTCTCCTTTCCCCTTCCCCTTTCTCTTCCCCTCCCTTTTCCCCTTTCCCTTCCCCTTACTTTTACCCTTAACTTTTCCCTTCCCTTCCTCCTCTCCCTCTCCCCTTCCCCTTTCCCCTTTCCTTTTCCTTTCCCTTCCTTCTCTCCTTTCCCCTTTCCTTTTCCCCTTTCTTCTTTCCTTTTCCCTTCCTCCTCTCCCTTCCTCTTTCCCTATCCCTTTCCCTCTCTCCCCACCTGCCCGGAGCTGAAAGGTGGAGGTGTTCACCTCTGCACGAGGTTAGGGAGCATGGATAAAACACACCAGGAACAGCCCTACAGTTCTCCCCGAGTGGGAGCAGGGGTGGGTGCTCACATCCCAGCTCGGTCCCCAGCCCCTCAAGTGGCTTTAAAGGCAGAGGGGACACCCCAGACAGCAACAGCCCCGTGGGTGACCCCTGTTTCTGGCCTGTAGGTCCCACGATGCCAGGGAAACGCACCTCCACGAAGCTGGTGCCTGAGGATGAGCCTCCGGAGAGGAAGAAAGTTAAAGGTAACAAACACCCCAGGGGATTTCCCCCTCCCTTTCCCCAGGGATGAGCTTTATAAGGAAGGCTGTACCCCCTCCCTGTGTTCTCTCTCCCTGCAGTCAGCCACCCGTCACACCGCACGCAGCCTGGGCTGGTGCTGACCCTGGGCCAGGGCAATGTGGGCCAGCTGGGCCTGGGTGAGGACATCATGGAGAGGAAGAAGCCAGCCCTGGTCACGCTGCCGGAGATGGTGGTGCAGGTGGAGGCTGGAGGGATGCACACAGTGTGCCTGAGCCAGACAGGGAAGGTGAGTGCAGTGCAGGGAGGCCAAGCTTCCCTGAGGGCTCTGGGGTGTGTTCTGGAGCTAAGGGGGTTGGAGTCAGGCACTGCCCTGCCCATGTCTTGTTCCATCTCTGGGGTGAGCGTGGTCTGACATGGACCACAAAGTTTTAGGGGGTCGAAGGGAGTAACTGAAGGGAGCCTGCAAGAGAGCTGGAGAGGGACTTTGGCCAAGAGTAACAGGACAAGGGGGAATGGCTTCACACTGACAGTAGGTTTATATTGGATGTTGGGAAGAAATTCTTCCCTGTGAGAGTGGGCAGGCCCTGGCACAGGTTGCCCAGAGAATCTGTGGCTGCCCCATCCCTCGAAGTGTCCAAGGCCAGGTTGGAGCAAGCTGGGATAGTGGGAGGTGTTCCTGCCCATGGCGCAGGGGTTGGAACTGCATGACCTTTAAGGTCCCTTCTAACCCAACCCATTCCATGACTGATGCCACGATAGCTCAGCCTGGTGGGTCTCTGTGCCCTGACTCCACACTCAGTCCATTGCCCCACCCTGACCCTTCTCTCTCCA
>JAWWTY010000059.1:6602259-6614835 GCA_035222235.1 Margarornis squamiger
ACTAGCCCAGGTTGCTCCAAGCCCTGTCCAACCTGGCCTTGGACACTTCCAGGGATGGAGCAGCCACAGCTTCTCTGAAAAATCCATTCCAGGACCTCCCCACCCTCACCATGAAAAGCAACTTCAGGGGGTAGTTCCTCTCCCATCACTCCCCAAAACGCCCCCCTGAGCCAAACCCTGCCCCTTTCCAACACCCCAGAGTCACAGGAGAGCTGGAAACTGCTTCCCATCTCCGATTTTATTTGACTTTATTATTTTATTTTTTAGAAAGCAGGGTTCCTATACAGAAATGCCACTGAAAAGGCCCAAAATCCCGAGGGTTGGAGCTGGAAAATGGTGGCTGAAGCTCCATCACACACAGAGCAGCTGCTGTAGCAGGGGGTGGGGTGGGGGGCCTTGGGGTCACTGTAGTTTCATACACCTATAGACACATATACATACATATATATTTATATAAGTACACAGAGAGGTCCCTCTGAGCATCCCAGTGGTGCTTCCCTGGGTCAGGATTTGTCCTCAGTTTCCCAGCCTGAATGAGGGGCTGGGGCAGCTGGTTTTTGGGTGGGGAGAAGCTGGATCAGCCCCCTGATCCCTGCTGGGACTCTGCTAGAATGGGATGCTCGAGGTCCTTGTCACCCCCACACTCTCTCCATCCATGTCCCCTTTTTCCCAGGAATATTCTGGTTGCCTTTAAGTCAGCTCAGGAAAACCACGTTGCTCGCCGTGTCCCGGGCTCAGAGCTCTGCCCGAGCACGGTGGCATTTTAAAAAATAATGACTTGGAGCCTTTTAACCTGCTTTAAGGCCACGGCAGGCACGTTTCCCAGCAGGCTGGGAACTGGGCAGATGGAAAAAAGGCCCTGTGGGGATGGGAAATGGGGGGGCTGAGCCGCCTGTGGAGCCCCAAGTCAACCCACAGCCCCCAGCACTCGTGGGGGGACACGATGAGGTGTCCTCAGAGGGGCTGCACCATGGCAGAGATGCCCCAGCCTTGATGGTGGGGTTCACCTTCCCTGTGTCCCCCTGTCCCTTCCCTGTGCTGTGGTGGGAAGGGCTGCTCTCCCTTGTGCCATCCCAGCCTCCAGCACAGGGGTGGATTTCGGGGAACACTGAGGCACTGGGTAAGGCGGGTTGAAGAGATCAGTGATGTGGGGTCACCACACTTTTAGGGGTACCCCACGAACTGAGATATCGAGCTGGAGCCAGGAGTGAACCCCAAGATGTCCTGCTCCCTGGTGTGGGATACCCATCCTGAAATCCCACCGTGGCCAGGTCCTTGCCATCAAACAGCTCCAAACCTTTCCCACCTCAGGCTCCTCAGGGTCCTGCCGGAGGGTGGGTGGAGGTGGAGGGCTAAAGGATGCTCTCCAATCCTCTGAATAACTTAGTCTCTCTTCTCAAGGAGCTGAAGATCAGCTTTGTGGGATCTTGGGAGCTTCCCCCCAATTCCTGCCCTGGATTTGATCCTCCTTGTCCCTCACCCAAAGCTCCACGAGCAGCCAGGGCTGTGGCAGCAGAGGATGAGGAGCCCAAGCATGGCCATGCCGGTGGTCCAGGACTCCATCCATGCCTGCAAACGGATCCTGAGGAGCCCTGGGCATGAGCTGGAGATGTCCAGGTGGGTGTAAGGATGAGCAAAAGGCTTTTGCCTGTGGGAGGTTGACACGGTGCAGGCAGACGAGGAGGATCGTCCAGCACAATTGATTTGAGACCCAAATGGGCAATTTCATCCTATTTGATTCCTTTGAAAAAGAAATTGGTTTTGGCTGCCTCGTGTCTTCCTAACAGGGAGGCTGCAATTTCCACGGGCTCTGGAGAAAGGTGGGGCTGCTGAGGAGAGGTAATGGCTGTTATTAGCCTAAATTGATGCAACTGGACAAACCAGACACAAGCCAGGCTCTGCCTCCAGCCCACGAGCCCCAGGTGCACCCAGGGCTCGCCTGCTTCCTCCAGCTGCATCAATTTGTGCACTCACTGCTATTCCTGCTTCCTCCAAGCATCCTCCTCCTCCTCCTCCTCGGGCTGTCTGACCTGGCAATGACAGCAGGAAGGAGAGAGGCAGGAGAAGTGGTGGCTCACGGATGCAACGCAGGGGGATTCAGGGAGCAGGAGGACCCATCAGCCATCGTTCAGCTGCAGATAATGTGGTCCAGAGGTCCCTGGGTGGTGGTTCCTGCAGGATGTGCTGGGATGGGAGCTGGAGCTCAGCCACCCCTTTGGAGGGATGAGAGCTGAAATCCCTAAATCTCTGCCTCTTGCAGGCTGTGGGTCCTTCCCTCGGTCCTTGCTTGGGGAATTGTGAAAGGAAGGGGATAGTTTTTTTTATCTTCTCCTCACAAAAAAGGTAACACAACCCCATCCTATCCTTTTTGGCTCTGCTGTGGGAATCTGGGCAGAGCTGTTGCTCATCCTTCTCCTGATGGGCAGGCAAGGGAGAGCCCTCGGCACTGCCCATTAATTACTCTAGCACTGTGAGAAACAACTCGAGTCCCCACAAATTAGTCCCTTAATGAGGTTCCTCTGGGGCTTAATGTCTTCATCAGCTCCCCATCACCCTGATGGATGCTGGGCATGGGGAGTTTGGCACTGGCCCATGGATCCAGGGTGAGCTTCAGACGTGCCCTGATCCATCTCCTGGCTGTATCTGTATTCCCAGCACCACATCCATGTCCAGGGCAGCCCTGGCTGCAATCAGAGGTCTCTAAATGACAGAGTAATGACATTGACAGTAGAAAGTTCTTCTCTGGGAGCAGTCCCAGACTGAAGGACTCCAGGTATGGATCTGAAGCCCTTTGGTTACAGCGGCATCATTTTCTCTTCCCAGCTCTGTTTGTTGCTTGGACACAGCTCAGAGGGAAGCAGAGTGAGGTCCCATGATCTGGCAGAGGAAACAGCCTCAAGTCGTGCCAGGGGTGGTTTAGGTTGGATATTAGGAAATGTTTCTTCACCCAGAGGGCTGTCCAGCCCTGGCACAGCTGCCCAGGGCACTGGTGGAGTCCTCATCCCTGGAGGGGTGTAAAAGCCATGTGGATGTGGCACTTAGGGACATGGGTTAGTGATGGCCTTGGCAGTGCTGGGGGAGCAGTTGGACTCCATTATCTCAGAGGGCTTTTCCAACCTGAAAGATTCTGTGATCCAATGATCACCCCCTGGCACAGTCCCCTTATGCCAGTGTTTCCCCTCTTGCCATGGGCTCTGGTGCCACCTTGGCCCATGCAGGAGGAGAAGCACATGGACATTTCAGTCCTGGTGTCCTGCGCTCTGCCAAGAGGGAGAGTGACAGCCCTTGTTGGGTGGAGTTGGTCGAAGTGGGAGCAGCAACAGAGCAACCCTGCTCAGGCTGCCTCTTCTGATCCTCTCCCTGTACCTCTTGGTGAGTCCCAATTCCCCCATCCCGCTTCTCCAGGGTGAACCAAAGTCTTTGCAGCCAGCCCGGGCACAGAGCCCAGTGCCCTGCTAGAACTCCGTGGTGGTGACCTGGGTGACCTCCGAGCGCAGCTCGTCCCCTCCACGTCCCCGGCAGCCCCTCTGGGGGCTGCCCACTCCTAGTCATGCCGGCTTGTTGGGGGCTTCCGAAGGGGTGCAGGTGGACACCCTCTCCCTCGTGGTGTTCCTGGCACGGGAGAAGCTGTTCTGGTCCACGCGGGCTCGGAAAGGGAGGCAGAACTCCCGGAAGCACCGCTTGAAGTTTTCATCCAGGAAGGCGTAGAGGACGGGGTTGAGGCTGCTGTTGGTGTAGCCCAGGGCGATGCAGAAGTGCAGGCTGGCCACCACGTAGGGGTTCTTCTTGTCTATGTCCACCAGCGTCCAGACGATGACGAAGATGTGGATGGGGGTCCAGCAGATGATGAAGGCGGCCACCACCACCAGCACCATGCGCGTGATGCGCCGCAGGTTCCGGTCCTTCTCCTTGGAGCCGGACAGGAGGCGGACGCTCTTCAGGCGCAGGATCATCAGCCCGTAGCAGATGGTGATGACCAGGATGGGGACCAGGAAGGCGAAGATGAAGACGCAGATCTTGGTGACGGTGTCCCAGTAGATGGGAGGGTCGGGGAACTGGAGGGTGCACAGCACCATCCCATCTGCAGGAGAGAGGAGGGTCAAAGGGGGAGGTGGTGGGGACCTTGTTGTGGGTACTCTGCCTTCTGGGGGCATGTCCATGCTTGTTGAAACCCCAAGGAGATGCATTCCCACCTGCCAGCTCTGGGCAGAGGTTACCCACGGGATGCTGAGGGGATGCAGTGGGTGCAGTGACCAGGGACCTGCTCCCTGCAGAGCCTCCTGGGCCATCCCCACGCTGCCTCCTCCCAATCCCTGTGGTGGACACATCCCCATGTCACCTTCTACTAAGACCCATTCACTTCCTCAGGATGCCCAGAGCTTTCCCAGCAGCCAAGGGCTGGTGTCCCCACACAGGAGCTGTGGATCTCCATGTGGGCCAGCTGGGGACTCCGCAGCACCACTGAGGATGATTTAGGGACCTGTTTTCAGATATTCACAGAATATTCTGAGTTGGAAGGGACCCACAAAGATCAGCAAGTCCAACTCTGAAGTGAATGGCCAGGGTGGGGATTGAACCCACCACCTTGGCATTATTAACACCATGCTGTAACCAGTTTGCACCCCGGGAGCTGGGGACAGGCACTGGTTGGACTGGAGATGGGGAAGGGTGTGGTGTCCCAGCCTTGAGGGGAAAGGAGGACAATTTCTGGGACAGTTTCCAAGATGGGAACACAACACCACGACGCTTTTTCCACCACAGGGCACATTCATGGTCCCATGGAGGGGTGTCCAGTTGGCTGGGTCACCCCTGGGGCACGCAGAGGGGACAGGAGGTGACCTGTCCCCGAGGAGCCACTTGCCTTTTGACTTGGTGACCGCCATGACCATGATGGGCACCCCGATGAGGGAGGAGAGCACCCAGATGCAGACATTGATGATCTTAGCCTTGGCTGGCGTGCGGAAGTCCAGGGCCTTGACCGGGTGGCACACGGCGATGTAGCGGTCCACGCTCATCATGGTCAGGGTGAAGATGCTGGTGAACATGTTGTAGTAGTCAATGGAGAGCACGACCTTGCAGAGCAGCTCCCCGAAGGGCCAGGTCTCCATGAGGTACTTGGCGCTCTGGAAGGGCAGCGTGCTGGTGGCCAGAGCGTCAGCCAGCGCCAGGTTGAAGATGTAGATGTTGGTGGCTGTCTTCATCTTGGTGTACCTGGGGAGGGGACAGGTCACAGGTGGGTTAGGGAGCTGAAGGGGATGACAAGAAAGATGGAGAGAGACTATTTACAAGGGCCTGGAGTGACAGGACAAGGGGAATGGTTTCACACTGACAGAGGGGAGGGTTAAATGGGATATTGGGAAGAAATTCCTCCCTTTGGGAGTGGTGAGGGCTGGAATGGATTTCCCAGAGAAGCTGTGGCTGCCCCATCCCTGGAAGGCCAGGTTGGACAGGGCTTGGAGCAACATGGGCTGGTGGAAGGTGTCCCTGCCCATGGCAGGGGATGGAACTGGATGAGCTTTAAGGCCCCTTCACACCCAAACCATTCCATGGTCCTATGATTCTGTGCTTGTGTTCATGTGTGGATTCAGTGTGTGTTGAAGTCATAAAATCACAGAATCCCAGAATGGTTTGGGCTGGGAGGCTCATCCAGTTCCACTCCCCAGCCATGGACAGGGAGCCACCCATGAAATCCTGGTACCTGAGCAGGGGGTGACACTCCCAGTGCTGAGCTGGGACCTGCAGAACCCGGCTTGGCCCCTACCAGAGTGGTCATCCCGTGTCCAGGGAGGTGACACTCATCCCATGCCTGCCTTTATCCAAAGGAATAAAGAACTTCCCAGAGAAGTCAATTCTCCCATGAGTTCGATTTACTCCATTTCCCTGAACCAATTGCATGATGTCCTTTATCCCCCCCAACCCTCCCTCATCTGATTTTCCACCCAGTAACTCGTGATTATCCTGCCTGCTTCCCTGTCGAGTTTACTTGCAGAAATTGGATCGATTACCCCCGGAAACAGGCCATCTGGAAGCTGCCCAATTAGCCAGCCTGGAGCTCCAGAGCCTTTGGGGAAGCCTGGCTGATTCCCACGGGGCATTTGGGAAGGGCTGGCTCTGGTCCTTGTCACATCCTGGCAAGAGAAATGCCCGGTCCTGCGTGGCCAAACCTTTCCTGAAGGGATGAGGCAAAGTTTTGGTGGATGCCAGAGCAGCAGGGATGTGGGTGTGTGTCCTGGGAACATCCAGCCCCGCAGGGGTTGCTCAGGGGGATGCTCTGAGTGTTGTGGTGGGTTGGAAGTGGGTGCTGAAGGGTCTGCTGGGGGTCCCCAAAGGCCAACATGTTGGGCTTGGGTGGGTTAAGGTCAGGACTACACCAGCTCCAGCCCTTCCCTGTGCTCTCTTCCAGCAAATCCTCGTTTCTCTGAGCATCTTCCACAGCCCCGAGCTCGTTTAGATGCACCCTAATTAATTAACAACGGGGTTTGCACACAAGCCTCTCTGTGCATGGCTAAACCTGCCTGTAGCATTGCTGGGGTGGGGCAGGGAGGGGGCAAACAACCCCTTGGTTGCTGGATGAGAAGATTGTTTGTCTTGGAGTGCTTATGAAAAGGATGGAGAGGGACTTTTTACAGGGGTGATAAGGGGTAAGATGGTTTTAAACTGACAGAGGGAAGGTTTGGGTTGGATATTAGGGAGAAATTGTTCCCTGGGAGGGTGGGCAGGCCCTGGCACAGGTTGGACAGAGAAGCTGTGGCTGCCCCATCCCTGGAAGTGTCCAGGGCCAGGTTGGAGCAACCTGGGCTAGTGGAAGGTGTCCCTGCCCATGGCAAGGGGGTGGAAAATGATGGTCTTTATGGTCCTTTCCAACCCAAACCATTCCAGGATTCTGTAACAACTGGCACAGCTCATGACGTGTTGGGGGTACATGGAGTAAACTGGGGAGGATTGAGGTGATGCTGCCCTGGCTGGAGCCCAGGAGAGCAGGTTGGTGCAGCAAAGAAGAGAAAGCTTTGGGGTGACCTGGTTGTGGCCTCCAGCACGTGAAGGGAGCCTGCAAGAGATGGAAATTGGACTGGGATTGATGGTGCTGCCCAATGCCTTCCCTTTATCCTCTCTCCATCTCAGCAGGTCAGGAGAGCATGTCAGTGGGGACAGAGACCCACCGGGTCCCTCTGGCAGCAAAACCAGGAGCTGGAGGCTGCAAAACCCGTTTCTCTCTGGGAGAAAATAGAAAACAGCAGCTCATCCCAGCTCCAACAGCCTTCCTGTCTCCTTCACCGTGGCTGCAAATGGCAGCCCCTTGCCCAAGGGTGGAAACATTCGAGTCGAGCTTTTGTTTTTTTTATTTATTTTAAATACTGCATTAAAAATGTCTTGCCCTTGAAAAGTCCTTTTCAGTTCTCTTTAGTGTTATTTTCCAAGCGCTTTTGCAAATGCATCCCTTGGAAAAGTTTCCTTCCAGGTTAAGCAAAAAAGCTGTGAATTTGTGGTATTGTCAGGTTTTGCCTCCCCTAAAAACAAGTTGTGGGTTTGGGTGGGTTCACAGAGTCTTTGGGCTCTGTTTTTTGAGTAAAACGAGGGGGAAAAAAAATCAGGTTTTCATTCTGTGCTCTGCCAGATGTGCTGGGTAAGCACTTCCCAACCCCTGCCAGATGTGCCAGGGGTGGGGGACGGGGGGGGCTGGAGATGGGGCTGGTGAGGGCAAAGTGTGATGGGGATGACTGGGATGATGGGGATGATTGGGATGGTGGAGTTGACTGGGATGGTGGAGTTGACTGGGGTGATGGGCATGGCTGGGGTGATGATGAAGGTGACTGGGATGATGATGGGGGTGACTGGGACAATGATTGAGTTTACTGGGGTCATGGGGATGACTGGGATGATGATGGGGATAACTGTAATGATGAAGATGATGGGGCTGAGCAGGTGATGATGGGGACGACTGGGATGATGGAGTTTACTGGGGTGATGGGCATGGCTGGGGTGATGATGGGCACGACTGGGGTAATGGTGGGGATGACTGAGGTGATGACAATTTATCCCTCAGCACTGGTGTTTTAGGGTAGAATTCAGCCCCCTCCGGGCTTGGGCTGAGGTTCTGACACACTGCACAGGGTGGGGGGGTCCATCCTGGTGACCCCCCTGAGCTGCAAACGAAGCTGCTGCTGAAGGAAAGAGCTTTATTGCCCACATTAGAGAGAACCATCGGCTGCTGCTGATGGAGCTCCCCAGGCTGCCAAAGCCATCGCAATTAAGCGAGTGCCTTGATTGGGAAGTTACACACTTGAACGGAACAATCTGGGAGGTGTTGATGGAGAGGAGAGGCAGGAGGGGATGGAACAAGCACAGGGCAGCTTTGCATTCCAGTCCGGACTCCCAAGTAGGGACCGCCCTCTCCAAACCTCTCGCAAAAATAAATAAGTGAAAGAAAAGTGAATAATAAGTGAAAGAAAAACTGCTGGAGCTGCTAAAAGCCACGGCCTGGAAGAGCCTGGCTTAACAAAGCCTGCACCCAGCTGTCCCTACAGCCTGTGTGGGAGCTGGCAGGGGGCTGATGGGCTCAGGGGGGGTGGGATGGGGGCACTCACAGGCCTGAGCTCGCAGCTGCAAATTGGTTCCAGGGATGCTTTTAAAAGCAGTGGGAATGGCAGTGGGAATAGTCAGAGCTGTGGTGGGGAGGGTGCTGAGCATGCTGGGCTCCCTCCCAGTGTGTGGATGGGCTTGGCTGCTTGGGACAGGAGGGTATTTGGCGTTCAGCTGGGTGTCCATTCATGGAGCTCAGCTGGGAGCTGTGGAGCAGGTCCTGTGCCTGCTCCTGGCACTCACAGGCTCTGTGGCAAACTCACCGTGGTCCCCGAGGTCCCTGAGTCACCAGGATGTGCTCCAGCCGTTCTTCCAGGCTGGATGGGCACCCTGCCTGGACCCCACGGGCAGTGGGAGGTGGTGCTGGGAGAAGGGCACAAGGCAAACACCCAGCACCTCCCTGGCAGGGAGGTCTGAACCCGAGCTGATCCCACCTCACAGCCCTGTCCTGCATAGGCACGGGTGACCCCTAACCCTGCTGACCTGGAGCAACTCTGCCAAGGAACCCTGGGAAACTCCAGGCAGGCTTGGCCATGGAAAGGGTGAGGGTATATTATCATAGCCACTCCTTGTGGAGCTTGGGGAGTGGTGTTTTTTCATTCCTTGGGAGATATTCCCCATCCCTGGGAGTGATCAAGGCCAGGTTGGATGGGGCTTGGAGCAACCTGGGCTAGTAGAAGGTGTCCCTGCCCATGGGATTGAAACAAGATGGTCTTTAAGGTCCCTCCCAAGCCAAACCATTCCACAATTCCATGATTCTGTGTTTAATTCCAGCATCAGTTGGAAAATGGGGGGCTGGAAGCCGTAATGATGGGATCTGTGGATCTGTAGAGTCAGGCTTGCTAAAGCCTGACTAACACGAGGTTACTCAGTGAGTAAAACACGGAGGATGTTGTTTGCACGTGAAATGGTTCTCTCTAAAACGCCTTCCCCTCTCCCCGCCGAGCAGAAGCAGCTGGAGGGGGTCTAATAACACTCATCCCTCACCCTGACACCGCTCCTGGCGTCTGTCTCTGCTGCAATTACCTCAATTTGCTTTTTCAGACCAGGGCTCATTTTTAACTCCGCTTCGAGTGGGTGACAAATCCTGTTGGGTGTCAGGTCGGGTCAGTGAGTGACACCCCAAACCCTGTGCCCATCGCCCACCCTGCGGGATGGGTGAAAGCAGAGCCCAAAGAGTGGGGAGCTTGGGGCAGTGGGGGGATCATCACAAGGGTGATGGGCAGCCCAGAGTGGCTCATGGACATGTTTCAGGCTCGTTTCCTCCCCTCCGGTGAGTCACCACATTTGTTTGTGCACAGGCAGTGCCGGGCTGTGCTGACCTCCTGTAACGATTGCTGTGGACTGAAAGTGATGGGGGAAAGGGGGGGTGGAAATGGTTAAAAAACGGGGATTTGGGGAGGGTTGCTTAAATTAAGACACTAGCTCCGGTTTGGCCACGGGATTTTGGACAGGCTGGGGTTACAGCAGCCCCTGAGGTGATGGGAATTGGGATTAATCCCACAAATCCTGCACCCCCAGGACAAGACCTCTCCGGTGTGGGAGAGGGGCTGTGAAGCCCAGCACCCAGTGAGACCCCTGTGCTCCTTCCTGCCAGGCTGGAGGTGCTGGAGGCTGTGCCATTGCAGAGTGTGACAGCAGTGTGACAGTGAGCACGGCCCTGTCCTCCACTGCCAGTGGGGTGTGGGAGCCATGGAGGGGGCTCTGCCAGCCCCCACTGCTGGTGCAGGTCCTGTGCTCTGCAAGACTTGGCTTTATTGTCCCATATTCCCATCTTATCCAGGCAGGACCAACCAGCACCTCGGACAAAGGGTCTGACAGGACATTTTGTACCTCAGCACAAGTGCCAGGCTGGATAAAGCGGTGCCCCATCTTTAAAATGGGGGGTATTGGGGTCCCATTCCTTGTCCTGGGCTGCAGAGACCCCCCCAGACTCCTTTCCAGCCCAGGGAAAGCCTCGGTGGAGGTGCCGAGGTCCTGGATGGAGACAAAGCGGGGTTTGGGGTCCCCTGGGACATGAGGGGGTCTCTCTGCTGCTGGAGCTGGTACCCCACACTGGGGGGCTCGGGGGCAGCTGGGCCGTGGTGGGAGCTGGGCTGGGCCATGCGGCTCCTGCTCTTTGTTAGAGCAAAGCAGGAGTCAGGCGGCTGCGGGAGGTGCCGGCAGGAGCAGGAGCTGGGGACGGGCTGCATGGGTAATTTTCACTGATGGAGTGGGGTGGGACCAGCGGGAGCCCACCAGCCCCTCTGGTGTGGGGGGTTTGGGACCCTCCCTGTGACCAGGGCAGCTCCCAGCCCGCAGCGTGACCAGCCCTGCAGCTCCTCTTCCTCACACAGGGCGAGGGACACTCAGCACCGCTGTGGTTGGGTCGTGTGCCCCGGTGTCCCCCAAAACACGGCTCCCCTGCACCCCCCGAGCTGCCCCGTGCACACACAGCCCCTGCTTTTAGCCCTGAGACAGCACCCGGACCCTCCCAGCCCCATACACACGTGTGTGCTTGGACACAGGCTATTCACACACGTGTCACACCCATCTCGGTGCCTCCTGAGCACAAGCACCCCGTGCACACCCACCCACCCCTCCTGCTGCTGGCTCACACCCAGGGCACACTCACCCCTGCTGCACACTCACACTCACCCCTGGGGCACCCTCACCTTGCTGCTGGTTCACAATCTGTCCCAGTGCACACTCCCTCCTGGTGCTGTCTCACCCCTGGTGCACAATTCACCCCTTTGCACACCCACTCCTGGTGCACAATCACACTCCTGGTGTACACACTCACTCCTGGTGCACACATTCCTGATGCACACACCCACTCCCGGTGCACAATCACACTCCCGGTGTACACGTTCCTGATGCACAATCACACTCCTGGTGCACACACAGTCCTGGTGCACACACAGTCCTGGTGCACACACCCACTCCCCGTGCACACACCCACTCCCGGTGCACAATCACACTCCCGGTGCACAATCACACTCCCGGTGCACACTCTCACACCTGCTGCCGCCTCACACACCGCACACACCCACTCGTGTCACCACCTCACACCTCGCACGTGCTGCACACTCATCCCCAGCACGCCGTGGCTCCCTCTGCCCCCTGACACTCGACACCCACGCACCCCCTGCACACCCCTCGCCCCTCGTGGGGTCCCCCCGCGCTCACCTGACGATGCCGTACATGACCAGGACGTTGCCCAGCAGCCCCACCACGCACACCACGGAGTAGAGCGCGGTGATGACGATGGCGATGAGGATGGACGTGGCGTTCTTGGCTCGCTGCGGGCCCGTCTCGTTGCCCCCGTGCCCGGCCCAGGCGGTGCTGTTGCCCCAAGGGGTGGCGGCGACCGAGGGCATCACCGAGGGCATCACCGAGGGCAGCACCGAGGGCAGCTCCATGGGCACATCCATGGGCACATCCATGGGCACATCCATGGGCAGCTCCGTGGGCAGCTCCGTGGCCCGTGGGCGGCCGTGGCCCCGCCGGGGCTCCGGGGCGCATCCGAGCGCCGCGGGTTCGAGCCCCGCTCCCGCCCGGTGCCGCCGCTCCCGCACCCGCGCGGGGCCGGGCACGCTTTATAAACCCGCGTGTCCCCCGAGCCACGTGGGGCCGGGGGCGGCCCTGTTCGCCTGCCCGCCCCCCAACCCCGCCTGCCTGCTCCCCCCGCTCGCCACCTGCCATCCTCCCTCCTGCTCCCTACCTGTCCCCCCATCCCTGCCCGCGTCCCTGCCTTCCTCCTTCTCGGTCCCTGCCTGCCTTCCTCCGCCCCGCGGCACGGCCTTGTTTCCCTCCCCGGTCTCTTTTTCCCCATCCCTGTTTGCTCCCACCATCCTTACCTGCTCCCCCCATCTCTGCCCCTCCCGCCCCATCCCTGACGGTTCCCCCCTATGCTCTCCCTCCCCATCCCTGCTGGCTCCCCCCTATGCTCTCCCTCCCCATCCCTGCTGGCTCCCCCCTATCCCCTACCTCCCCTCCCTCCCCATCCCTGCCGGT
>JAWWTY010000059.1:6614935-6640819 GCA_035222235.1 Margarornis squamiger
CCTCCCGGTCCCTGCCCGACCCCCGCCCCACCCCAGTTCCTGCTTCCCTTCCCACCACCCAGGTCCCTGCCTGCACCCCTTCTCCCCCACCCCTGCCTCTCCCCCCTGTCCCTGCTTCCCTTCCCCACCCCAATCCCTGTCTGTCCCCACACCCCTCCCGGTCCCTGCCTCTCCCTATCCCTGCCTGTCGCCCACCCCCGGAGGGCTGTGGGGGTGACCCAGAGCATCCCGGGGGTCCCCGGACTAGACGGGGGTGTGTGTTGGATCCCGGCGCTACGGCTGGTTTGGGTTTTCTTTGTCTGGAAGAAAGCGGGGGGACAACGGGACAACCAGCCCCCCTTGTCCCCAAAGCAAAGCTGGGGTCTCTCCAGTTTCTGTCCCCCCGTGCCTTTTCCAGTCGTGGGATTGGGGATGCTGGGGGGGTTTGGGGTGCTGAGGAGGTTTGAGAGGAGGAGGAGGTTCCAGGGGGATTCAGGAGGGAACTGAAGGGACATTGGCAGGGGAGGGCTTTGTAGGGATGCTGGGCAGTGGGGAAGATGGGCGAGTACTCTGGGTGAAAGGTTTGGTGGGATGCTGAAGAGGGATTTGGGGTCCAATGCTGGGGGGACTCAGGAGGGAAGCTTGGGAAGGGATAAGGAGCGATGCTGGCAGGGCTAAAGAGGGTCCCTGGGGGGCTTAGGAGGGATGCTGCTGCAGGCTGAGGGATTTAGGGGGATGCTGCAGGGTGGGGGTGCAAACACAGACCCCTCAGCAGCACCTGCTCAGCAGAGCTGGGCTTTGTGGGATGCTGAGGGTCACCCTCCCCGTTCCAAGGGTCCTTATCCACCTTGGGACAGGATCCCCCTCCACTGACAGGGCTCCCCCCTTTCAGGGTCTGCAAAGGTGAGAGGAAGGAGCCTTATTTTTCCTGGAGCCCCCCTGGATGTGGAGGGACCCATTTTTGGGGTGCTCCCATCTCTTTGCTTTGGGGATGGATTAATTCATTGCCCTGGGGTAGTGGTGGGTCTGCCAGGGAGGATGATTTGGTGCAATTTTGGGTGCTTTCAGCTCAGGAGGGACAGAGCAGGGGACACAGGACATGGAGGAGAGGCCAGCAGCTGGTTCAGCCCTGGAGACAGGGTTTTCAGTCTGCACAGAGCTCTGCCAGCATCAAACTCCTGCAGTGCCGAAGCATCCAGACATTTCATCAAGAGCCTCATAAAAACGCCCAGGAGGGAATTAATGGCTTTTCATTCATCCCATGGTTCAGATGGTATCCAGCTCCAGGGCCGCTGAGCAGGGAGGCAGGAACAATGTGCCGTGGATTTCTGTCATCACGCTGAGGGGTTTGGTGGCTGTGGCTTTGTCCCAGAGGGATGGTGGGATGGGGACAGGCAGGACCTGGGAGCACAGGGATGGATTTAATGCCTATATTTTGGGATGCAGCACCCTCTTTCCCTGGAGGGTGTTCCCCTTCGTGGGACGAGGCAGGACAGAGGGGTCCATCCTGCTGCTGCACGTGGTCCTGGACACGGGGTTTGAACACCTTCCCGAGGTGAAAACCCCCTCCCAGAGCCAGAGTGAGGTGTTGAGTCTCTGCCCTGGCCGGCTCTGACGCAGGAGGGCTCCTGATCACCCCCAGCGGGAGGAAAACGTCAGGTCAAGGAGTGTAAAACAGCTTTTAGCGTGGCTGAGGAGCTCTTTGGAAGAGGACTCATCCCTTCCCTTGGCTCCCGGCACGGCCGGAGCCCTCACCCTGACCCTTTTCCAATGGGTTATCCATGAAGGGCTAATCATCCTGGCAGGTTCCAGCAAACACGTCCTCTCGGCTCAGCTCCGGCACTGCTTTGAATTTTATTGCTGGAATGTTAAAAATAAACCCAGAGGACACAATAAAACAAATGGAAAATCTTTAAAGGGCTTCGGTGTTCGTCTGCCTGCGCTCAGTTGTTGCTGCTCTGCCTGCCCAGCCTGGCTGCTGCCATGCATGGGGTTTCCAAATTTGGGGAAATTGAGGCAGGGGGAGCTTCTTGGACAGGAAAGAATCACCCCAGTGAGGTGCACAGAGCCCTGTGGCTCCTGAAAAATCCTGACCCCCAACTGCTGTGCTGGGAGTTCTCTCTGCATCCTGAGTCTCATCGATGCCACTTTGTCTTCCCTTTGAGGGTGGTGGGACCCTGGCACAGGTTGGGCAGAGAAGCTGTGGCTGCCCCTGGGTCCCTGGGAGTGTCCAAGGGCAGGTTGGACAGGGCTTGGAGCATCCTGGGCTAGTGGAAGGTGTCCCTGCCCATGGCAGGGGTGGAATAGGATGATTTTTTAAGGTTCTGTGATTCTGTGATCTTGGACTGAGTCCTGCTCTCCCATAGGATTGCTCCTCTTAGGAAGCTCTCCATGGCAATGCCTTTGTTCTTGTTTTCTCCTCCACACCCTGAAAAATGGATAAATAATAAATCAAATTGAGGAGGTGAGAGCGATGCTGAGGCTGTCAAGGAGGAAAATTCACGTTGCTCATCTGCCTGGTGAGCTGGGATCCATCCAGGGGGATTTACAGCTGGAGCCACTAATGGCAGCATTTTGATTTACTCAGAGGCTGCAAACTTGACAAAGTGTATTTCACACTGGGAAGACTCTCTTCCCCTCTGGAATTTATTGGTTTTAATTAAAATGGCCATAAAAATAACATGCAGGAGCCTTGAATCTGCTCTGGCAGGACTCCAGTCAAAATCCAAGGAAATCTCTGGAGGTTAATGGAGGAGGAAACAAGGGGGGGACAGGACTTCTCCCCAAAGAGTTTTGGGAAATCAGGAGGATAATGAGCCTCACCTTGTCTTGCCCTGAACCTGTTAGGGAGAGCTTTGGGCAGAATGCTGATGACACCAGAGCTGCATCCTGTGCCAAGGTGGGAGGCAGGGCAGCTCTGACAGCAGAAATACATAAATATAAATATATAAAATATAAATAAATGAAAATATTTAGGTTTTTTTTCATATAATTTCCAGATTGGCAGCCAGCTGGAGTCGTGCCTGTGACATTTCACAGGGCTGTGATGCAGAGAGGGGAAGCTGCAGTTTTTATTCCTCCTCCATAGTGCCCATCTCCACAGAATCATGGAATCATAGAATTTTGGAATGGTTTGGGTTGGAAGGGACCTTAAAGCCCATCTCATTCCATGGGCAGGGACACCTTCCACTAGCCCAGGTTGCTCCAAGCCCCATCCAACCTGGCCTTGGACACTTCCAGGGGTGGAAGTGCTCCCTTTTTACTGTTTGTTTTAGCCTAAATCTGCAGCAGCAGTGCTGGGACAGCTGAATGTGTTGGCTTTCAGTTGGGGTGAGGGTTGTTTTTGGCAAGAGGAACAGCCCCCCCCGTGCTGCTCTCTCACCTCCTGATGCTGCACCAAGCAGGTTTTTATTTGTGCAAGGTTTTGGTTTTAAAGCAAATACCACCCCGAGCTGGAGCTCTGCATCTGTGATCGATCCTACAGGGACAGGGCCTGGCTGAAATGCCACTGTGGCTGCTGATTCCTGTCCCAGGCTTGTCCATGATCCTTCCTAACACCCCACATGAGCCAGTGCTGGATGGAACCCACGGGCAGGGACACACCACGTGTCTGGGCACCTTTTTCTCTGTTTTCCTGCTTTTCCACTCACCCTCGACAAAAGCATTTTGTGGGGCTCTATGATGCAGCATCATATCCCAAAATAACCCTCTTGAGGCAGCAAATGGACAAACCCCTCAACAAATCCACTGCCCTAGAAGTCAAAATCAGATGCTGTTTGGAAAGCCTCTGGAAAGTTTCACCTGAACCCTGCCAAGAGAAGGAATTATTTGCATGGTTTGGCTTTTGGTAGAGAAAACCACATGCAAAAAGAGCAGGGTTGTGTTTGCACCATCCATCCATCCATCCATCCATCCATCCATCCATCCATCCATCCTTGCATCCCCCTCTTCCACCCCCCCCTTCCACCCCTTTTTAGAAGTGATACACCAGCCCTTGAGAGGGATTTTCCAGCCCCACCTGCCCTCCCTGAGCTGCTGTCACCTTCCTCTAGGGTCTGCTGCCCCCCATCCCAGCTCAGAAACCTGGTGGACGCACCAGGATGGAGCCCATTTGTGGTGAACCTCTTCTGGAGGTGCTCCATTGTTACCCAGCTCCTCTCATTTAGGAGGATGAGCCGGGGCATGAGCAGAATAACACCTTGGGGAATTGCAGCAGAAAATGTTGCTCTGTTTTCTGTAGATCCGAGATGTTTGGGGGCTTTGGAGACAATGGACCAGATGCTCCACGAGCATCAGCCCAACCGCACCGGGTACCCACCGAGCTGCAAGTCCAGGCTGCTCCCCCATCTCCCCAGGGCCCATCACTAACCCTCCCTCCACTGACAGCTCCAGATAAATCGGCCTTGAAGAGGAAAATGGGCTGATTTGTGTGTTTTGTTTTCCCACGTCAACATATCTGAGTGTTTTCATACCTTACGGGGCAGCTGCTGGAAAGAACAAAGCCCGTCCGTCAGGGGAGTTAAAATTAGATGAGATTCTTCTCTGCCTCCCCATTCTGCGTGGCTGCATGTGAGGAGGGAGGGCATGGGGAGGGACAGGGGAGGTTTGCAGCATTGTTTCCTCGGCGTTTGGGGTGGAGAGGCTGTGCCCGAGGGCAGGGAGTTTGCACACCGGGGTTGCGGGAGCAGCAGTCGGGTCCGGAGGTTGGATGGGAAATCTCTGCTCGGCACCTTAAAAAGGCAACAATCCCTCTCCTGGAGGTCGGTGGTGTCCTGAGGGTGATGCCACCACTATCTCTGAGATGTTCTTGGGACATGAGGGCAACTGTCCCCTCGCCAGGCTTGGGCTGGTGACAGTGCCAGCCTGCCCTGAGCCCCCTCCTCCCACCCAGGGCTGGGGGCAGAGAGGGTCCTTCCTTGAAAAATGCCTCCAAAGTAATTATTTCATCAGAGGGGCTACTGAACCCTTTTCCTTCACCCAGACATGTTCCCGACCCCGTAGAAGTGACAGGGATGGGGACAGCGAATGCCTCGTGGGCACCGAGCCGCACTGGCAGCAAAGGGCAATGCATCACACCCCATCGCCGGGGGACTCAATCCCCGCAGCAGCCTTTGTTTTCCCTGCTTGTTGCTTATTTAGGTCTTCCTCCTTTCTGGGCAGGGAGGAGGTCCTTGGAGATTGGGGCATGGGGACTGTGTGTCCTGGTGCCTATGTCGTGACATGCTGGAGGCACAAGGACCCGGTGGTGCTTGTGCACATGTGGCACTACCGAGGGACAGGGAGGGCTCTTAGGGCCAGGTTTCCTTAGGAATAAGATCCATTTGTCCACCTCCACAAGTCTGGCAGGAGGTTTGCCAGCACCTGTTCCTGTACCAGCAGGAAGGGGGTTAGACCCAGGCCAGACCTGGCTTGGACCCCCTGGGCCACCTTTGACCCCCCTGATCCTGGGGGAGGCAGTTTTCTTTCTCAGCATAGGAAGTATTTGCATTTTCTGCAGATTTTTAGCTCCATGCTGCAGCACAGGGGGGATGCTCCTGCCATCCCTCGCCATCCTGGGTGCCAGGGTGGGGTGGACACGGGGACATTCAGCCCATTTATTCACCTCCTCCTCCTCCTCGGGCTCCAGGGATGCTGGGGAGGAAGCTGGTATTGTCTTTGATGTTGGGAATCCAGGTCAGCCCTGCCCCAGCTGCAATTGTGCTGCTCTCTAACTGTGCCAAATCTCAGAGCACAGCTTTGGTGCCTCTTGCTCTGGACACAGAGCCTGGCTCTTCCCTCCTCTTGTTCATGCCCCTGCAGAAGTCTGTGGGATGAGTTGGTTTGGGGTTGGGAGGGAACAGAAAACCTCTTTTCAGTGGAAACTTGGTGGAAAAGCACAGGAGGGGCTGGCTACGGTTTGGTTTGGGGCTGAAGGATGGAGATTTGGGTGGTTTGGAGTTGGAGGCACCAGGAGATGCAGAAAGAGCTCCCACCAGCTCTTTGTTTTCGTGCCAGTGAGTCCCTGCCAGGAACCAAGGTGTGGAGGTCAGGGAAGTGAAGGCAAGGGACTGAGCAGTGGGGATTACAGGGTGTTTAAAATGTGTGATTAAGGCTCTTTTCCCAGTTTTCTCAGAGCCAGTGCCAGGTCTGGGCAGGGTGGCTGCCTGGCCATGGGGCAGCACAGGGACCAGTGTCCCCATCACAGCATGGGCTCACAGGCAGCAGCTCCTGAAGGGATACTTGTGGTAGAACCCTGGGAAGTTTTGAGGATACTCAGCGGGTCCTGAGGGCACGATTTGTGCAGGGAATCTGGCTGCAGTGTCCCTCACCTGCATGGCTTTGGTCCTGGATGTCACAGGGGTGAGGGATGGCTCAATACTGAGACAGGGCTCACCCAAAAAGGCTCAGCAAAGCTCAGGATTTTTCCTGCTCACTTTGACTGAGCTCTGAAAGGCTCAGGAGCTGCGATCAGCCAGAGCCACACTGGACACAGGCTTGGCCAGAGCCCAAAGCATGCTCCCTGGTCACCAGCCACCCGCTTTCCAGTTCATCCCTGGCTTGTGTGAGCCAGATCTCCAGCAGGACAGCCAACAGCATCCCTTGTTGGTTGGTGATGCACATTCCTGGCGATGCCACAGCTGCCTCTGTGGGTTTGTCCCACGGCCCTTTGCCAGCGCTGGGGATTTTGCTTTGCTTCAGTTCCCAGGCTGATACCATCATATGCCTGTTCCCATCTGTCCTGGCTGGTCCTGGTGGCCTCAGGAGAGCACCCAGGGAGGGCAGCACCTCCTCCATCCACAGGGACACACAGATGGTGGTGCCCCATGGCACATTTTTCCAAGACTGCCACCTGCTTCCCTCGCTGCTGCTGGGAGGGATGTCAAGCTGTGGGGCAGAGCTGCTGCTGGTGCTCCCTGTCCAGCAATCAGCCCTGGGAGAGCAGAGGGGTGACAGCTCTGGTTACCCAGGGGAAAGTGAGGGAAAGGACTTGAATCCCATCAGTGCTGGGGTCTTGCAGGAAACCCCTGGCTTTGGGAGAGCCTGGTATGTGAGCAACAGTGAGACCCCGGAGGGACGTTGGGCACCCCTGAACTGTTGTTTTGGCCATCCTGAGGGTGGGCTGCCAGTCTGGGAGGAGGGCAGGGAGCAGGAAGCAGCTGGAGAAAGAGGAGCAGTGCCAGCCAAGGCTGCTGTGCTCAGCCATCGCCTGTTTGTGCCTCTCCCAGCTTCAAAGGCAGCTCCCCCTCCTCCAGCCTCTCCAGCCTGCAGAACCTCAGACAGCTGATCAGAGAAGGTGATTTCTCTCCCTCTTTTCTTTCTTCTCCTGAAAGGCACAAAACCCCCTCCTTTCACCCCCCTGCATCTCACAAACATGCTGGATCTTCCTCCCACCTGCTCCCATTCTTCCTCCCTGAAGCCTTCCCAGCTCAGCACGAAGCCAGGGACAGTCTCCAGCCACAGCCCCATCCCCTTCCTGAATGCTTCTGCCTTGGGAAGACATTTTCAGGGAAGATTTCCTCTCTGATTATCAGATTGGGGGTAATTTTTTTTCTGGAGACCCCTTTTAGAGCTGCAAACCTGCCTGTCCCTGGGGAGCACTTGGCCAGCCCGGCCTGTGGTTAAATGAAGAATAGTAATAAGGAAAAATTGAAAGCGGTGGTTTAATGATTGGAACAGCTCTTTTTTCCACAGCTATCTGTCTCCCTATCTAAATATAGATAAATATTTTCTAAACACAAAGTGCCAACATCCTGCTCCGAGCCGGGAGAAGCGGCTGAGAGCCAAACACAAGGGTTTAAAAGAGCAGTATTAAATGACTGATGTCCAACCAAAGCCTGGGGCTGAAGGAACCACTCTGCCCATAGATATTTATTTACAGGGAGAGGAAAACAGCTGGAAAGAGATTTTTTTTTCCCCTCTCCCAAGGCTTTGGCTGCAGCAGTTTGGGGGAGAGGATGTTTGATGTGTAAATCCCTTCCCGCTGCCCGGTTTGTGTCTCGGGGAGCTGTTGGCTTAGCTGAAATGCTGTTGATTTAGAGGATTTTTTTTTAATATTTGGGGGTTTAACTCATCCTTTTCGGCTGGGAAGATGCATCCCACGGCAAAGTTTGGTCGGGGGTGGCTGTGGTCCCTGGGGGCTGGGGACCCTCTTGTCCCCATGGAATGAGGAACACACACCCATATGGATGTGGCTGAGTGACTGGCAATGCTGCCATGGGTGAAGGGAGGCAGTGTCTGCCCATAACCACCTTCAAGGTGATGCTCCCCCCTGATTCCCAACCTAGGAGGGATTTTCCCCACCACCCTTCTCCAGACAGAGGGAAGAAAACCACTAATAGCATTATTGACTTGAATGTTCCCAGGCTAAATGTTCCCATTGCCCCACTAAATGAGCCTCCCCTTGCCCGGCCTCCTCCCCGTGGCTGTGGCACCGGAGCTGGGGAGGGGGTGGGTGCCAAGGGGGCACTTTTTATTCCTTGCTGTAACCAAGATATCTTCCGAGCAAAGCGATTTTCTCCTCCCGCCTTGCGCTTCCACCTTCTCCGTATCCAAGCGCAGCCGGGATCCTCGGAGGGCCGGGATGACTCACCACGGCAGCGATGTAAGGGCATTAGCACATGATTCCTCCCTGGGCTCCGCATCCCCCATCACCGGCAGTTCTTATATTCCTCAGCAGCTTTCGTGGCCCCGAGGAAATGTCACGTTTACCTGCAAAACGACGGGGCGGAGGGAGCGCGTCCCCTCCTCGACGGGCGGGTGCCGGACCGGGGAGGGGGATGCAGGGGGATCAAAGGGATGCAGGGATCAAAGGGATGCAGGGATCAAAGGGATGCAGGGGGACACGCCGAGTGTCGCGATCTCGCTGTCAGCAGCATGACATGCACGTCCCCAACACAATTAGTGCCCTCACCCTGAGCTCCAAGCGGGAGCTGCAGCGGGTCCTTCCCGGGAGCTGCTCCATCGCCCCTTTCCCCCCATCCCCAGCGCTGGGGCGGGGGCATTTTGCTCGCTAATTACAAGCCGTGCCCGGCCAGGCTGCTTTGCACTGTGCTATTAATTAGCATTTGCTTCCCTGACGGTGTCTGACCCTGCCAGGGTCGGGAATAAATTGGCTGCTGTGGGGAATGGGGAACGGCTTCCTTACAGGACGGGCTATTTATAGGCTCATTTTGGAAAGACAAGGCGGCTCGCTGGAAGAACGTGGCCCCCTGTGCCAGCTGCTCTCGGGCCTGTGTGGGCAACTGGGAGGAAAGGAGAAGAGAGGAGAGAATTGGGATTGTGCAGCCTGGAAAAGAGGCTTCGGGGTGACCTAATTGTGGCCTTCCCGTACCTGAAGGGAGCCGACAGGAGGGATGGAGAGACACTAATTACAAGGGCCTGGAGGGACAGGACAAGGGGAATGGCTTCCCACTATCAGAGGGCAGGGTTAGATGGGATATTGGGAAGGAATTCCTGGCTGGGAGGGTGGGCAGCCCCTGGCACAGCTTGGGCAGAGAAGTTGTGGCTGCCCCATCCCTGGAAGTGTCCAAGGCCAGGTTGGAAGGGGCTTGGAGCAACCTGGGCTAGTGGAAGGTGTCCCTGCCCATGGCAGGGGGTGGAACTGGGTGGGCTTTCGGTTCCTTCACACCCAAACCATTCCATGGTTCCATGAAAGGAGGCACAGACACGGCTGGGAGGAAGCACAGCCTGGAAGGAGCCCAGCCTGCCCTCCTGGGCCATTTTTCCTCAATAAAATAACTGACCAGGGGCTGGGAGACACTGCAAAGTAGGTGGAAAATACTCCAGGGACCTCACAAGCAAACCAGGGTTAGAAAACAGCAAAGATCATTTTCCTTCTGCAGCACAAACCCTGCCCGGTCCATGCAGAGGATTCGGGGGGTGGTGATGAGCCCACTGAGCCCCTCAGCCCCCTCCTCTTTCCCACCACTCTGGGTGCTCTATGTGCACTAAACCTGGCCTAACCCATGTTCATCTGGAGAGCAAACCCCCCCTCTGCTCACCAGCTCCGTCCTCCAGCCACCCAGCACTTCATTATATCACTCAAGATTAATCTGCGGCTCCTAATTGCCGAGTGCCCGAGAGCTCCTGGCAGGGAGAAAAATAAGTGTCAGGCGAAAAAGCCAATGTGGTTTTTTTGTTTTTTTTTTTCCCTCTGTAATATTTAGGTCGACTTACTGCTGTGGGAAGTGCAGGGATGGGAATCTGTGTGGTTTGGGGGAGCTGGGGGGAGTTTTAGAGCATTTTTGGAAGGGTTTTTCGCCAGCATCACCTCCATCCTGGCTGTGAGAGGGAAGAGTGTGCGTGATTCCAGCTGAAAGTAGGGAAAAAAATCATTTTCTGGGGGGGTTTTTGCTTTTAATGGGAGATCTTTGCTCAGTTCTCTGCCTGTTCAGCTAAAGGAAGGTGGAAAAAAAGGTCTGTGCCAAGCGCTGTGATTTTAGGAAGGCTGAGATCAAAGTGCTCTGCAGACTCAGCAAACCTCTGTAGCCAGGAAACAAAAGGGCACAGAGTTTTTCTTTAGGAAAAGTATATTCTGTAATTTTCCATGCAACACCTTTCACTCCAGAAGCAAAAATTTGCGTGCAGTTTGGGGTCTTCTGATGCTTTTAATCGTCACAAAGCCTGAGCTGCAGAATCACAGCCCTACACCTCGATGAATCACTTCCCTCCGATGGATTGCAAACGTTGCAGGTGAAAACTGATTCTCCCTCCTTCTTTTTCAGGAAAAACACCCCAAACCAAACAACCAGTCAGGCCAAACCCGTGGCTTTTCTCCAAGTATTTTGGCTTGGATGAACATCCAGGGTGGGTGGTGGGGCTGGCTTGGGCAAATCACTAATTTTTTCAGAGCTGCTCCAAAGCAGCTGATTCACTCCCATCAAGGCAGAACAATGAAGGAGAAAGGAATTTACTCCATTTGCATCCCAGCCTGGATCCGGAGCCAGTACTGAAAGGCTCAACAATTCCCCCCCCTATTTTAGTGCTGTTTGGGTGTTATTCACTGCTTGGGGTGTCCTGCCTGGCTCCTCCAGGTGTTCAGGGACCATCACACCTCCACATCCTTTGACAGATATGGGATCCATCCCCATGGGATCCACCCCCAAATCCCTGCACACTCCTCCTTCCTCTGCTTCCGAAGCGGAGGCAGCTCAGGAAAACCAGAGTTTTGGGGTTTAATTAAAACAAAAAGCTGAATAAAAAGCCGAGGGCTTGGGAGACTCTGGCTGAGCCACGACTCAAAGTGGATGCACCAGCCGTGGTTTCCTTAAAATATTTAGGCTCTGTATAGCTCTTGTTTTCACTTAGCATCAAGTCCTAGGCTGGCACGGGGTCTGCTCAGCTCTGGGGGTATTGACCATCCCTTTGGGGTTTGGGGAGTAACTATTGGAGTCCCTGCATTAGAGGACACGTAGGGAACCTTTCCCATCTCTCCACGGCACGGGGGGTTTTCCAGGCCCTCCCCACCCCACTCAGAACCCTCAGCATCAATCCTGCCCTCCCCAAACCACCCCGCAGCGCTGTTTCCCTGCTTTTTAAAGGCAATCATCCCTATTCCTGAGCAGGGCTGGCCCCTTGCCCTGTGCCCACCACGGCGAGCATCGCTCCGGGGACGGGACCCTGGGGAGCGGCCCCGGTGCGGGGGTGGGAGCGATGGGATCCGCGCCGGAGCTTTTCCCGGGGGGACCCCAATCCTGCCTGCTGACAGCGGCACAGCGAGTCGTGCCGAGAGCCCGCGGCTGTCAGCACATCAATATTGCATGCGGGCTGCAGGGCTGGGGAGGCAGCGAGCGCCGGTGCCTGCGGGGTCATTCCCTATTGATTGGAATGGGCAGGGGGAGCCTGGCTCGGTTTGGGGCAGAGGCTGCCGGTCAGGGAATCCTGGAATGGGTTGGGTTGGATGGGACCTTAAAGATTATGTCATCCCAACCCAATTCTGTCATGGGCAGGGACATCTTCCACTAGCCCAGGTTGCTCCAAGCCCCATCCAACCTGGCCTTGGGCACTTCCAGGGATGGGGCAGCCAGAGCTTCTCTGCTAGGGCTTCTCCACCCTCACAGGGAAGGATTTATCCCCATGTAATCCAAACCCACTCTCTCTCTGTCAGAGTGAAGCCATTCCCCCCATGCACAGGGTTTTTACTCCACACAGAGGGGTAAAGGCTCCAAGACTGCTCGAATTCAGTCCAGTTCGGACACAAACCACCACCAGCCACTCCATTCCCTTTCCAAGAAGCTCAGGTTCTTGGGAAGCCCAAGGGTCCCCCCAGGATCAGCCCTTCCAGGGGCGGTCAGGACCCACCAGCTCCCGTTCCATCCCTCTGGGCAAGGACCTGTCACTGTGCTTTGGGGGCCGGTGACCGGGGCCAGGGGGGTTATAGAAGCAGAAAGCGAGAAGATGGGGAAATGGGGTTGCCAAGGAAACCACTGAGCAGCAAAGTGCTGATTTTTTTTGTCAAGGCTAGAAAAATGCGGGGGAGAAGGGCAGTGGCGAAGCCCCCACGCTGCGGGCGAGCCGGGGGGCTGGAGCACAGCAGGGGTGACCCCTGGGCAAGCTGGGCTTGCAGAGCAAAACGTGGATGTTCAGGGGGCCGTGTGCTGGATTCTGTGGGACAGAGTGTCCCTGGGGTGGCTCAGGGCAGTCCACGGGGAAGGGATGGCACCAGTGGTGGCTGTCCCCTCATGGGGGACCTGGCTGGGGTGGGACGCACTGTGGGGTTGTTTCAAGTGTTTATAGGTTGGAGGTTGAACATAAAAGCTCCATCAGATGAAGGACTGAGCGTCTCATTTGAGTCACCATCCCTGGAGGGATTTAAAAGATGTGTGGATGGGACACTTGGGGACATGGTGAGTGCTGGGCTTGGCAGTGCTGGGGGAACGGCTGGACTCGATGGCCCAGGAGGACTTTTCCAACTAAAATGATTCTGTGATTCATTCAGGGACAGCCTTCTGCTGAAGCTTTGGGGCATCCAAACCTGGAGCCTCAGGTGGGGCAAATCAACCCCTGGCAGGGACTGTAGGAGCCTCTCCATCATTGCATGGTCACGACCAGCCCCAGGTGGGGCCGGGGCTGTGACAGAGCCCCCGAGCTCCTGAGGGCTCTTGTCTGAGCCTCCTGCCTGCAGGGCTGTGCAGAAGGAGGGGGGGACCAGCATTAGCTGTTGCAGCCATGGCTACACCTCTCCAGCACTGATGAGAAGTGAGAACTGAAGTGCCCCATTCCCCAAAGTTCAAGAGAGCTCCCAGCTGAGTGCTGGCAGGACAGGCAACTGCCTGGGATCTTCCCTGCTCCTCTTCCTCTCCACGCTGGGGGATGTGGAGGGGAAGAGGGCACAGTGACCTGTGTGGAGACAGGGGAAATCCCTGGAGTCAGGGCACCAATGGGGCTGAGGGTTGGGGAGAGAGAGCAGGATCTCCTGGGGGGCTCAGTCATCCCGGTTTGGGGGCTGGAGATTTGGGAATTGGGTTTTTTGTCACACACACGTGTTTGTGCCCTCCCCCTGGAGTGGCTCAGAGCCTCAGTGCTGAGAACCGTCCCCAAGAGCCACCCAGAGTTTCAAGCTCTGGAAACAGCTGGATGCCAGAGAGCCCCTCACTGTCCCCTGTCCCAGTGGCACCCACCTGCTGTGCCACAGGGGGACACACCCTGCATCCCCCCAGAGGCCAGAACATCCCTCAGGACCAAGAGTTCCTCCAGCTTCAGGCAGGTGGGAAAGCCCTGCATGGGAGTGGGGACATCCTTGCATGGATGGCAATGTCCAGCTCTCCCGTTCACCTTCCCTGCTCCCTTTCCTCCTCTGGGATTTCCCAGGAGACCTGGGGAGGGGGCACAGGGTGACATTTCCCCTGGGGGAAACACCCACAGCTGGACAGAAGGACACAAAGGGATACCAGGAGCTCTCTCATAATGTGTTCGGGGCCAGGCTCCCTCTGGTGTTGCTCAAATGGCTTTATTGGACTGGACTTCAAAAAAACCAGGTCCAAATCCCCCCGTTTCAGCCTTGTCCCACCCAAACATGCCCTGTGGCACCCTGGGGACAGCTGGGAGCCCCAGAGCTGCCCCTCCTGAGCTCCTCTCCCAGCTCAAGGTCACCCTGATCTTTTATTCATCACCCCACGACCCACTGCATTCCTTAATTGCAGCCACACGCACTCTGCAAGCGTAAATAATTGCCTCGGAGGCTTATTAATGACTTTGGCGTGCTAATGAGCACCACAGCCCAGAGAGCTCTCTCAGGGGGCTCAGGGGTGGCCTGGACCCCCAAACACGGAGGGTTTAGCACCCAAATCTGGCTGCAAATGGCCTTGGGCTCTGCTTGGGGAAAAATTCACACCTCAGCCCAAGATTAAAAAATTAATGATGGGTTAATTAACAGCTCCTCCTCCACTCCCATATGTCAGCTGACACAGGCTGGCTTGGGAGCAGCACCCTCCTCCTCCCCATCCGTGGTCACCTGTGGTCACTGTGACCTTCCTGTGTCCCCGTCACATCTCACTGCCACTGGAAGAGGCTGGTGGTGACAAGGGACAGGCTCGGTGCCACGAGGCTCTGTCCCAAATTTCCTGTAGCCAAAGGGACATGTCCCAGTTGGTTTCCAATGTCCTTTCCCTGGAAAACCCTCCTGGCTGTCAGTGGAGGTTCTGCCCTGCCATGGGACAGCCCACAGCATCCAGACCCAGCCAGGGAGCTGCTCCAGCCTTAATTAAAGGTTTTTAATCATCAGGCAGGTGTTGGATGAGCATCAAACCATGGTTACATGCTAAGCTGTGGCTGGTGGATTCAAGACGTGTGTTGGGAGCTGGGTGGGGGCTCTCAGAGGACCACAAGACTCGAGCTGGAGCATCCAAGACTCCCTCACAAAACAGTCTGTGCCACAGAGACAGTTCACACCTTTATTGTTCTGGCTGGAGGGTTCTTCCTCACTCCTCTCCCCGCCATCCCTTCTTCTTTCCTGGGACACAATGCCCTCAAGCCAGGGTGGATAGTCCATGTATTTCAGAACAGAGGGACACAGCTCCCCAACAGCATCCAGACACCCTGCAACCACTCTGTCCCCTCCGTGTCCCCCCTCTGCATGTTTAGGTGAGGAAAAAAGGGTTTGGGTTAAAACCTGGCCCTTTCCCATCCCCAGGTCATGGGATTACGTTCCTCTTGCCCACAAATCATCTAAGCCCAGGTTTCCCACAGGGAAGGGCATCCTGCCCAGGACATACCAGTCTCCCTCTCACTGGGATGACTCTATTCCCAGTGGGATCCCAGCTCAACCCAAGCAAAGGGCAGGTATTTACAGGGAAGAACCACTGAATTCACTGGGACCTTCTCAAGTAAAACCAACTTTGCTGGAGCCTGGCTGCCTGGGATGTCTGAGGGAGCCCAGTGCAAGGAATCAGGGAGCCAGGGCGTAGGTGCCACCCTGTCACCCTCGTCCTCCCACGTGGTGGCCATCACAGCATCTCATCTCGCACCGCGTTCCCTCCAGCCCCATCAACAGCACCCTCAGCAGAACTGCAGGAGAAGCAGAGCCCAGGGCAGGCAGTGAGCCCTCACCCAGCCACCCCAGCACCATTTTGGGGGGCTCTGCCACCCCCCAGGGCTAGGAAGGGGTTGGAGGGCCCCCCCCTGCTGGGCACAGACCTTCCAGCGGTTCCCACACTCGTTGCACAGCACGAATGTCGTCATGGGCTCATCGGCGCTGCGTGTCTGCACCTGGGGTGGAGCAGGGAACTGGGTCAGGATTGGGTCAGGAGAGACCCTTCTGGGGGGCACTGAGTCAGGAGAGACCCCCTGGCGTCCCCCAGGGGCCAGGGCTGACCTGGTTGTAGGTGCAGTTCTTCTTCTTGCACTTGCCGCACTGGAAGAGGTCGGTGACGGTGCCGCCCGTCTTGGCCATCTGGTGCTCCCGGATGGCCTCCTGGGTCATGGCATTCCGCAGCTGCTTCAGCTCGTCGCTGGCCATCTCCTGCCACCAGCATCAGCCCCCGTGGTCAGTGTGGCCATGGCTCTGCTCACAGCCAAGTGCCATGGTCCAGCACCCTCCCCGTCCTCTCCCGGAGCAGGATTCACCCTGCTCTCTGTGCTGGCTGGAGGGCTCAGACCCATCCAGATGGAAAAATCACCCATCCTCAACCCAAACCTGCTGCCTGCAGGGATCTGGCTCCCTGCAGGAGACTGGGATTCCCAGGAGCCTGAGTTGTGGATGCCAGTTAAGGAGGAGGAACAGGAACTCTTCCAGCCTGACTCCTGCCCATGTGACAGCTCTCTGGTGGGCTGAGGGGCTGCAGGGCTCTGAGGGACAGAGCTCCCACCTTCTCCCCATGCCTGTTGCTCCCCTTGCCCCATCCAACACCGGGATGGGATGGAGAGATGCTGAACAAGCTCATTGTGGGCACACCAAGCCAAGACCCTGCCCTTGGGCACTGTGGAGGAAGGATGGGTGTGATCCACGAGCCAGCCCCGAGCCCCCTGCCCCGTGCCCACCTCGGCGGTCATGCGGGCAATGAGGCTGGGCTCGATGGCCCCACACAGCACGTTCCTCCTCAGCCCGGGGTTCTTGGGGTCCTTCAGGTTGCTGATCCTGCTCCGCACCCGGTTGCGATACTTCATGTCCGTGCTCTTCAGCTCCTGGAAGATATGTGGGCTCTGTCAAGGAATCCAGGAGGTTGCTGATTGTCACCGGGGTCCGTGCCCACGTGGGGGTGCCTCGTCTCAATGGGGCTTTGCTCCCTGAGGGACCACGTGTGGGAGGTGTCTCCCATCCTCATGTTCAGGAGGATGAAGCACAGCTTGGGGTGCAGGGAGGAAAACAGCTCTGCAGTTGCCTTGGAATGTCTGGCATGCAGGCCAGGCTGCAAGGGCTCAGGGACTGCCACCAAAACCTGTGCTGCGACAAATTCAGGGTGCAGAGGACTCAGCCTGTTCCCTTCTCCCTGGATAGCCAAAGTGCCACCTGCTGCCTGGATGTGGCCAGATGGGCTGAGCTGGCAGCTTTGGGCACAGAGTTTGGGATGAGCCAAAAATCAAACTGTACCCAGGAGGGGGAACCACCTTGGGGTCAGTCCTGGTCTGGGGAGCCTGCCAGGAGACCCCCCAAGCCTTGAACTGGGAGTGGGGGGAGATAGCTCCATCCCTGCCAGCCTGGTCACTGCAATGGACTGGGGCTGGCAGGACACACAGACCCACAGCAGGCTCAAGGAAAAGGCCTTGGCTGGGTTTGGGTTTATTTCTCCAGGGATGAAGGCAGGGCCCTGAGCAGAGCTTTTTCAGGGGGACACACAGACCCAAAGACTATGGTAGGGGATGCTCAGCATCAACACCAGCATCAACATCAGCCTCATCATCCTCTATCCGTGGTCTGGGCTCCCTCTGCAGGCAACGAGCACAGCAGAGCCTGTCACGCTCTGTCCTTGTCCCTGTCACCCTGTGTCCTGTCCCCACCACCACTCCCGAGCCCATGTGTGCCCCCTCCAGCAGACGGTGCCCGGGGACCCCCACCCTCCCCAAAGGATATGGTCTTCGATCTCCGATGCCATCTTCTCACAGTTCACACCGAACTCCTTATAGTCATCTAAGGGACAGAGAGGTCAAGGGGTGATTTCAGATATGAAACCATCCAGGTCCCACTGTACCCCCCAAAAAAAAATCTCATATCTCCCCCTGTACTTACCCCAGACACCCCATCTCCAAAATACCTATTTTTACCCACCCTGAACTCTACAAAGACCCATCCCAATCACCCCATACCAGGGACCCTACCAACCTCCTTTTCTTTCCTTTCAGGGCTGAATGCTCCTATTAGGGCTGTCCCATAGGAGAAACAGCCTGTGTTGGGCTCTAACCCCCCAGACCCTCTCACCATCCATGCGGAGCGCAGCCGTCAGCATCTCGATGCACTTGTCCCGCACAGAATCCCCTGTGAGGTAACAGGGAGCCAGGAAACAGGGGCTGGGAGAGAAGGAGGGGCTGGTGGGGGTCCGTGGAGTCTCTGGTTTGGCCTTGCTGCTGTTGGCTCTGTGGGGGGACACAAGGGGGACAGGTAGGTGAGGTCCTGGCACAGCCCCAGGGACCTGCATCCCGTGGCAGCGGGATGGGTCTGTCCTACCTTTCCTCCTTGCTGTCACTGGAGTTTCTCCGGGAGCCCGTGGGAGCTGGAGAGGGGCTGCAGCCCACAGAGGTTCTCCTAGGGGTGGCACAGGAGGGGACAGTGGGGTGACACCAGACACAGGGCAGGCAGGACAGGGGGCAGGGAATGGTGGCACGGCCTCAGGCACCAGCAGATCAATAAGAGCAGAGTGCTGAGAAGCCAAGAGGAATCTCCCAAGGGGAGGATTTGCTCCTCCCAGGGAATGTCCCAGTGCCCATGGCAGGATCAGGGCACCCAGCCATCTCTGCCCACCCCAGATGGGGCTCCCATGGTCAGGGCATCCCCAAAGGAGAGCCCCAAAGCAACCCCAGGCTGCCTGGGGATGTCCCCTCCTTACCTCTCCCCTGAGAGCCTCTTCTGTGGGGAGGAGACAGCTGAGGTGCTGGAGGACCTGGAGTCACTAGAATCTCTCCTGGCAGGACGAGCCCCAGGTCAGAGGGTGGTGAGAGGGACCAGGAGGTGGGCCCAGACCCCCAGCCACAGCCCTGGGAGGGGCTGGGGTCCAGCCTCTCCCATCCCCACCCAGCTCAGCACCCACCTCTCTTTCTTGCCATCCAGAGGTGACTTCTTGGAGGATGCACTGGGGCTCCGGCCGTCACTGAAGCCCAAAGGAAGGGAGAGATGCTCTCAGCAAGCCCAGCCCCAGCATCCCCCGGCGTCCTGTGAGCCAGATCCTGCCCATCTGCACACCCCATCCCTAGCTGGGTCATCCAGGAGCCCCACCACCCCACAAGCTGCCAGCAAAGCCTCCCCCGGGCTGGCAGTGCCCGGCAGACCCTGGCATGAGGGTCAGGGCATCCTTCAGCAGGTACCTCTCCGGGTTGGAGTCAGTAGAGTGGCCCTGGGTGGTGGCAGCATGAGAGCTGGATTTGCTGGGCTTCCTGGGGACAGAGAGAGCGGGACAGGGTCAGATGGGCACTGCCCAAACAGCCCTCATCCAAGGAATAACTAGCTCCAGAGAAAGGAAAACAAAAAAATCCCCTTTATCCATCCTCCAAAAGCCACCCTGGTGCTGCTCCCACTGCCCTTTGGTCTCCAGATGTGTCGGCATTCATGGGCAGGCAGAGATGGATTAACTCTTAAGGACCAAGCAGAGGATGGTCTCATATCAGCCCCTGGTGTCCCCCAACCATGGGCAGGAGCCCCCACCTGTCCTTGTGCTTCTCCCTGTTCTTCTCAGCCGAGTTCTTGGGGTGCTTCACCCCTTCACTGGGGCAGCTGGAGACATCCAGCCCCTTCTTCTTCTCCTTGTCCCCATCAGCATCCTTCTCCTTCTTTGGGGTGGTGGACTCTGGGGGAAGGATTCAGGTGTCACAGCCCCAGCCCAAACCAGCACAGGGCACCTGGGCATCTGCATCCTGGGTGGGGGGTGGATCATGGGGGGATGCTCAGCCCTTGGAGGGCACACACTGATTTACACCAGTCCATCCTGGAGTGAAAACATGCCCTTGGAAAATCCAATCCATTGCCTAGGAGGGCTGGGTTACAGGTTATGGGATCGGGATCCTGCATGTCCCAGCTCAGGACTGATCCCAGTCCATCCTGCCTGGAAAGCCTCAGGGTTTGGGGTGTGGGGATGGCCCAGGGAGGGTTGAGGCTTTGGGGGGTCCATCCTCCCCTGGCATTGCTCACCCAGAAGCCGCTTCCAGTTCTTGATGAGGATTTTGGCCGAGGCCACCACCTCTTCATCTGAGCAGTGCTTCCTCACCGAGTTCACGGCCACCCCGATCCGTGTGGTCTGGGGACACACGGCAGGGACACATCCTTAGGGATGTGCCAGCTGGCATGGGGGCGACAGGACCAGCCACCCCATGGGGTGTCCCCCCACCCACACTCCCTCACCTGGAGCAGTTGGATGGTCATGGTGTAGCCGGTGAGGGATTTGAGCAGATCCAGCGCCCCTTCCTAGAGCAGGGAGAAGCCATGGGGGTCCTTGAGAAGCTGGAGATAAATGGAATGGGGGGCTGCATGTCCCCCCTTCCCTCTTGCCAGCGCCAGGCAGCACCAGGGAGGGCATCCCAAGGGGACTCAAAGCAGCCCTGGGCTGCTCCCTGGGAACACCTGACCCTCCATGTCAACACACCACAGTAAAATCCCACACCCAAATCCTGCTGGACCATCCCAGCACCGGATCATGTCTCCAGCTGAGCAGCAGCAGCTTCCCTTAAAACTTGAGAAAACCCTTCTATAAGGAAAACCTCAGGCTGCTGGGAGCTGAGGATGGCTGGGGGACCCTCCAGTGTCCCCACCCGGGAATGGGAGAGACACACTCCCCTGGGATTTCATCCTGACCCCCTGCAGTGGCTTCTGGGCATGGCATGGAGTCCTCCTCCTCCTCCTCCTCCTCCTCCTCCTCCTCCTCCTCCTCCTCTGTATTTTTAGAGCCCAGCAACAGACACCAGTTCCCAGGTATCCCTCACAAAGGGATCCAGCTCTGTGGACCCCCACCATGGGGTCTGGATGAGGCCCCCCAACTATGATGGGTGCAGGAGTGTCCCCACACTGTGGTCAGACCCTGGCCCTGTCCCATCCCAAAGTGCAGCAGGAGGGCTGTGGAGCACCCTGGGGTAACTCCCAGTGGGACACAGACCCTGCGTGGCTCCCATGGGATTTGTTTTGGTACCAAGCACTGGCATCCCAAAAAGCCACCAGATGCAGGGGGATGGCAGCACTGCCCCCCCCACCCAGGAGGCTGCACCTTGTCAGGGCAAAGGGCGGTGGAAAGAGTCAAATATTAACTCTGAGGGCTGGGCTCAGCACACGTAACCAGCTCCCCAGGGTCCCCGGATGGATCCTCACCTGGCACAAGGGTGGCAGGGCTGGCTCCCCCTGGCACACCAAACCCACCCGGGATGCAGGGCTCAGCACCCTCCCTTTGCACACCCATGCAACAGGCAGGGCTGGGCTGGGGGTGCTGGGGGTGCTGGGGGGGCTGGAGGTGTGGTGTCCCCCAGCCTGGAGTTTTCCCTGGCTGGGACCCAGCCCGTGGCACCAGCACTGATCGGGTGTTGGTGGCCGGGACGGTGGCCAAACACCTGTCGCCCACAGTCCTGCACAGCTAAGGGGTGCCCAGCGCTGCCACCCATGGACAGACCGCCCCCCTCACCCCAAATCCCAATGTCTGTGTGCTGTGGGGTGCAGGAGAGGCTCAAACTCGAGACAAAATTAACCCCCGTGGGTGCCAGCTCCGATGTCACACGGCGGGGCTGGGGTGGCACAGACAGCACCCCGAGGGTGCTGGTGGCACCTGTGGGATAGCTCAGCACCCCCTAAACCCACTCAGCACCCCCTAAACCCACTCAGCCCCTCCAGGGGGGGACAGGAGGGGGGTGAAGAGCAAACCCCCCCTTTCCAACTCCACGCTGCCACGTCCAGACACGCCACATAAATAATGGACGTGTGTAAACATGCACGTATGCAAACACACACGTGTGTAAATGCACACACGTGTGTCAGCACACACACACCCCGAGGAGCTCGGCCACCTTACCGTGCTCTTCCTGGCCACCATCTTATCCAATTTCTTGGCAATCCGGACCAGCTCCTCAGCGGGCCCCATCCCGGGGGCTGGTGGCTCGGAGAGGGACGGGGACAGCGGGCACTGCCGGGCACTGCCAGCATGGGGGTCCCGGGCAGGCGGGTGGGAGCGGGCAGAGAGGGGGGGAAAGGGGGGAAAGGGAAGGGAAAGCAGAAAGGAGGTGGGGCTGTCCCGGCCAGTTATAAACTCCTGCCAGGAAGGCGAAATAGCACGGGGGAGGGCTAAATATAGCCGGGAGCCACGATTGCAGGAGCGGGAGGAGGAGGCGCACGTCGGGGCGCTCCGGGACGCGGCGGCCCTGGGGGACACGGGGGACACGGGGGGCACGGGGGACAGGCATGGGGATTTGGCCCAGGGATGGCTTAGCCAGGGAATGCCGAGGGGCACGGGTGGGGTGGGATGTGTGGCAAACTCTGCTCTTCCCAAAGTTGGTGTCCTGCGGCAGCGACATCCCCGGGGTGGGGGGTCTTTATGCTCTTTATATTAGAATATTCAAACATAGGTGGGATTCCTCTATACTGGAACATTCCAACATGTTGTAAAACTCCTGATATTGGAATAGTCCAATACTGAAGATATCCTGTCCCCTGGAAGTGTTCAAGGTCAGGTTGGACAGGGCTTGGAGCAACCTGGGCTAGTGGAAAGTATCCCAGCCCATGGCACAGGGTGGAACGGGGTGATCCTTAAGGTCCCTTCCAACACAAAGCATTCCATGATTCTGTTCTTGCTGCAGTCCTTGAAGCCCAGCACGGCCCTGCTGAGCCCCCAGTCCATGGTGGGAGACAGGAGCCCCCCAGGACTGGTTGGGCAGGCAGCAATGGGGGGCACGGCCATGGGGACACTGTCCCCCAGGCTGTTGGGATGGGTGGGTGACAACAACCTTGCCACCCTCCCTTGTCCCTGGTCCCTCACCTACCAGGGGTGGGTGATGCCCAAACCCCAATCTGGTGCACCCACACATACACAGACCCCCCCAAACATCCCCAAAGTCACATCCCCAGTGGGCACCAGCCAGTCACAGACCCCAGTGACCTTGAGGTCACGTCACCAGCATCACCAGGCTGGACAGGGCCAGGGCAGGGGCTGTGCCCCACACTCACACACAGGTCCTTACAAAAACAATGGTTTATTAGAAATCACAGACAGGAAACATTAAAAAAAAAAGACTGCTTTTTGAGATGAAACATTTGACACAGAAACGAGAAGGGGGAGAGGGTAAATTGGGAGGGATATGGAGGCAGGTGAGTCCCAAGAGACATTGGCACAAGGGGATGTTGGTCCCAGAAAAATAAGGCAAAATCCCCCTGGAGAGGCCCCCAGGGCTGGGGCGGTGATCCAGCACCCACCCCAGATGAGGGACATGGGGCAGGGGCTCTGTGGTGCCACCTCAAGCCCCCACCTCCTCCCCCCCAAAATCAGGGACTGGCATTTCACTGCCAGTTTGGGGGAAGCTTTGGAGCATCCCCACAGCCCACCAGCCCAGGCAGCTCCAAGTCTGGGGTGGAGACCCTCCAGCCCTCTCCTATTTCTTGCCCATCCCAAAGGCTTCACAGTTGGGGTACAGAAGGAGGCTGGGGGGGGACACGGCTGCCCCCCAGCCCTGCCCCCCCCAGGCTGAGGAGGGGCCCACACAGCTCCTTGGCAGAAGAGAGTGGGAATCACTGAGTGCAGCTCCTCCATCCCCAATTCCTTGCAGAGAGAGGAGAAAGGCCTGGGGATGGGCAGAGCCCACGGGAAGGACAGGAGAGCAGCAGGAGCAGGGGCTGGCACAGGAACCTCAGTCCATTCTCTGCCCCTCAGCTCCCCAACGCTGCCATCCATGGACGGATTTCCCAATGGGGGGGCTCTGAGCCCCTTTGGAGGGCAGTGGTCCCATGCCAGGGTCCTGGGCACGTGTCCCTCGTGGTCTGGCTCTCCTGAGCCCCCAGCAGGGAGCTGCCTCTGATCCTGGCCGAGGGGACAGTGACAAACAGGGTCACTGCCTGGTCAGTCTTGCAAGAGGTGGACGAAGCTGGCGGGGAAGACTCCGGTGCGGGAGCCATCGCCCTCTATGAAGCCAACCTGGGGGTGCAGAGAGGGGGGTCAAGGGGGTGGGAGTCCTGTCTCGGGCAGGGGAGAAGCTTTGGGGCTGACATCCCAATTCCCAGGGGAATTTAGAGAGGCAAAGCCGTGGTGACACAGCAGGAGCCTTCCCAGCCCTCCTCCATGCACAGATGGGGGAGGGGTCCCCCATCCATGCTCCCCCTCCTTCAGAGGAGAACCCAGTGGGGAAAAAGGACCAGGACTGGGATCCCAGTGCCCGTCCCACGGTGACACTCACCCAGCTCTGCTCGTCCTCCTCCCGTGTCACCACGATCACCTCCCCCTTGGAGAAGGTCAGCTCCCGGGCTTTGTCCCCCTTGCAGTCAGCCACTGCCTTCACCCGCTTCTGCCTCCCCTTGGCCTGAAACGGGGTGGAAGGTGGGTGACAGACCCCCCCAAGGTCACTCCCAAGGGGGGTGCAGGGATGTGACACCCCCGATCCTTCCCTCTGCTGCCCCAGGATAAGGGGAGCTGGGGTGCTTGGGGATGCAGAGGGTGACATCCCCCAAGTCAAGGCACCTACCGGAGCAAATCTCCTGGGCATGGGCACGGGGGGCACCTTGTTGAGAGAGGGGTCCTCGGGGCCACCAGGGCTCTGGGGGGACACGGCCGACCCCCCTTTGCCCAGCCCGCCACCGATGCGCCGGTACGAGCGGGTACTCTCCGAGCTGTGGGGGACAGCAGGGACAGTGTCACCCCCTCCCTGCCGGTGCCTTCCCCCTCCCTGTCCTCCTCCCTGCGAGGTCTCGGTGGGGTCAGGGCTCCCCCAGGGCACCCAAGGGACCAGGGTCCCACCCACATCCCCCTGGATGCTGACAGAGAGGGACCCCAGCAGCCAAACTCCCTCAAGCCACACCACTTTTTCCCAAAAGAGAGTAAAACTATATAATATTTTATATAATATATAAACATTATTATATATTATATATTTATATTGTTACATAAATTTTTATATAACCGTTTGCAGGGGGTCTTGGTGTCACCCCCAAACAATCTGCATCACCTTTGCCAGGTACAACCCATCACCCCCCACGGCTGCTCTTACCCCATCCTGCATCCCAGAGGCAACATCAACCCCTTTGGGGACTTCAGGGGATGGGGACCCCTTTGCTCCACAGGGACAATTTGGGGTTGGCAAGGATTGAAACCGATCCCCCAGCACCCACCCCCAGCCTGGAGAGGGGTCCCTACCCAAACTTGACAGGGGGTATGTCGGGGGCTGTGCTGCCCAGAGGGGGCTGCCCGGGCGGGGGGCTCAGCTCAGGGCCCCGCCGGGTGCTGCTGGTGTCGGTCTCAGAGCGGGTCTCCCAGTAGGCTGCCCGCCGGCTCTCGGGGGGGCTGCGGGTGCCAGGGGCTGGGGGTCCAGGGGTGCCATCCAGGGCGCCCATGCTGCTGGCAGAGGGGAGGCTGCGTGGTGCTGGAGTCTCTGCTGGTCCAGAGAAATGGGGCTCTGATGCCTGCCGGGGCAGCTCGGGGCGCTCTGGGGACACACACACACAGCAGGGACAATAAATTGGTGTCCTGGTGAAAGCACAGCCCCACCCAAGGGGAGGTGATCCCCTCCCACCCAAACTCACCGGTGGGGCTGTGGCCGGGTTTGGGGCGGGAGCCGCCCCGCGTGGGGTTTTTGAGGGGCAGCGGTGGGGGGATCTCCTCGCTGTGGGCCCGGCGGGGCGCGGGGCGTGACGGCACCAGGATGCTCTCGTAGGTCTTGTTGGTGATGTCCATGCCCCCCATGCAGCTCCAGCGGGTCTGGGGGCAGGCGGGCGGGGGGCTGGCGGCCAGCGGGGACGTGCCCTTGAAGGAGCGCTGGAGGGGGCTCACCTGGGGGCAGGCACGTGGGTTCAGGGGTGCCCCACTGCCACCAGCCCCAAAAAAGGGTCTGCACTCGCCCAGCCCCCTCACTGGGGTTGGGGGAATCCCCTTTACAGGATGTGGTGTCCCCTCCCACAGGTACCTTCTCCTCCAGCTCGTCCTCACTGTCGTAAGGGAACTCTGAAGGGGGCTCCCAGTCATAGTCCACGTGGATCTGCAGGGACAGCTTCCCTGCCTGTGCCTGCTCCAGCTGCCACATGGATGGGGCAGGTCAGGGGGGTCCTCAGGATGGGGAAGGTCAGGGGGGTCCTCAGGATGGGGAAGGTCAGGGGGGTCCTCAGGATGGGGAAGG
>JAWWTY010000059.1:6640919-6702433 GCA_035222235.1 Margarornis squamiger
CAGAGGGGTCTCAGGATGGGGAAGGTCAGAGGGGTCTCAGGATGGGGAAGGTCAGGGGGATCCTCAGGATGGGGAAGGTCAGAGGGATCCTCAGGATGGGGAAGGTCAGGGGGGTCTCAGGATGGGGAAGGTCATGGGGGTCTCAGGATGGGGAAGGTCAGGGAGGTCTCAGCACAGAGGGGAGAGGGCCTGTAGCCCTCCCCCTCCATGCCAGCCCTCCCCAGGTGCTTTGGTCCCTTCTCCCCATCCTGAGCATCTCCCCCATCCCCTCCATCCCACCTACCAGCTCTTCACACTCGCTGTGCTTCAGCCTCCTCGCCACGTCCAGAGCTGTCTCACCCGCTGCGTTCACTGCTCGAGGGACAAAGGGGGACAAATCCAGATTACAGCCTTTCCACTCCCACCAGAGACCCCCCAGGCCCCCCAGTCCCAGCCCCATACCCGTGGTGAAGGCAGCTTTGCCCTTCAGGAGCAGCTTGAGGCAGTTGGGCTGGTTGTAGAGCGCGCTGTAGTGCAGGGCTGTGTTCCCATCCTGTGTCACCCGGTCCAGCGTTCCCCTGCACAGGGCCACCAGCAGGAGAGTCAAGGCTTGTGAGCACAGAGGTCTCCTGCACACTCCTCCCATGTGGGAGCAGGCAGGGACCACCAGGAACACTTGGGAACCCACCCGTTCTGGATGATGAAGTCCACCAAGGGCAGGGAGGATCTGTCGGCGTGGCGCACGGCCATGTGCAGTGCCAGCTCACCCGGGTCCTGCCACGAGATGGGAGAGGGGAGATGAGCCTCAGGATGCTCACCTCCCTCCCAGGATGGAGGGGAAAGGAGAGCTGGACCCAAGGATGCTCATCTCCCTCCTGGATGGAGAGAAAAGGAGAGCTGGATGCATGGATGCTCATCCTTTCCTCAGATGGAGAAAAAAGGAGAGCTGGACTTATGGGTGCTCATCTTCTCCACAGATGGAGGGGAGAGGAGAGCTGGACCCAAGGATACTCATCTCCCACAAGCTGAGGGAAAGAAGGAAGCTGGACCTGAGGATGCTCATTTTCCCACAGGCACATCTCCACCCAAATCCTGGGAAAACCCCAAGAACAGGCACCCAGAGGGAGGAAATCCATCCATGCTCCCAGGGCTGGGGCTCACCTGGCCCTCGGGGCTGGCCAGGGGCTTGGCCAGGTCATGCCCCTCGGCAAAGGCCTGGAGCAGGGCCAGGAGGTCACGGGCACGAATGGCCTCCCAGAGCCGGTGGGGATCGTCCCGGCCGCTCTTCTGGACGTAGCGTCGCTCCATGTACTTGGCCACGATGTATTCCTTGCGGGCAGCCCTGTGGGAAGGGGGGCTTGGGTGGGCATGGAGGCCAGACCCCTCCAGTTCCCACCACAGCCAGGGGCACCCTGTGCTCCTGCCTCCTTCTGAAGCCTCAGGATCAAGGGGAAACCTCTAAAAGGGCACAGATCCCCACCAAAATTCAGGTGATGACACCAAGATTCTCCATTCTTGCATCCCAGGGTGGTCTTAGAGCAGCATGGGAACAAGGACAGACCACACACTATGCATTCCTATCCCTCCTTCTCTTCCTCTTTCTCCTCCTCCTCCTCCCAGCCCACCCTGAGCCCTCATCCTGCACCCAACTCACATATCACTGCCAGCTGAGGGCTTGGGACAGTCCTGTGTGGGCAGTGTGGCCTCCATGATCTCATTGAACCGGGTGTTCCCGATGCTGACAGCCAGCTATGGAGAGAGAGGGATGGGGGAGACAAGCCCTTCTGGCCATGCTCACCCTGCCCCAGCCACATCCCATCCCAGAGGGAAGGAATCCACTGGATCCACCCAGGATCCTCCCAGAGCAGCATCTCCATCAGGGAGGAGATCCACCCAGGATCCTCCCAGAGCAGCATCTCCATCAGGGAGGAGATCCACCCAGGATCTTCCCAGAGCAGCATCTCCACCAGGGATGCTCTTTCATGGCAGAGCAGCCTGTTTTAGGAGGGAGCAGTTCCAGCATCTCCCTCCTTGCCCAGATCTCCATGCTGGGGAAACTGGGGCATGTCTGCAAACACTGGAGCAAACTGGGGATGGAGGAGGAGGAATTAACTCTGCATCCCAGAAAGTTTGGGAGCCACGGAGGGTGATTCCCGGTGGCCACAAGACCTCCAGGCTCAGGGAGCAGCTTACCAGCAGCTCGGAGGTGCTGAGGACATCCAGGGTGAGGGACTGGATGCGGGAATAATGCACACCCAGCTCCCGATGGATTCCGGAGCACTCGATGCACGTCAGGATGCCCAGGTTGGTGGAGAGCCACGTGGGGTCTGCGGTGGGAGCAGCACGGGGGGCTCAGCATCACACCCAGCCCCACGGGGTGCTGGGACCCCCGTGGGTACCTGACCCACACCCAGGGTGGGGGGACACCCTGACGTACCTGGGGCCCCACAGTCACAACACTGTTTGTTCCCTGGCATGTTCTTCACCTCGCTGATGACCAGCCTGGTGAGTTCCTGGACGGTGCCGTCCACCCCGACGCCTGCTGCAGCCCCACTGCCCACATCCCCCTTGAAGGCATTGCTCAGGGCTTCATCCTTGCTGTTCTGTAGCACTGAGACCCACCTGGACAGGAGGGAGGAGGAGGAGGAAGAGAAGGATGGGGAAGGCAGAGAAGGACCTGACACCTCAAGGAGTGGGGATGGGCTGTGACACTTACACAACGCACTCCTGCTCGTCCTCTGCTTGGAAGTGATATGTCCTGTTGTCTGCAGGGATGGGGAGAGAGGGGAAAGGGGAGAAATTGCGGCTGGCCCATCCCTGGAAGTGTTCAAGGCCACGTTGGAGCAACCTGGGCTAGTGGGAGGTGTCCCTGCCCATGACAGGGAGTGAAACAAGATGGTCTTTAAGGTCCTTTCCAACCCGAACCACTCTGTGATTCTCTCATTTTATAATTTAGGGATGCCCAGGACAGCAAGAATCAGATGAAATCACTCCAAAGTTGCTGCTTAATTAAACATTAAATCACTGCACACCATTCTCCCATCACCTAAGCCCTGTCACAACCTCTTTTTGTCCGCGTTTTCTGGATCTCCTTGGAGAGCTTACTCCTTCCTCCACAAAGACAGCCAGGGAGGCACCCAGAGCTGGGTTTAAAGGGTTTAAAGAATGTGTCCAGGTGTTCCAGAGGGAAAATCCATGGCAAAAAGGGAGAACTCCCTCCACCTCTGGGTCCAACACCCCACTCCAGCCACATACCCCACCTCAGGCACTCACGTGTCACCAGGTCGAAGCATTTCTTCTCCTCGGCGTGGGGCCTCACCTGGCAGGTGAGCAGGTTCAGCTTGACAGGGGGACGGTTTATCTGCAGGGTGAGAGGATGGAGGTGGGTTCAAGGACCAGAAAGGGGTGGGATGGGCATCATCAAGGCTTGGGCATCACCATTTCTGACAGCAACTGTGGTGGGACACCACAGATGGCTCCTCTTGGGATAACCAGGCAAGTCGGACCCTATCTGACCCTCTGCAGGAGAACAGGGACCCTCTGCAGGAGAACAGGGACCTTCTGCAGGAGAACGGGGACCTTCTGCAGGAGAATAAGGACCTTCTGCAGGAGAAAAAGGACCCTCTGCAGAACAGGGACCCTCTGCAGGAGAACTGTCCCTGACCCACGCCCTCTGTCCCTGCTGCAGTTTCCAGCCTCCAACGCCAGGGGGAAGCACCTCCTTCCCAAACCACCCTGGCCCCTTTGGGCTTGTCTGGACCCTCATCACCCAACTCGCTGCCCCAACCAAACCCACCTTCCCCTCCCAGGGACCCCTGTCAAACACAGGGGACCCCCACCTTAGACTTTCCAGTCCCATCTTGTGTTGAATTTTAAGCCAGGCAGATCTGAGACCAGTTTGGGCGAAACTAAACCTGAAATCCAACAGACTGCGAGGCTCAAAGGGTGCCCAAAGAAGGGTGAGGGCTGCAGCCCCCCCTGCTCCTCACCGTGCTGTGGGAGATGGTCAGGCAGCCGTATTTCACACCACACTTCCTCTTCTGCCACACTTTACGGATCCTGAGGAGGAGGAAGAGGAAGAGTGAGGATTGCACAGCCCTCATCGCCCACATCCACATCCCAAACTTCCCAGGGCGGCCCTCGGCGTGGTCATGTGGGGCTGTGGGGCTTCCTGTAACTCACACAGCACAAAATGCCCTGCTGAGCCTCGGGCTGTGAGATCCCAGCTCTGGGGCCTCCCCTGAGCATCAAAAACTCTGGGATGGAGCTGGGAGCTCTCTGGGATAACACCCATCCTCACCCATCACTCTTCTTGTACAGGAATCCTGATTTCTCTGTCCCGTACTGCTTGTTCCCTTGGTGCTGGTGGATGCTGTAGCCACTGCCAGAGTTCTTCCTGCTCAGGTTTTCCTGGGAAAAGGCAGTCAAAAAGCAAAGTGAGAGATGCAGGGGTGGCTGCTCCAGGTGACCTCATCCTTATGTGTGTGCAGTGTCCATCAGGATGCCAGACACCCCCCGTGCCCTCCAAGCATCTAAACATCTCCCAGGCCTCCTGCTCTGCTCCCATGGATGTCTCCTTTGGTCCCCAGGTTCTCCCCATCCCCAACCTAACCCCAGCACCCTCCCCACACTCCTTCCCAGCTCTCCCCTGCCCACCCCGGGGGTCTCACCTCCTTGTTTTCCAGCTGCAGGATGCTGCGGAGGGAATCGCGGGTCTGCGTGAGCTGCTTCACCTCCTCCTCCTGTGCTTGGTGGAGCTGGAAAGGGAGGAGCTGCTCTCACTGCTGTGCTGAGCAGGGGCATTCCCAGGGGCTGGCACGGGGACAGGGGGGTGGCATCCCAGGGGACACGCCTGGGTGGATGGCAGCGTGTGGGACTCACCGCGTGGAGGGACACGGCCAGCTTCTCAATGAAGGGGTAGAGGTTCTGGGCAGCCTTCCAGCCGTCTTGGAAGAAACTGGGTGTTTGTTGAGGGTGATTAAGATGCAGACGGGGAGGATGGAGGGAAAAAAGAGGGTTTCTTTTAGAGGAAATGTGGCAGGAGATCACGGCAACCCCCTCGCTGGGAAGCTGCTCTTGCTTTGTGGTTCCCTGGCTAGCAGGAGCTGGAGAGAGCCCAGCAAAGGCCAAGCCTAGCCCATGGGGTCTGGAGACCCCAAATATCTGGGGTGTTTGGGAGGCAGGATTGGCCTCTTGCTCAATCCCAGCTCATCTCTCTGCCAAAGGCCACATCCTGGCGGTCACTGGGTCAGAGCCCCAGTCAAGGACACCCCTTTATCCAGCAGGACTGTCCCTCCCTGCCTCAGTTTCCCCACTTGAGAACTGGAGGAGATGATGACACCCACTCCAGCCTCATGGAGCAATGGGAAAGGCAAGGGGATGTTAATCCTTGCTCCAAAGCCCCTCATTACGAGCCCCACAGCTGATGCTGGAGCGGCTCAGCTGAACTCATCCCTGGAAACCTATCCAGAAACCAAATCATTGGATCTATCCCGAGCCAACCCCCTTCCCCCAGCCCCACAGACACGTTTACAACTTCTCAAGCCAACATTTCAACCTTGCAGATACAGCCAGAGAGTGATGGGCTGTGCCCAGCACTTCCACCAACAGCTTTATGGATCTGGGATGGGCAGAAGGAGCCCCCAGACTCCCATGGGACCCCCTAAGGATGAACCACCTGCACCCAGGTAGCACCTACTTGTGCTGAGCGTGGAAAAACTTGATGAGGCTCTGCAGGAAATCTGGCCCCTGTTTCATCTGAGACTCGCTGGCTTTCAGCAGGTACTGGAGGAGGAGAAGACACCTCGTCAGGTGAAGGAGAAAAGGACCAGCTGAAAATATCCCAGAGGAAAGAGCAAGAGCCTGCCCAGCCCTCACTTCCCTTCCCGGCACGGGGAGGAGGGTTAAAACACTGGCTGGGCTTCAAGGAGTCGAGTCACGATGTTGGATTTGAAGGCAGCTCACTGGGGACCACCCTCGAAAAACCTGGCCCTGGAAGTCCTCCAAGACCTGGAAAGTTCAAGGATTGAGGCCTCCAGGGTTTCCAGCCAAGCACGCTTCTCCTGCTGCTCATTACTTCTGGAGTTAATAAATAACCAAAACTCAAGGCAGCTTGTGAAGTTAAAAAAAAAAAAAAAAAAAAAAAATCCCAAATGTTTTTTAAGACATGGCCCTTTCATTCCCAAAAAATCAGATTCCAAGCAGCGAGCACCTGCAGCACACCAGCCCTGGAGGTCTGCAGGGGTGTCCCGTGGGATGGGGAATTTCAGCTTCGTGCATCAAACCCATCCATCAGCTGCAGGCAGGGAAGGAAAGACCCAGAGTCTCGCTCACCCTGAGCAAAGTAAGGAGGGGAAGAGATTTCCCCCCTGCAAGCTCCTCTGCAGCTGCTGGAATGGTTCTGGGCAGGAGGTGTGGGGAGGGGAGGGCAGCCCTGGGCTCCAGGGGCTTTCCACGGTGGGATGGAGCCTCTGGAATGGAGTCTTGCTGTGCCCTGGGCACCCTGAGCACCCTGAAGGGTCACTGGGCTGGGGAGGGTTGGTCAGCTTTGTTAAAGTGCGCCGTGCAGGCTGGAGATGCCAAGTCAGTGTCACGAGACTGCACTCCCTGAACCAAGTCCCACCCAGAAAAAGCCACACATGCCTGGCTCCCATGGGACGTCCCTGCCCTGCCACCCATGCCCTGGGGTGCAAAGGGATGCTCCCAGCACCCCTGGGTCCTCACCCAGCTGCACCCACAGCCCCAGGAGCGCGAGATGGCCCACGATAGGGAGACAAAACCACCCCACGGAGTGAAACAGGACTACGTTCCCACCCCAGGAGGCAGCAAAACCCTATAAAGCTTCCCTATAAACCCACGTGCACCAGACACCTCCCAAAAGAGCTGTCCCCCATCTCCAGGGCCAGCAGCAGCTCTCACGTGCGCCCAGCTCCAGCTCCTGCCGCCTCTCCATGTGCTGTTATTTATCCCACAGTGGAGCTATTCAAGGGAGTGACTCATCTGGCCGGGTCCCAGCTCCCCGGCGGGCACAGCCTCGTCCCCAGCACCCCCTGCCCTTTGCTGGGAGGGGCACAGGGCAGCACCGGGCTCTGGCCCTCGGGAACATGGGAGAGACCTGGAACAACTCGCTGGGGATTTGTTCCCTGCTCTGCGTCACCCTCAGGAGGTTTTTATGGGGCTGCTGAGTGTCTGGAGCCAGGACATCTGGGCTCCTCCTCGCTGAGAGGGTCTGAAATTGGGTCCCCATCCTTTACCTGCTCCCATCTCATCTCCTGAGCACGGACTGCAGGATTTGGGACTGCCAGGGGGATCTGGGGTGACTCATGAGCCCCCCTAGCCAAAACCAGGAGCAGTTTTGAGAACAGGGCAAAACCACAAAGCCAAACTCAGGGATGTTAGCCAAAAAGCTTGCTTTTTGCCCCAATTGCCACACCCAGTGAAGGGGCAGGAGCTGGGCTGGGAGGGCACAGGTGGGATCCCAGGTGCCTCACTGCAGCGAGAGGTCACCCTAATGGGGTGCCACGGGTGCTATTTGAAGCTGCATCCCCCAGAAACCTCAATTTGGGGATGGGATGGGGATCCCTGAGCCAGGACCACACAGGGACACAATGGCATGGGGACAGCCAAGGGTCCCACAGACCACCACACGGGGTGGGGACAGGGACAGTCCCTGACGTCCCCACACAGCTCTAGCAGAGCAATCCCCCGTGTCCCCCCGGGGATGAGCAGTGCCAGCACAGCCCTTACCTCGCACATGTGGAGCTGGAAGAGCCGCCGCTCCCTCTGCATGTCCTCGGCCACCTCTGCGGCCGCCGGCTCGGGCTGGATGACCCCGGCCAGGCGGGACCGCTCCTTCTCCTTCTCCATCTTCCCCCTGGGGAAGGCGAGGGTGGGATGTTGCAGACACCCCCGCTCTGAGGGGTGTCCTGTGCTAGGGATGGGATCAGGAGAAACATCTCCAGCCCCTCTCCTTGTCCCTTTCCCCTTTGGCTCAACCAGAGCCCTCCCCATGGCAAACTGGCACCGTTGGTGCCCGGCTCCACCTGGGGGACAAAACACCTTTGTGCAGAGCAGGATTAGGTGGATTTTGCTGGAGTCAGCGTGTTCCTTACACTTTGGTCTCATAATCCTTCCAGGCCTTTTCAATCTGCTTCTTGGAGTCCTGTGGCAAAGGAGAGAGGGGGCTCAGCTGTCGGGGAAGGTGAAAGAGTGCTGGAATCAAAGCAGCCAAGGGCTTTGCTTTGCATCACTGCACCGCCTGGGGACAAGGGATGTCCTCAGTGGGTCTTCACCCCTTGCTGCCATCACCCCCAACCCTCACTGCTCCCTTCCAGCCCCTGGTACTTGCTCCTTCCTTCTGCCCACAGGCACGAGCTATGCCCATACCGGGGTCTCACTGCAGTATGTCCCCAAATGGGTGACCCTGGGGACAGGGCGGGGGGGGACTCACCAGGCGGCCATCCCTCAGCTGCCCCTTCAGCAGGCTGTCCAGGGGGAAGGACACGATGTTGTTCAGGTTCTGCACCTGCAAAAGGCAGAGATGGGGTTACCCCACGATGGGGGAAGTCAGGGAGTCGCAGCCCCAGGTCCTTCCCGGTGCCAGGGACCTCCCCCCGGCTCCATCGCTGCCCCAGGAAGGGTTAAAGAGGCTGGAAGTAGGGCTGGATCCAGGATCCAGGCACGGGGCAGGCTGGGGCTTGTTGGAGCTGGCTGCAAGATGTCTGACGCAGGGCCCTTCCCACAAACCACATCAGCACCGAGGCTGCCAAAAGCAAAACTCTTCCCCCTCCATCGACACCTTCTCCGTGTCCCCAGTCCCTGTCCCCACACCCAGGAATGCCACCAGCCCCTCCGTGGCCCCGTGATGCAAAGAGCATCCCAATGTCAAAGGGGCTTCCCAAAATGTCCCCCTTCCCTGGGGTTTGGGGACAGCAGTTCAGCCACCACCATCCCCACCAGTGCCCGGCAGGGAGCCTTGGTGGGGACACAGGGGTCCACTCCAGTCCTGGCATCCCTCTGTGCACCCCATTTGAGAGCTGTGAGAGCAGCTCCAGCACCCACACGAGACCTCCCTGCTGCACCCACATTCCTTTGAAAGGCTTTTGGTCCCCTGGGGACAAACTCAACCCTCAGGCACAGGACCAGCCCCAAAAAAAGGGGGAATGGGGCACCCCACTTCTGACAGTTCCAGGGAGACTTCAGGAGAGGAAACACAGCTTTTGGGATGTGGTTGAGGGTCCTGGCACATAACTTCGCTCAGCAGCATGTGGGGAAGGAGGTGGGGGCCCCCAAAACTGGTCTGACTCCTCCACCAGGACAAGTTTTGCAGAGCCCCACTGGAGCACGAGGGTCTGGGTGGGCTGGGACAGCCAGGATAGGGAAGGGGAGGAGCAGGGAGGCCCAGATTGGGGAAACTAGGAGAGGAGACGCCAAAAATCTGAAATTCTTGCTGGGGGAAGGGCAGCAGAAATCAATCTCCTCCTTAAGCAGAGCCAGGGCCCAAAATCCCTCCTTGGAGAGGGGGATTCGAAAGGGAACAGAGAGGGAGCCACATGGGGCTTTGCTGCTGGGTGTGCACAGATCCAGCTCCGTTCAGGAACTGAGTTTTCCAGCAGAGCCATTCCCAAGGTGGGGAAGGCAGTGCTGGCTCGACTCACAGCCGTCTCTGCCTGCTCCCCACGGCCCCACTACACAGCCCAGCGTGGCTTTGATTTACTCTTGGCAAGCAAGATCAGAGATGCAATTGATGTGAGAAGAAAAAAAAAAAAAACAAAAAAAAAAAACACAGAAAGAAAGAAAAAAGGGAAAAAATGAAAATAGCAGCCCCAGCTGCCCATCGGATCCCAGGGTCGACAGCCCCGGGGAGCTGGGAATGAGCTGTAAATCCAGTAATGAGGGTATCAGATGGTCTGGGAGCACTGGGAACGTGTCCCCGAGCCCCAGGATGGGAGGAGGGGATTGCTGGGTGAAACTGGGAGGAGGGAGGCTGCACTGGGACGGCGGGGATTCCAAATCCAGATGGATTTGGGGTGGCTCACCAGGTTCTTGAAGAGCGCGGTGACCTCGCGGGTGAAGACGGCCAGGTTGAGGAAACCAGTGGAGAGCTCGTGGTTGTTCTGGGAGAGGTGGTTGTTGCCAAAGTTCTCCAGGGCCTCGCTGTACTGCTCCTCGTTCTCCACATGGGCTGTATGGGTAGACACCAGAGAGGGACATGGGGTGGCCCTGCAGCACCTGCCATGGTCCCACCGTGAGGTCCCACCAGCACCCACCTCCCCAGCCCTGCACAGCAGAGTTGGGCTGGTCCTGCTGCAGTGGTGTGCCCAAAACAGCCTCCCTAAGGCTCTCAATTTCCCTTTTAACATACATTTCAGTTTTTGGCACCTTAACACATTGCCAAGTCACATCATGAGGTGCCACCAGCACCCAGCACTCATCTCCCATCCCTCTGCAGCAAAGCTGGGCTGATCCTGCTGCAGGACAGCACCGGTGTGTCCAAAACAACCTTCCTAAGGCCCTCAATTTCAATTTTCATATTGTTTTAGGACAATTTTTGGCACCTTAGCACGTTGCCCCTGAGCTGGCCAGCACCTGTGGCCACCCCGCTGTCTGGCATGATCAGCATTGGCAGAGGCTGGGACTGCCACAGCCCCCACCAACCCCACGGTCCCCATGTCCCCATCACCTCTCAAAGCCCAACTCACTGAGCCCGGAGACATGAATGGCTTTCACATATTTCCTGATCCTCTGGAGCACAGCTTGGTCCCCATCCAGGCTCTGCGAAAGCAAAGAGAGAAAACAAACGGAGCTCGTTACCGAGCGCGGCCGCCGCTCCCCCAGCCCAGCTGGCCCTTGGAAAGGCTGCAGCTCTGCCATGCAGATGTGTGGGGCAGGAGCCAAGCTCCCAGGGCTGGGAAAGGAGCTGCAGGCATCCTGGGGATGTGGCCCCTGTGGCTTTGCTGCCAGGCAGGGCTTTGGCTACCCCCGGAGAGGAAGGTTTGAGGAAGACAGTAGCAGGGGGTGAGAGGCTCTTTGGATCCCAGCAGCTTCCAGCAACCACAGAAAATGCCTCCCTGGATCTTGCAGGGGCTGTTTCTACTGAGGAGGAGATGAAGCATCACGTAGCAGATCAGGTGATCCCCAGGGCTCAGGATGAGGCACAGCACGAGAGGATGCCCAGCTCCCCACAGAGCCAAAAACAGTACCCACCTCCCGCTGATGGGGACCTAAATCCCATAAACCCCTGTGCCAGTTGTGTGCTAAACCACAACAACCCCACAACCAGGTTTGTGGCTTTCCACAATCCCCCTGCCCTGAGCTCATGCAGGGTCTTGCCTGTGGTCCCCAGCATCCTGAGCCTTCCTGTAGCCCCACCAGCCACATCCTGCACTGGTTTAGAGCCGTCTCCATCCCCATCCTGGTCCCCCATCCCTCCTAACCCCCATTTTCCCCCCAAGCACCATGACAAACTCAATCCCAACCCAACCCCAGCCAAAGGGGCTGTGGCATCACCGCCAAAAACACACTGGCCCAGCAGCAGGAAAGGGTTAAGGTTGGCTTGGCTGCAGGTACCAGAGCCATGATAACAGGCTGGAAATATTTAGAGGGCGTGAACAGCAAGAAGGGCGAGGGATGAAACCGCGGAGGAATTACAATAAAGAGGCTCTCTCTCTGCTCGAGCTCTGCCGAAGGTTTTGGGGCTGATGTCAAGGCTGATTTCCTGACAGCAGGGTCAGCCTGGCTGCAGTGCTGCTCTCCCAGGCCCTCCTCGCTGGATGGGATGCTGTGGATGAGCTTTGGCCGGGATGAGCTGGCTGGGAGGGAACTGGGACTGAGGTGGGAGCCAAACCCCCCACCCAGAGAGGTCTGGCAATGCATCTACAATGGGGAGATGTTGGGGTGCACCGAAGCCCCCCATGGCCCCAAATCCAGGCACACCAAGCTCTCCAGAGCAGAGATATTCCCTGCCTCAGGGGGGAAGCCATGGCTGGATGCCTGGATGCTCCAGGCTTGCAAACCTGGCATAGTCTCAGGAAGGGGAAACTGAGGCAGCATGAGATGCTCTGGATGCATCACCAGACAAACAGGGAAAGAAACTGCTTTGAGTGTCCAGGATGGAGCAGCTCATCCTGGTGCCATCTCATGGCTGCAGGAGGCTGAACATGGGGCTCATGTGGAGCAGGGATGACCCAGGGAAGGACACAAGGCTTTTGGGAAGAGCCCGTGAGTGTACTGGTGGGGACAGGGCAGGCAGAGCCTGGCATTGGGGTGGCAAATGCAGAGGAAATAATGCCATGGTGTTGCTCCATCCTGGGCAGCACTGGCATCCCTCACGTACCAGGCTGGCTGCTGGGAACACAGGCTTGGCTGCAAAGGGACAACCCTCTGGAGGAGGGTGCAGAGATGTCTGGAGCCCTCCACAGCACCCATCACCCCCTGGCCCAGCTCGAGGGCTCTGGGTCATGGGGCAGCTGAGGACATGGGCACAGCGGGGACAGGAGAGGAGGGATTCCCTGTGGGATGGAGGAAGGGATGAATCCACACCCGCCCCGCAGCCAGCCGGGCTCACAGCCTGAGCACCCCGGGCAGGATGCTCAATGGGGGCCATTCTTCTGCATCCTCCCCCCGGCACCGGCTCGTGCCGCCCGGCGAAGGAGCCACCACGGGTGCCAGGGCCAGGGTGACAAACTGCCAGGCTGAGAGCAGGATGTGGTGCTGCCCTGGAGGAACTGACAGGGTGAGCTGGGAGCTCATCTGCCAGCTCTGCCACTGGGTGCACCGGCAGCCTCTGCCATGTCGCCCTGTGTCAGCCTGGAGGTGCCCAGTGCCCTCTGACCAAAGGCTGGATATGACCTTCCAGCCCTCTCCAGTGACTTTGGGTTGTGTCTCCACAGAAGCCCCGAGGACACTGAAGTCACACAAACCTCCTGGAAGGGGAAAGAGCCCTCTTTTATCCCAGGAGGGAAACTAAGGCACAGAGCAGCTCCGGCCAACACCAGGATGCTTCCTCAATGATGAGCACCAGTCTCACCCTGCTCACTCCTGTCCCCCTGGTTTGGGACCTGCTCCCAGATGGGTGCATGTGGCCATGCTCTGTCTCAGGGACCTGGTGAGACACTGTCACCCCTTCCCACCCAGCAGTAAGACCAGGATCCCTCACTCCTTCCTGCTCACCAACCCATCAGGATGTGGGGTGGTGACCACAGCTCGGTTTGCCCACAGAAAGTCTCTCCCACCCTCCAGCCCTCCCCAAATCCGTCACTGATTATCCCCCTTTGCCCAATGCTATGGCCCCATCAGGGCTCTGAGGGCAGCATGGGGCTGGTTTGGTTGGATTTCCCTCTTCCCTTCACACTGGGACATGGGGATGCCAAAGGCCAGGCAGGGGTTTGGTCCCCTCCCTGTGGCCTCCAGTGGGATGGGGGAGCTCAGCCCCGTGCCCCCCATGGCACATGACACCAGTCACGATTCCCAGCTCTCTCATGGTCGCTGGAGCTTTACTAAGCCAACCCCACAGAGACCCCCTGCCATTCCTGGGGGACGTCTCTCCCCTCCATCCCCATCCCTCTCAACTGCAGCCTCTCCGAGCAGCCAAACAAAATTCCTGCTGCTCCCTCCTGGCTGGAGCAGCCTCCTCCTTCCCAGATTCAGGGCAGGAGATCCATGGCAGTGACCAGCATGTGCTGGCGGGGACCAGGATGCTCTGTGATGTGTCCCCAGATTTCCAGCCCCGGGATGCCCATCCAGGGATCCCAACAGTCCCGGCACCTGGGGCCCCCCACTCCCCGCCAGCCCTGGCTCTCCTTCAAAGCCATTCCTTCGCTAAGAGGAGTTGGCAAAAGCCACAGGACCAGCTGGAAACCGCCTTTATTCCAGGCGGGAGAAGGGGGACGAAGGCACCCCCCGCCACCTCCAGCCTTCCCACAAATGCTGCCGGGGATTTTGGGGGGAGGCTAAAAATACTCCCCGGGCTTTAATCCCAAGGGAGCTCTCCGAGCCCCATCGGGGCTGATGCTCTGGGGGGATGCCCTTGCCCCTGGGAGGGTGGGCGTGCCCTGATCCTGAGGGGAAAAAAGGGATGCCCTGGTCCCCGGGAGGGGCAGGGGGGAATGCCCTGACCCTGGGCAGGGGGAGATGCTCTGGTCCCAAGGATGCAGAGGGATGCCCTGGCTCCGGGGCATCGGGGGGCTGTCCCGGCCCCGAGGGGCACGTGGAGCTTTAAAGGAGGCTTTAAAGCAGTCTTTTGCCCATTTCTACACGCTTTACCCCCCAAAAAACGCACGCTGGGTCCGCTCGGAGGGTGCAAACAGCCCCCCCACCCCAGCGTCCCAAAGCACCCGCTTTAGGGTGACCAGCGCGGTCTCGAGGTGAAGGGGGGGACCCAAAAAAACCGAGAAGCCCGAGGGAGGCGCAAGCATCAAGAGACCAGCACCTATGGGTGCGGGGTGTTCCCATTGCGGGATAGGAGGTATTCCCAGGTGGGATGCGGGGTGTTTCCATGCGGGGTGCGGGGTGTTCTCATTGCGGGATAGGAGGCATTCCCAGGCGGGGTGTGGGGTGTTCCCAGGCGGGGTGCGGGGGGTGTTCCCTTTGCGGGATAGGAGGTATTCCCATGCGGGGTGCGGGGGGTGTTCCCATTGCGGGCTGCGGGGTATTCCCAGGCGGGGTGTGGGGTATTTCCATGCGGGATGCGGGGTGTTCCCATGGGGGGTGCGGGGTGTTCCCATGCGGGGTGCGGGGTGTTCCCACGCGGGGTGCACAGCCCGACCCCCCGATCCCCCCACCCCGGCCCCGCTCACCTCCTCCAGAGCCCCCACGGCCCCGCGGCACTTCTGCATCTTGGCGGCGAAGGCGGCGGCGGGGGAGCTGAGATCCTCGCCGGTCACGGCCAAGAACTCGGCCACGCTGAGCTGCTCGGGCATGGTGCGGGGGGCACGGGCTGGGTGGGTGGCTGGGTGGGTGGGATAGCCGGGGTGGGGGCCCGGGGAGCGCAGGGGGGGGCTCCCCTGCGGAGCGCCCCGGGGGTGCGGGCTCAGCCCGGCTCAGCGCCCCGCGCCCCGCACCGGGAGCCCCGCACCGGGAGCCGCTCCTTCCCCGCCGCGTCCCTCCGCCCGCTCCCGCCCCGCTCCCGTCACGAGGCGGCCCCGCCCGCCCGCACTTTAAAGGAGAAGAGGCCCCGGGACGCCCCCAAAAACACCCCCCGACCGCGACCCCCGCGCCCCCGGGGGGATGGCGCGGTGCGGGGCTCTCCCGGTGCGGCGGTGGGAGGCAGGGAAAACCCCGGCGGTCCGGATGGATCGGCAGCTCCAGGCTCTCCAAGGCACCTTTCCCAGGCGCCCAGCACCCATGTCACCCCAATATCCACTGGGTCCAGGCGTCCCGCACCCACCCCGCGCCAGCGCCCACCTCACCCCGGCTCGGGAGGAGGTGGAGACGCACAAAAGGGTGGCATGGGATTAAGCCCAGTCCCCCCGGGGCACTGGTTTAACTGGAGGCTGTCCCCATCCTTGTCCTTCCTGAGACCCCGAGGAGACAATCTTTGAGCAGGGGACAATTCCCAAAGCCCTCGGCTCTTTGTCCCTCTGGACGGGACCTCTGCACCCACTGTCCCCTCGCTCATCCCACCCCTCACAGGCCCGAGGAGCTGGATTTTGGTGTTCCCGTTCCTGGTTGTTTGCTCTTCCAGGAGGAAGACCCAGGACAGCCGGGGAGCAGGAGCTGAGGCTGAACAGACACCAAGCACATCCCACCACGGGGCTGGGGCTGGTGCCAAACTGGAACAGAAGGGGACAAAAAGCCTCAGGGGGGCTGGTTTGCCATGAGAGAGGCCAACATGGGCGTGAGGGTGCTTTGTAGCCCCATCCATCCCCCTCGCACCCCTCACCCAGGGTAGATCGGGGGATGACAGACCCTCGACCCCCTTAGTGGGGCTCAGTATAATTCAGGTCCGTGCCTAACCAGGACCAGCCCAAGCCCTGCTCTAACTGGGTGTCACTGGGGTGCTGGGGGGACTGGGGTGTGCCAAGAGCCACCACAGGCCTTGGATGAATAGCTGTGCTTTAAAGATTCCATCCTTCAGGCACCGGCAAGCAGGGGTGCCCACAGCTTGGGGGTGCCCATGGTTTGGGGGTGCCCACCCTAATTTGAGGAGGACCAGCATCTGCTGAGCTCCCGGGGACATCTCCCTCGGCACACACAGGGTTAAGAGGCTGCAGCTCAGGCAGGGTGGGAACAGGAGGGATTTGGGGGCTCCCCATGGGTAAGACCCCCCCATCAGACAGGCACCCCCCGACCCTCGCTTCCCCTCCGGGCTTGGGGCCGGGGCAGCCCCTTGGCTGGGGTGGCCCTGCCACCTCCTGGCCGGCCCGGGGACTGCGGGGGGGCTACAAGGCTTGGGGACACCCCCGAGCTCCTGCGGGACACGCAGCACCACGGGGAATAGGGACACGGGGACAGGGTCGTGTCTACAGCACTCTGTGCCCCTCGACCAGTTCACCTGGCCAAGGGCTCTCCTCCTCTTCTTCTTCCTCCTCTTCCTCCTCCTCTTCCTCCACCTCACTATGCAACATGTGCCATGAGCTCAGGTACCACCAGACATCAGTGGGTACCACTGGGCATCAGGTACCAGCAACAGTCACCAGGTATTACTGGGCATCACTGGGTACCACTGGGCATCAGGTACCACTGACCATCACCTGGTACCATTGATCATTGGTGACACCAGCACTGTCAGTACCCCCAGGACAGGCAGCACCATGGGGGAGGACCCTCTGTGGGCACAGCTCCCCCAGGATCTTGCTTTGCAGCCCCCAAACCTGCCCTGAAATCCAGGTGCACGAGCCTATTCAGCCTCAGGATCCATAGGGACCTGATCCCCTTCCCTGGGGCTTTTCCCAGGCTTCTGGTTCAAGGGGCTCAAGCTCACAGGAAGGCTCATCCCAGCTGGATTTGGGCTGGAAGTCACCAATCAGAGCAGGTCAGACTTGTTTTCACGGCTTCACCTCAACCCCCTTCTCCACCAGTGCCTCCAGAGAAGGCTGGCCAGTAAAAAAGCCCCAAAATGGGCTTTTTTATGCTGAAAACAGGAGCAAAACCAACCCAACACCCCTCTCCTGCCAAACTGCTCCAGCATTTTGCTGCTTAGAGGAAAACAGTCCCTTACAAACTCCAAAATTTTATTTTATTTCAACCCCTCCCGGGCAGAAAACCTCAAGTGCCACAAGTTTTTCCAGGCCAAAACACACTCTCACCCACACCACCTCCAAGCCAAACTGCAGGAGCACCAAAAACTCAAGGAAGGATAACTTAAATACACCCACTGACAAATCCAAACCCTCCCCGACCCACACCAGCCCCACACCAAACGGGGGGCCCAGATAAATACAGTGCAATAATTATGGATATTTTGCAAGGAATAGCATGATTAAAAGCTGTACCCAGCCCTGTACCCCAGGGCTTATCCCATGCTGCTTCCCAAGCCCCTCTCTGCAGGTCATCACCTCCTCCCAGTACACTCCAGTTTCAAGAATCTCAGCACCAATAGCTCCAAGAGCCTGGAAGGAGCTTGTATGGACTGGGGGAGAGGGGCTGCAGCTCCCCAGGGAATGTGGCTCTGTATCCTGGCCAGGGATATGCTGGAGCCTCATGAGCTTCATCCTCTCATCACCCAAAGGTGACTTCAGCTTTCCCATCTAAATGTTTTTTTAAGGATATTCCAGCTGTGGTGGGGGGAAATGCTGCTGGAAATGACCTGTCATGACCCCCAAGAACCAGTTTAACTGGGGAGCGACTGGAACACATGACACAGCCCATTCTGGGCAGGGATTTCTCCGCCACCCAGGGGTGGTCCTAACCCACCCAGGACACCCAAAAGGCACCCCCAGCCCTCCAGCACTGGGGGATTATGGTGGGAAGCATCAGCACTGGCACCCCAGTTTTTTGGGAGGGCTCTGGGATGGGACCTGGATGGATCCCAGGGCTCTCTCTGGCACCAACACAGCCCCAGGTGACAACCAAGCCAGGAGAGTGAGGACAATCCACACAGGGTGGGCAACACAAGCCCCCCCACCACCACCCTCAGAAAACCCAGCACTCCCAAGACACTCTCCAGCCACCCCACAGAGACCCCACGTGCTCAGGACACAAGTGACCAGAGGGGGCAAAGGCAGTGGGACCTGGGGGGACACTCAGGGCTTCAGCAGGTCCCCCAGGTCGTAGGCATCGAAGAGGTCAGTGACACCCTCGCCCTCGAGCCCCCAGAGATAATCGTCCTGTTCCAGGGGGGGCGAGAAGGCCACGAAGGGTCCCAAGTCCAGGTGGGAGGGGGTGCAGGGCAGCTGGTCCTCTGTCTGCTGCAGGAGGTGGGCAGGTGAGCCCAGGAGCCCGGGCTCCACCTCCAGCAGTGAGCTGGGCCCCCCTGGGATGGCGAGAGGCAGAGATGAGGGGGAGGAAGGGGTTCCTGTGCCCCCCCAGCCCTGGGGGGTGGCGTGGGGTGGCTGTAGGGCTGGTCTGGAGCTGTTTGGTGGGGAAAGGGGTATGGTGTGGTCCCGTGGGGAGGTGGTGGTGTAGGGGGCAGGGTGGTCCTTGGTGGGGCTCTCCTCTGTGATCTCCTCCGGGCAGAGGTACACCTCGATGGGGCCATTGGTGCTCTTCAGGTGGAGCTGGAAGGTGTCCTGGGGGAACAGAGCAAGGCTCAGGGGGGCACCCCGAAAGTTTCACAAATCCTACCCCACTGCCCCCATCCCATGCAGGGTCCACAGAGGACATTGCAACCCCTTAAGGACCAGGAAAGGGTCAAACAGCCCCACGGAGAAACCCCAAAACCACCCAGGGTCAGGCTGGGCTGGTTCCCAAGAGGAACCCACCAAGGGTGCTGTGGATCCAGCAGCACCCACACACACCTCGCTGAAGTCTGGCACCTCCAGCTGTGTCTCCAGAGGGGCCTTCACAGCGATCACTGTCTGCTCCTGGAAGCTGCTGATGGCACGGAGGTCCTGGTAGGTGACATATGCCAGCGTGGACGGGGATGAGGTATAGGAAAAAGAGGGGCTGCAAGCAGGACATCACCCCCCCATCCCTCCAAACCTCCCCCCAAGCCCAGGTGAAACCAACCGGAGAAGAGGCTCCGAGGGTTCCCCATGACCCTGCCCTCCTTCCCATGTCCCCCAGCAAGGATATCTCTGGTTGGCCTCGTCCTCGACCAGCTGCCGGAGCTGGAGGGCACAGTCCTGCACGAGCTGCTCCAGCGCCCTCTCTGTCCTGGCCAGCTCGGCCAGCTCCCCCCGCAGCACCTGCTGCCTCGCTGTCACCGCCGTGTCCTCGAAGATCCCCGTCCCCCTGCCAGCAGGGACAGCACCTGAGTGACACCACAGCACACCCTCCACGTCCCCGAGCCACCCGTCCCCCCGCGATGTCCCAGCTCCCTTGTGCAGCCCTCCAGCATCACCTACATCCACTGGATGTGGTTCTTGGACTTCTTGCGGATGAGCTGGATGCCCTCCAGCACGTTGGTGATGTCGTAGATGCGGCGCTTCTGGACCTCGAGCACCTCGGCCGCACGGTTCAGGTCCACGACACCATCGGGGGACTCGTTCAGCAAACGGATGAATTTTTTGGTGAGCAGCCCCAGGGAGGTGTCGTAACGGGTCTTCTCCCCAGGAGACTTGGGGGCTGTGGGGAAAAAAGAGACCCCCCCCCATCCTCTCCTTAGTCTGGGGTGTGGGATGGAGGTGACATGGGGTTGGACAAGAGACGCCCCATCCTCTCCACAGCACAGGATGTGGGATGGAGGTGACACAGGGCTGGACACAAGAGACCCCCCCCCATCCTCTTCTTAGTCTGGGGTGTGGGATGGAGGTGACATGGGGTTGGACAAGAGACGCCCCATCCTCTCCACAGCACAGGATGTGGGATGGAGGTAACACAGGGCTGGACACAAGAGACCCCTCCATCTTCTCCTTAGTCTGGGATGTGGGATGGAGGTAACACAGGGCTGGACATGAGAGACCACCATGACCTTTCCTTTCCATGGGATGTGGGAGAGAAGTTACATGGTGCAGGAGATGAAAGACACCCCTGTCCTCTCCTTAGCCAGAGCCACGGGACAGAGGTGGCACCAAATTGGACACGAGAGACTTCCCTGTCCTCTCCTTAGTATGGATGGAAGTGACACAGGGCTGGACATGAGAGTCCCCTGTCCTCTCAGCATGGGATGTAGGTGACACAGGGTGGTCCTAGAGGGGACACGGTTCTAAGAGGGGAGAGAAGTGGGATCTGGCCCTCTCCCAGCTCCCCCCTGTCCCATCTCACCCAGCACCACTTACTCCTGGGGCTGGGGACCTGCGCCAGCGTCCGGCCCTTCCCCTTGGGCGTGCGAAATTCGGGGCCCTCCAGGTCCAGCTTCCTCTTGGCCTGGAGCAGGAGGGAAAACCCCACATTGGGCCCAAGCCAGACACCCCTGAGCCCCCGCTGGATCAGCAGCCAAGCCCTGGGAGCCACATCCTGCGGTGGGGGGTTCCTGAAAGAGGCTCATCCAGCTCCAAAACCCCTTTTTGGGAAAGGGCAGCATGAGGGGCCACCAGCAGAACTGGGTGGGGAGGACATGGGGGTGTCCCATCACCCCCATGGCTTCCTGCCCACCCCGGAGCTCTCCAGGAACCCACTGGGATTTCCCCTCGCCCTGGCAGGGCTCCATGGGGCCGAGCCCTGGGAACACAGCGGCTCCAGAGCCGGATCCTGGCTCTCCCACCCTGCCAGCTGGCTCTCCAGGGTGCGGGGTTTCACCCCCCTCCGCCTGCCCCGGTCACGGTTGAGGCAGCCGAGGGCACCCAGCTGCCACCAGCACACCTGGGACCAGCCAGGCTCAGCCCCCCCGGGACCTGTGGGTGCCCCGGGCACGTGCACCCAGCTGGAGGGGAACTGGGGCGAGCTCAGGGCGGGTGCTGGGTCCTGGGAGGAGGGGGGACACACATCCCTGCACGTGTGTCCCCTCGCCAGGGCAAGCAGCTCCCTGAAATCACCCCCAAGGGACCCCCCCAGCAGCATGTGGGGAGAAGGGACAGAGGGAAAAGAGGGTGGTGCAGCAGAGTGGATACAGAGGGGAGCTGGGGGGGGGTGTCACCAAACCACTCCCAATGCAAACAGAGCCCCCAGGATACCCCCATGCCCCCAAATACCCACTGAGGGATTTTGGGGGGGACACTTTGGCTCAGCAGCAGAAAGCAGCCCCCCAGCCCCATCCCAACCTTCCCCCAGTACCTGTTCCCAGGCTGGGCTGTCCCACAGGGTCCCCCCAGTACCTTTTCCCAGACTGGGCTGTCCCACAGGGTCCCCCTCAGTCCCATCCCAACCTTCCCCCAGTACCTGCTCCCGGGCTGGGTTGTCCCACAGGGTCCCCCCAGTCCCTGTTCCCAGGCTGGGCTGTCCCACAGGGTCCCCCCAGTCCCATCCTCTTCCCCCCAGTCCCTGTTCCCAGGCTGGGCTGTCCCACAGGGTCCCCCCTAGTCCCATGCTGTTCCCCCAGTACCTGTTCCCAGGCTGGGCTGTCCCACAGGGTCCCCCCCAGCACATCCCTCATGGCTCCCAGGTCCCTGTGCCGGCTCTGTGCCGCTCCCAGGGGAGCACACCCCACTTTGTGGGGAAGGGTTGGGCACCTCGGCGTGTTCCCACCCGAGGGGGCCGGCGGTGAGAGGTGCCCGGGGGCTGTTTTTCCGCCCCCTTAGGGAGCCAGGCTGGTCCCGAGCTCCTGTGGGAATGTGTTCCCTCCCGCCCTTCCCGAAGCAGGTTTTTCCCAGTGAACGCGCCCCCATCCCCGTGCCCCGGAGCTGCCGGCACCCCTACGGTTAATGCCGAGTGCATGGGAAACACCTGCCCCGGATCAGACCCCATCCATCTGCCAGCACAGGGGGGGGAAAGGCATCACCCTGACCCCCCTTGCCTCTTCTGCTGGCGCCCCTTTGCTTCTGCAGCACCCCTGTGTGTTCCCATCGCTGCTGGGGGGGCTCAGCTGCACCCCACCTGCCCCAGGCACGGGGAAACTGAGGCACGGAGCACCCCCCGGCAGGTCCTGCTGCTCCCAGACACCTCCAACCACTCCAAGTCTCCCCCTCCCCTTGTGCAGGAGGGGAGAAAAAGGGAGCCTTGCTGCCCCACGTGCAGTTTGGGCTCAGGCAGGGACAGGACCCTGAGTGTCCCAGCAAGGGACAATGGACAAGGGGGTCCCTCCTGTGCCCCAGCTGCCTCCCCCTCCAGCCGGGCAGGATTAGGCACACGACAGCTGAGCGGGGCACAGCGAGGGGCTCCCAGCACCCTGCCAGCACTGGGGAGGGTGGGATGAACCAGAGCAGGTGGGGGGACAGCGACCAAACCTAAAAGAGACACCCTCCCCACCAGGGCACGGCAGGACCCCCACCCACCACACCATTCACCAGCCCCCAGTGTGACACCCCAGGATGGGGGGACACCCTGACAGGATGGTGGGGCTGGGAAATGAAGCTCGACCCCAAAATCTGGGGGGCTGTAAAGCAGCAGTGAGGGGTGGGGGTGGGCAGGCTGGGCCCCCCGCCAGCTCTGCCTGCCAAGCAGCCCTCGGCCCAGCCCTGGCGCCAGGGGCTACACCCTGCACCCAGCCCCAGCATCAGAGCATCCCTCAGCCCCGGGGGGCTCCTCCTGCCAACCCTCCCTTTCAACAGCGCCTGCTGCCTTCCCCGGGCTTGCCCGGGCCCTGCCCAGCCCTTTATGGGGCTCCCCCTCCCCGTTCCCCCCCCTTTGCCAGCCCTGCCGCCCCCACGGGGGCGTGGGAACGCTGCGCCTGGGGATGGGCACCCGGGGCTGGCAAAGGGGGGCCACGGGGCACCCCAGCATCAGGATGCTGCTCATGCCATGGGGTTGCTGTGTCAGATCCCCCCCAAGTGCAGCCCCCATTGCCTTGGGGGGTTCAGGGCTAGTGGGGCACTATGGGGGGCGGGGGGATGCAGAACCCCCCTATTTGGTGGGGTCAGCGGGGCTTTCAGCCCCACTGTGGACAAGGGGAGGGAGAGGTGATGGGGGGACCACCCTGCGCTGGGGAGGAAGGCAGTAACCCCCACCCCGGGGTGCAGGCAGCATCCCCATCCCCATCCCAGGAGACATTCCCCAGTGGAGAGGAGCTGGAGGCTGTAAAAGCCACATCCAAAAAGAAGCCCCCCTAAAGGCAGAATCACCACCTCCCCACCCATCCCCAAAATCCCCCCTTCTGCCCATGCAGAAAACCCCTTGATGGGGTCAAGGTGGGACAGGATCATGCTGTGTCACCCCCATGGACTCTGGGGTGCTGCTGAGCAGGTTCTCCTGCCAACCCAGCACCCACAGGGGCTGCCACCCTCGGGTGCTCTTTGCACGGGTGGCTCGGCCCTGCCAGGTCATACCGAAACCACGGCGGACTCTGGACACCCTTGTCCTGGCACGGAGCAGGCAGGGAGAGCCGGGACCCCATGGCACAGACAGCCCTGAGCTCCTACAGAGACCCCACAGCCCCTGTAAGAGACCTCAAACACTCACGATGGCATTGGCATGGGCTAAAAACACTCCAGAATACCCATTTTCCGTGGAGGAAAACACATTTACCTCCTCCAGAGCCCTCAAATCGGAGAGTATATGAAATTTAAGGGTTTTTTGGAGCATGAGAGACAACCCATCCTGCTTTCCCGAGGGGTGATGGGCTCCTCCAGGTGACTCCGGATCATTCGTGTGGCACAAAGCCGGTGCCGGGTGGGAGCGGCTGCAATTGCCCTGCTCAGGAATTGGGAGGAAACGCTCATTATCTCATTGCCTCGGCTCTGCACACAAAGGTTGTGCCATAAACGGGGTGTGTGGGGCAGGAACCCCAGCTGTCATTGCTGCAAGCGCTGCACCGGGGCTGGAAATGGGATCTCCAGTGCCGGCAATGGGATAATGGCAGCAGGGAATGGGATGGGGACAAAGGGGAACCCACTTGCAAGCCACTAAGGGAGATGCAGGAGCATGGCATGTCCCCAGTTGTCACATGAGCCCCTCAGACCCTGTTCAGGGGACAGATGTGGGTAGGAACACCTCGGGCATCTCCTGGTGTGGGTGATAATGATGATGATGGTGATGACAAAGAGGCCATTAGCCCAAAACCTCTTGATCCCAAATGTCACTTGAGGACAAGCACTTCATGTCCCCGGGTGTCACACAAGCCCTCTCAGACCCCGTTCAGGGGACAGCAAAGCACCCTGAGCATCTCTCAGCATGGGGGATGATGATGATGATGATGATGATGATGATGATGATGATGACAAAGGGGCCGTTAAGCCCAAAACCAGCTCCACAGTGATAGGGTGGGATGACTTGTGGGGTGATTTTAGGGGAGGGGGCAGCACCGATGGCGTCTCCTCAAACAACAGCCCCTGGCAGTGCAGGATGTGGCATCTCACACGGCTCAGAGACAAAGGGGCCAGAGGGGAGACAGGTGGTCTCAGAGCCCCCCGGGATGGGGCTTGCAATGGCCCCATCCAACCCTCCAGCCATGGCACAAAGCGGGGAGCAAAGACACCTCCTCTCCCCGCAGCAGTGGCCATGTCCCCAGCTGGCACCGAGCATCAGGGACTCTGTGTGTGTGGGGGGAATAAATAAATAAATCAAGCCTTGAAAAAACTAAATCGGAGTTAGCAGGGCCTGGGATCCCTCCCGGGACCGGGGGAGAACAGAGGCTCACAGTGAGGGCTGGACCTGCGCCCAGGCTGGGGCGGGCAGGAATTAAATGCCAGCTGCCAGCAGGGCTGATGGGGCCGGGGGCTCTGCAGGGGCCCTCCGGGAGGAAGGACAGGCTGGGCAGAGCCACCAAAGCCGGGCACGGGGCCAGCGCCCGACCTGTGCCTCAGTTTCCCTGTTTAGGGTGTTGGGCTTGGCAAGCAACAAGCCGTGACCCCCTTGGGGGTTTGGTGACGGGGACATGGGGCAGCGACCCGCCCCCCACAGCTCCCGGCAATGGGGTCCCTGTGACAGCCTTGGGGTGACCCCTGGAGGATGGGACCCCCCAAAAAAACCCCAGTCCTTGCAAGCCCTGCTGTAACCACGGGCCGGAACCGAGGCTGGGCAGCGATGCTGAACCACCCCAGCCCCGTGTCCCCCCACCCCGGGGGTCACAGCCCCCGAGAGGGGACACCCAGAGGGCAGGGCCGGTGCCCCCCACCCGCAGCAGGCAGGGGCTCTGCCTGCACCCAGCCCGCCCTTCCCCGCCGTGGAAAGCGGCTCGCAAAGCGCCTGGGAATCCTGGGTGGGTTTTGGGGCACGACCCGGACTTTTCGCAAGCTGGAGAAAGGAAAAAAAGGCCGAAAAAGGCCGAAAAGCGGAAGCCGGAGCCGCGGGCAGGCAGGGGCGAGGGGAAGTTGAGAAACATCTGAGCCATTTCACTGAGACTTCTGATTTCAGACCTCGCCCTCCCCCACCCCAAAAGGACACCTCGGGGGGATGCAGACCCCGCTATAAGCCGCAAAATTTGGGAGGGAGGGAGGGGGGCTGTACGCGCTGGGGTCACCCACCCCCTGCTCCCCACCCTGCACGCCCCCCGTGCCCCCCAAGCGATGCCCGAGGAGGGGATGGGGGGCAGACACCTTACCGGCAGCCGTCCCGCCGGGGCTGAGCCGGGGGTCCTGAGCTCGGGGCCCTGGGGGGTGTCATAGAAACACCCCCTCCGGGTGCTGGGCACGCTGACAGCCGCCGGAGTGTAGACCTGGGTGAGGCAGCCGCTGGATAACGGGGGGCTGCCCATGCTGGAAGCCCCCCGCTCGCAGGAGCCCATCACCGACATGCCCTTCCTCGGGTGGCGGTGGGGAGGGGGGGCCGGGAGGGCGGTGCCCCCCTTCCCCGGGGCGGGGGACACTCCCCTGGGGAGCCGCAGCATTGCAAAGTCCTTTCCGAGAAGCCCGGCCCGGGGGAGGGGGCAGGAGCGCCCCGCGATTCCGCACCGGGCGGCGGGTCACCGTCTCAACCGTGGCATTTTGGGGGAGCGGGGAAGGGGGGCCGTCCCCAAAAACCCCCCCGAAAAACGTGCAGAGAAGCAACGCGGCGGGGATGCCGCCAAAACCGGCGGAAAAAAGCGCTTTTGGCCCCAAAAATCGGCCTCGCTGGAGCCGGGGCGCCACCCGACCTGTGCCGGGACCCCCCGCGCCCGGCTGCTCTCCGAGCCGATCGCGCCGGACCCCGAGCTTTCCTTTTCTTTTCTCTCTCTTTCTTTTTTTTTTCGTTTTCTTTTTTTTTTTCCGGTTTTTTTTTTTTTTTTTAAGCGCCAAAACCCGTCCCGCGAAATTCGGATTTCCCGCGGAAAACGCCGCGCGCTGATTGGCTGGCGCCGCCGTGGCCACGCCCCCTCCCCGCGCCGGGAGGGGCCTTAAAGGGGCCGCGCAGGGGGGAGAGGGAAGGGAAGGGGGGTCTTGGATGAGAATTAGGGGGTCGTGGCCTCATTAGGGCCAGCTCAGAGGACGAGGCGGGGGCTTGGGATGGGGATAGAGGGTCATTGAGTTTGGGCATCGGGACTAGGATTCATTTTTTTGTCGTTTGTTTGTTTATTAAAGGGCACCACACCCCACCCGAGGTTCCAGGTTGGGGGGTGTGACCCCTCCCAGCCTCATCATCACCCCCTCTTCCCCATCGTTCCCCCATCCTTATCCCTCCCCATTTCCCATCATCCCCTCATTCCCACCTTCCCCTGTCCCCATCGCAATCATCCCCCACATTCCCATTGTCCCACCATTCCTGTCATCCCCCCCATTTCCCATCACCCCCCAATCGTCATCACCTCCTCCACATCTCCCCATCCTCATCCCCCCATTTCCCATCACCCTCCCCCTTCACATCCCCACCTGCAGCACCCCGGGGTGGGGGAGAGGGGGCTGCATCAATTTGGGAGACAAAACATTTTGGGGTCCACCAGCCAGAGCCTGTCTGGCACCCCCCACCCCACAGGCAGGGCTCGGTGCTGTCTGGGGGGACGGGGACCTCAGGGGGGCTCAGCATGAGCAGATTTGGCCCCTGGTTCACTCACAGATGTTCACCCAAACCCCCACCCACTGTCCCCTCTGTGTCCCTGCCACGTGTCCTTGGAGTGCACCAGGTCTTTCTGGCAAAGGGGAGGGACAAAGAGGGGGTGAAGGGCCCCCACTTTGGTCCAAGTGGTATTTCAAGGTGCAGCAGTGACAGAAGTCACTGAGGCAATGACAAACCCCTAGTGAGGGCAACTCCAAGACTTACTGGGACCAGTAAAAGGCCATCACAGCCACTGAAATGAGCCAGGGTTTAATCCTGCTGGAGCCACTGAGCCACAGCAGTTGGATTCTCTCCATCATCTGATTCCTCTTCATCATCTGGTTCCTCTCCATCTCCTGGTTGCCTCCATCCATTCATTCCTCTCCACTCCTCTCCCTTCCAGCATGTCCAGACCTGGGATGGGGGTGCACAGAGATGGACTTCCTTGCAAAGAAGCCTCCTGGAAGACAGACAGACAGACACACTCACACCATGCACGGCCCCTGTTGTGGATGAGGATGGACTCCAGACCTCCAGACTCCAACTCAGTTGGAAGGGACACCCAAAAACGTGCCAGCAGCATCCGATCCAGGGCAGACATTTGTCTCCCACCGTGCAGGGGCTTTGAGGCAGAACAAAAGGCCTGGCAGCAGTGATGCCACCTCGGCTGGGCACCGTGTCCTCTGCCAGGAGTTAGGCTGAGCTTGGCAGCTCAACCCACCCAGACCTTCATCTTCCCCCCTGCAGGAAGAAGGCAACTGCCATCTCCATCTCAGTGCACAAAGACAAGGCCATGCCCAGCAGGGTGGATAAATCCATATCACTCGGCTGCCTTGGGCTGGTTCCCTCGGGACAGGGACACTGGGGAGGGCCTGGGTATCTAGAAGGGTGACAGCCACCAGATTCCACCCTCCAAGGCAGAGGGGTTTGGGTTGAAAGGGACTTTATGGACCATCTCATTTCCTGATGTTCCAGAGGTCCACGATGACCTTGAGAATGGCCTGAAGCATCCCAGCCAGCCCCTTGACCAGCCTCCTCACCCTGGGGCAAGGCCAGAGATCCCATCACTGCACTGGCCATGGTGGGGGAAGGAGCCAGGAGACTTCAGTCCCCTCTTGGCCTCTTCCCTGAGGGTCTGGGGAGGGTCTGTACCCCCAAACCAAGGTGAAGAGGTGATGGTGAAGAGCCTTTCCCAGTGTAGATCCAGCATATGGGAAGGAGGAACCACAACTGGACCACTGAAACTCTGCCCAGACCAAGACGGGGTCACCAGAGGCTGTGGGGTATGACCCTCCCTGCCCTGGCTTACCTCGGGATCTGGAAAAGGCTTCTGGATATTCACCTTAGGGATCAGGGACCCCACTGTGAGGCAGACCACAAGGAGGAGGAGGAGGAGGATGTTCCAGGAGCAGAGGGCTGAGGCTGCACTGTGGACCCCAAATGAGGCCATTTCCCCTAATATTCCTTCCCCAGGAATATTCCCAGGAGAGAGGGGCTGCAAGGAGAGGAGGTCCTGGTCCTTCCCGATGAGGACACTGAAGACAGTCCAGGTCCTTCCCGAGGCAGACACTGGAGGAGATCCTGGAACTTACCGGGGGCAGGAATCGTAGGAGGTCCCGATTCTTCCAAGAGAAGGCACTGGAGTGGGTCCCGGTCCTTGCAGGGGGGCAATAGAGGAGGTCCCTGTCCTTCCTAGGAGGGACACCAGAGGAGGTCTCAGTCCTTGATGAATGGAGGGAGCAGAGGAGATCCCGATTCTTCCCGGGAAAGGCACTGGAGTGGGTCCCGGTCCTTCCCGGGGAGGGTCGCCGGAGAAGTCCCGCTCCTGCCCGAGGGACACCGGGGGACGGTCCTGGTCCTGCCCGAGGGGACACCGGGGGAGATGCCAGTTCTTCCCGAAGGGAACACCAGCGGAGGTGCCGGTCCTTCCCGATGAGCCGGGCTCTTCCTCCCATGCCCTGGAGACGGCAGCAGCGAGCCGTGGCTGCGGCGCCCCGGCCGCCCCGGTACCGTGGGATGGAGGGATGCAGGGACGGATGGACCCACTGGAGGGACACTGGAGCACAAGGATACAGAGATGGAGCCTCGTCCCCGGCGGATTTTGGGGCGTGTGGGAAGCCCCCGGTCCCCCCGGGGGACAGAGCCCCGATGTCACGCGTGGGAAGGGAAGGGGAAGGAACACGCAGGGTGGCTGCCAGGACACCGGGTGGTCTCCAGAGGGGTGGGGAGAGGGCAGGAATAGCCCCCTGGAATCCCACAGCACCGTCAGGAGCTCTGGCCAAAGGGGTGCTGAGCCCCCAACTCCCTCCAGCTTGGTTTGCAGGATGATCCCTCCCGGCCTGGCAATTCACAACCTCCGAGTGGAGGGTGCCGGAGGAAATTTGGGGGGTCTGGAAGGGTGGTGGGGGAGGTGGGTGGTGGGAACACCCTTCCCACACTGGAAATCCTAAGCGTGCCTCAGTTTCCTCACTCAGCGCTGGCGTGGGAACTGGAGCAGGGAGAGGTGCGAGCAGCGTGTCGGGAACACCCTGTGCCAGGCAGGATGGGGTCACCCACCCACCCCCACCCACGGGGACAGGCTGGGATCCGGCCCCTGACACGGTCACTGGGACGGGAGGAGCTGGAGGGGCTTCAGGATGCGCCCGAAGGAGAGGGCTGGGAGCAGCTCCCGGTGCCCGGAGTGTGTCACAGGGGGAGCTCATGGCTGGATTTGGGATGCTGTGCGTGTGGACGTGTGGCCACGCTGGCTGGATCAGGGTGTGTAGGTGTGCACACGAGTGTGCATGTGTGTGCCTCTACCCAGGGGGTGCCCATGTGTGTCACTGCCCATGGGACACGTCTTGGAGGGGCACAGGTGTGGCTGGAGCCTTGCTGTAGGTGTGTGGGTGCACACGTGTGTCTGCCAGAGCGTGCATGTGTGTGTGTGATCACTGGGGAATGCGTGCCTGCGTGTGTGTGTAAAAGGGCACACAGGCGTGTGTGCAAACATGCATCCATGTGTAATTGTCTGCAGACACGTGTGTAAGTGCACATGGGGGTGTGTGCACACGCGTGTGTCAGTGTAGACGTGTGTAAGTGCATATAGGTGTGTGTAAGTGCATGTAGTCGTGTGTGCACATGTGCATACGTGTATGAGTGCACAGACACGTGTGTCAGTGTCTATATGTGTGTGTGCAAAGGCACATAGGCATGCATGATGTGTGTGCACAGACACACATTGTAGATGTGTGTGTAAGTGCACATAGGTGTGTGTAAGTGTACACAGGCACATGTGCATCCATGCACACACGTGTGAGTGTGCATAAACACCAGTGTCAGTGTCTTTAGGCACACGTGTCAATGCACATAGACATGCATGAAATGTGCACACGTGTAAGTGAGCACAGGCATGTGTGGCCATGTCTGTAGGCATGTGTGTCACTACAGACATACATGTAAGTGCACATGGGGTTGTGTGCATACATGCACACGTGTGTATGTGCAGGCACATATGTCAGTGTTTGTAGGCACATATGTAAGTGCACGTGGGCAAAAAAACACAGGCAGACATGCATACCTGCACACATGTGTGTATAGACACATGTGGCAGCACAGCCACGTGTGTGAGGACACTTGGGTGTGTGCATATGTACACATGTGTGAGTGTGCTCAGCCACGTGTGTCTGTATCCACGTGTGTGAGTGCACATAGGTGTGTGCATATGTACACATGTGTGAGTGTCTGTATCCACGTGTGTGAGTGCACATAGGTGTCTGCAAATGTACACGTATGTGAGTGTATCCACGTGTGTGTCTGTATCCACGTGTGTGAGTGCACATAGGTGTGTGCATATGTACACGTGTGTGTCTGTATCCACGTGTGTGTCTGCATCCACGTGTGTAAGCGCACACGTGTGTGCAAATGCACACAGGCACGTGAGTGTGCACAGACACGTGTACCACGCGTGTAAGTGCACAGTCACGCGTCCACACACACACACACACACATACACATGTGCACACACCCCTGCTCCGCTTCCAGCCGCCCCCCAGCCCACTCGCGAGCCCGCCCGGCCAAGGTCACGCGTGTGCCGCATCCGTGTGAGCGCGGCTGGCGGGGAGCCGGGCCGGGGGGGCCGGGGGGGCCAGGCCTTGGCCGGGGCAGCAGCGGGAGGAGGAGGAGGAGGAGGAGGAGGAGGGAAGTGCGGCTCAGACAGCGCGGCGCCAGCAAACACCTGCAAACAGCTCCGGGCACACAATGGCAAATACAGGTGGGAACCGCCGCCTCCGTCAGCGCTGCGATTGCATCAGACTCCGGCGCTTGCCAAGAGGCGAGCGAGCCGGCCCAGGGGCCACCGGCACGGCGGGGCCACGCTCGGCCTTCACCCTCCCACCCCCCGGGGTCGTTTTTGCCCTCCTCATCCTCCTTCCTGCACCCCGCCGCTGGAGGTGGGGGGATAAAAGTGAAGTCGGGTTTGCTCACCCGGAGGGATTTTTCCCGTTCCAGCTGCCCCCCGAGGTAAATCCCAGCCCCGGTGGTTATTTTTAGTTGTGTTTTTTTTTTTTTTTTTCCCCTTTTATATTTTTTGAAATCAGGGTTTTCCAGGAAAGTGTCGGCACACGATGACAGCCTGGGTAAATTTGCCCCATGAGTTAAATCCTATCTGCCCCACGGGGCAAACCCCATCTGCCCCCCGAGGTAAATCCCAGCCCTGGTGATTATTTTTAGTTGTGTTTTTTTCCCTTGATTTTTAATTTTTTTTTTTTTGTATCAGGGTTTTCCAGGAAAGCATCAGCATCCCACCGCAGCCCAGATAAATCTGCCCCATGGGGTAAATTCCATCTGCTCCAGGGGGTAAATTCCATCTACCCCCCGAGGTAAATCCCATCTGCCCCACGGGGTAAATCCCAGCCCTGGCAGTTATTTTTAGTTGGGTTTTTCTCCCCCTTTTCTCTATTTTTAATTGTTTTGGTTTTGTTGGTTTTTTTTTTTTAAATCAGGTTTTTCAAGGAAAGCACTGGCATCACGCCACAGCCCAGTCCAGGGAGCCAGTGTGGGGCTGGACAAGGCTTGTTCCCCCCTCCAGGCCATCCCCAGGGCCTGGGAATGTCAGGGTGGCTGTTCCGGGCAAGGCGCCGGGATCCATCCACAATGGGGGAGGAGGTGACGGCCCTGGGAGGCTTCCCGGGAACCAGAGCCAAACCCTCCCGCTGCCAAACCCCACAGCCCCCGGCCCCGGCCGAGGGAATCCCCTGCCCTGACCCCCGGGAGGGGACAGACACCGGGGCCACCTCCACTCCCCGGGGGCAGGAGTCCCCCTCCACCCACCCTGTGCCTTTTCCATCCAAAAAGTCCCAGCAGAACTGGTTTCTCCCACCCCACCAGTGCCCGGCCCCACTTCTCCCAGTAGCCCCAGCCCCAAACTGGGGTCATTAACGCTCCCAAAGGTCCAGGATCTTTGCCACCACCATCCTCACTGGGGGACCTACTGGGACCTGGGGTGCTCACACTGCAGGAAGCCCCACTTTGCAGCTACTGAAACCCATCCCTGTCCGCTGACTCATTCCCAGGGCGCTTTTCCCACCCATCCCACTTAAATCCCTTTGGCACATCAGCAGTGGCGCAGCTGGAGGACCACGACACCGGGGTGAGCGTGGGGACACTCACCCCTAACCCACCCCTCGGCTTTTCCTCCAGAGCCAAGAGCCAGTGGAGATGGCAGAGAGGCTATTTTTAGCCTCAGCACAACAGCAGCTCCGTTCCCAGACACGGAGGTTTCCGGATGGACACCCTCACCTGCCCTCCAACTGCACCCAGACACCCTTTGGCACCCCATCCCACCCCACCCGTGGGTGCCTGAGGGTGCCCTGCCCTCGGCGAGCCTGGGGACATCAAGCTGGGAGGAGGGAGGAATGTTCCCAGGGGTTGGTGATCCCGTTGGACCAGCTGGTGCTTTTTGGAAGCTCCACGTGCTGCTTTTCCCTGTGGAAATGCCCATGGACGAGGGGAGGGGGGTTGGTGGGTGCCAACTGTACCCTGAGCTCATGTTGGCTGTCCTGGGGATGGAGGCTGAAGCTGGCATGTGCGGGGGAAGACTTGCATCACCCTGAACCCCAAGATCCTTCCTCCTTCTCTTCCCATCTTCCCAGCTCCCCTGGACACTGCAGCACCCCAGGGCACCCCGATGCCATGGGGCAGCACCCACACCGTGCCTGGCTGAGCCCAGGGCAGCCAATCCAGAGCCTGGCACAGGGGATGGATGAAGGTGATGGTGCTACAGGTGGGGGTGAAGTTCATTTAACTTCATCCCAGGGAGGCCAGCACCTTCCCCAGGGAGCAGGATCCGGCTCCGCAGCTGAGCCGGCCGGGGGTCACATCTGCTCCCGGGCCAAAGGGAAACCGCAGCATTACCCAAGGGGAGGGAAAGGCATTTCTGCTCCCAACACCCCTTCCCTGGGGTGCTGACCCCGGGTGGGGGGATCAGGCCAGGCTCTGGATACCACCGGGGAAGCACAGGCAGCCCAGAAACTCCCCTTCTCCTGGGGAGGTGTATCCTGGGGGAGCAGCATCACCCCTTCCAGCCCAAGAGAAGCTCAAATCCAGCCCCAGGGCACCAAACAGCCTGATTTTACAAGGTGGAGAGTGAAAAAAGCATCTTTTTCCCCCCCTCCCAGGGCTCCAGGTACACCTCCAGATGGTCCCCGGGGCTCAGCAGCGTCTTCACTCCTTCCATATCAGATAAGCAGAGCAGCACCCAAAATAGCTGGCAGCCACCTCGGCCCGGAGCCGGCAGCCCAGGGTTAATTCCTCCCATACCTGAGCTGACATTTCAAAGCTGTTACACAATTACGGAGATTCCTACAGTAACCCTAGAAGTTCCCATCAGAGGTCGGGGGGCTCCCACCCCATGGGTAAACCCCAGCTCCCTCCACCCCAAGAATGAGAGAAAAGAACAGTCAAAACTATCTTTTTTTTTTATTACGTAAAAATGGTAACTTTTATAAAAAGTTTATAAAGCAAGTACAAGGCATGTTCGCAGAAATTCACCTTCCTGCACAAAAGGTACAAAAAGTTATACTCTAGTATAGAGCTCCACAATACACGAGGCCATGGCCCCAGAGAGTTTGGTTCATACTCGAGGATGTGTGTGTGTCCCCCTCCCCAAAACCCCCCTAAAATCCCGCCCTCCCCATCCCATTTAAACACCTTTACAAAAAAAGGACTCGCTGCTATAATCCAAAAATATACAGACAACCTCCTCTTCATCATCATCATCATCATCAGTCTATCATTAAAAATATCTTGATTAAAGTTCGGGTCCAAAGCCGGATGGGATGCTGAGCTCCAGGGGTGGGATGCTGAGCTCCGGGGGTGGGATGCTGGCGGTGGAGGGCTGGGGGGGTCGGGACCAGCCGCTCCCCGCCCGCGGTGCCCGGGCCCGGGGGAGGCGATGCCGGGGCCGGTAGGTCGCAGACAGCCCGGCGCCACGGAGGAAGCTGCTATTTACCTCCGGCTGATAACGAACCAGGAACCGACACTCGCTGCCTGTTTGCTAATTGGCACCGGGAGGGAAGACAAGAGAGGGGGAGGGAGGAGAAAAATAATAGAGATAATTAGCGTGGTGATAAGCGGGGCTGAGGGATGGGGATTTGGGAAGAGGGGGTGGGAGCGGGAGCACCGCGTTGGTCGGGACGGATATGGGTCCCCCGGGGATGCTGGGGGTGGGTGGGTCATGGTGGGAGAGGGTTTGGGGGGCTGGATTGCCGGGGTCGGTATCGGTGCCCTGGGGATGCTGAGGGTGGGTTGGGGGAGTGACCTGGGGTGCGGGTGGTGGGAGATGGAAGAGTGGGGGGGACTGGGGAAGGGGAAAATGGGATCGCGCTGGTGGGGCTGGTCTCGGTCCCCTGGGGATGTTGGTGCTGTGGGGGGCCTGTGGGGGGGTCGGGGCGCGATTCTGGCGGGGTGTATGGGGAGGACTGGGGTGCACATGGCGGTGGGGGGTTGGAGGGGACACTCACCTGATGGAGGAGCTGTTAGTGACACAAACTTCTCTCGTCTTTGGAGCAGAGTTCAGACGCGAGTTCGGCCGCCTGCGGAGAGAGGGGACACGGTTTAGGGTCACCCCGGCGGCGGGTGGTCCCCATTCCTCCCCCTTCCCCAACGCGCCAGGACCCCCCCACGACACACCTGAGACGCTGCATCACCCCCATCCCAACATTTATCCCTCTAATCCCAACATATCCCCCCAACCCGACATATCCACCCTCCCAGCCCAAACCAGCCCTTACCTTAAGGGAGAAGAGGGTGGCCTCAGAGGAGGGGTCGCGGCCCTTGGCCCCCTCCTCCAGCACGATCTGGAGGTCGAAGATGTAGTCGATGACGTGCTGCAGGATCTCCACCTGGCTCACTTTGGTGCCTTGCGGGATGCCCGGCACCAGCTCCCGCAATTTGGAATAGCAGTCGTTCATGTCGTACAGCAAGTTCATGGGCTCTTCCAAGGCCGGGCTCTTGTTGTGGCTGCCCCGGGCGATGGCAAAGCTCTGCTCCGAGAGGCAGCAGACGGCCTCGTAGCAGCTCCGCACGGAGCGCACGGGGCTGATGGCTTTCATGGTGGGCTCGGAGCTGCCGCACGGGGGGATGCCTGGGGGCTGTCGCGGCGGCTGCGGCTCTGCTGGCACCTCCGGACGCCGGGACCACCAAAGCCTGGAGCTCGGAGCGCCCGGACTGTCACCCCCTGGGCTCTGAAACCTTTAGAGCTCGCTGGCGGAGTGGGGAGGGGGCGGCCCCGCGTCGCGCTTTATATAGGCAGCGCCGGCTGACCGTGCCCTCCGCACGCAAATTCGCTCGAATCACACCCCCTTTTATGTAAAATAACAATTGAGCCACCCCTTTTTATGTAAACTAAGTCCCAAACCCCAGCCCCGAATGTTAATGAAGTCTCGAAGCCCGCCCCTGTGTCTCAATGAAGCCTTAAACCCCTTCTACTTTCCCCCCCCACCGCCCCCCAAAACTGACCCTTGGTGGCCGAGGTGGCCCCACGGGGGGTGACACGATCACGCAGGTCCCCCACCCCACAGACAGACCCCCAAACCCACCCCTTTCGCGGGGGATTCCCCCCTAAACCCCCCGGACACCCCATAGCCGGACCCCCCAAGTGCCCCTCTGCCCATCCCAGTGAATCCCCCCTATTTTTAGGCAGGACGATGGGGGTTCCCCCCCCTCCAACCTCCCAGTTTTAAGGAAATTAGTGCCGCCCTGTTCCTCAATCCGCTTCTCATCTGACCTCCAGACTTTCTGGCGTCAGGAATTATCTTGTGACCAGCAGAAAAAAATTAATTGCGGTAAAACTGAGGTTACGATGGAGAAACCAGATTTAGGTCAGCGCCTGCGAGAGGCCTGGAGGGTTTTTTTATTTTGGAGGGGGGAAAGAGGAGATTTATAGGCAAGGGGGTTATTCCAGTAGAAGTGAGGAGGGGGGGATGAAGGAAACCCCCTCCCGAAACACCGCTGCCTCAAAACTTACAGAATCCGAGAACATCCATGGAAAAAGCCCAAAGCTGGAGCGATGTGGGGTCCCCACGGGTGTCAACGCAGCGGGTGGCACGTGGAAGGGTCCCGGGGGGGGTGACAGCCCCCAACACCCCCATTGTGAATCCTTCATGGGCCCAAGGGGCAACGTCCCCCCTCCCCAAATATTGATTTCCACGGGATGTAGTTACGGGGGATGTTAGGAGGGTTTGGTTATGGAAGTGCAGGAAGGGGATGTCACTGAGAGGGTGGGGGGCACCCTGGGACCCCGCTGGGCCCGGGGGTCCCAGCTAATGAGGGGTGCAGGGGGGTGGGGGGCAGAGGCACCTGGACTAAATTACTCTTGCCCACAGCAGCAATTTATTCCAGATCTGCCCAAATCCCAGTTCGGTGGCGCTGGGGTTTATTTCCCTCCTTTTCACCCCCCACCCCCAAAAAGGGGTCTGGGGGCCACAGACCGGGGGGGGCCTCGATCATGAGTCGCTCAGCAGCCCCTCAAAAAAGCCTTCAAAGTAACATCCAGCACTTTTTTGGGGCTGAATTATTTTTGCGTCTTTTATTTCTCTCCCCCCCCGACCCCCCTGCCCTACCTCGTTAAGAATTTCCTGGGAAATCGCCTCCGTGTGAAGGGTGGCAGCTTGGGAAGAGGCATAATTACCCTCATTAACCTGTTCGAGAGCAAGAGCCAACAACCCAGAGCCCCCCTAAAAAATAAGAACGAATCAAAATGGAACTTTAAAAAAAAAAAAAAAAATTAAAAAGAAATACACTTAAAAAAACTCCAGCGAAATTCACAAAAATTTCAAAAATGTTTACAAAACATTTCAAAACGCTTTTTAACGAGTCAAACGCCCCCCCCTCCCCTCCTTCCAACCCCCAAAACACCAGCGCGCAACCCCCGCTTATTCCCATACCCCCCCCATTATTTCCCAAGGGATGGGGGGGGGGGGCTCAAAGGCTGGGGGTCGGGGGGGGGAGCTTTTGTTTGCAGGGGGGTTTTGTTGGCGGCGGTTCCCACAGGCCCTGCCTGGGCGGCGGGACCCGCTGCCTTTGCCCAGCTGTGGCCCGGGCCCTCCAGCTGTGTTGATCTAACTCCCGGCCCCAGACAGCCTGGCGCCAGCCCTGCGCACGTCATGCATTCACACAGGGATGCGTGGCCAAGGCAACCTCCCCCCCTCTCCTTCCCGCACACCCCCTCCCCTGCCCGCAACGACCCCCCCAAAACCACCCCCACCACCCTCACGGCCAAATTCCGGGGGGATTCGTTCCGATCCCGGCGTACCCCAAGTGTGCGAAGGGCTGGGAGCGAGGGGATGTTTCTAATGGGATCACCCCCCGACTTTGTGCTGCCTCCCCCCTCTCCTCCCTCCGGGTGCGTCGCTCTAGTTTTTTGGGGGGTGGGTGTCGTTTTTGGGGGGCTGTCGCCCCCTCAGCGCCGGGTTTGGGGTGTCCTCGCGGGGGGGAGCGGATTTCTTGGCGTGGAGGAGGGAAAAGGGGGGGAGGAAGGGAGCGGGAATGCTCCGGAGCGCGATGATTTCATGGTGAAAAGGGCCCACACCGGGTGTTTTATAAAAAGAAAAGCTAAAAGGAGGAGGAGGAGAAGCGGGAGCCGGGATTATCCACCTCGGCGAGTCCCCCGAAACGATACAAAGCCTCCCCAAGTGCCCCGGGGGGATGACCGTGTCCCCCCCTTAGGCTCAGTCATTGCTCCCCGCAACCTTTCCCCCTTTCCCTGGAACGGGTCGTTAATCCCATGGGATTTGCCCATGCTGCAAATACCTGTGGAGGTCCCTGTGGCTCGGAGGGGGGGTCAAAAGCAGCTGCACCCCCCAAAAAAAAATCCCCCCCTTGGGCTTGGGTTTGGTTTGATATATTTATTTTTTTTCCTGAAATAAGTCGGTACAGGTGGCAGGATGTGAGGGATGGAACATGGAGTGGACAGGGCCGGATTCAGCCTGGCTGCTGCGGGGCAGGGAGGGTGAGCGTGGGGGTCCTTGGTGTCCTGGGGGGACAACAACGGCGTTTTGGGGGGAATTTGTGGTGTTTTGGAAGCTGGAGGCTGCCTGGAAATGCTGGCTGTGGGGAAAGGATTTGGACGGGAGAGGGGAGGAACGGAGACGTGGCAGAGCGCCCAAGGCAGCTACAAAGGGAAGGGCTCTTCCCCAGGGGTCATCTGGATTCGCTTTCAGATGGGGCTGGGGTATAAATCCCATCTCCCTGGGATCTTCAGAGACCCTCAGGATCCTTCAGGAGCGAGGGAAGCTGGGGGACCCTGGCTGACTGTGCTCTGGCTCGGCATGACGTGGGAGCAACAGCTCAGAGGTGACTTTAATTCATTGATCTTTGGAGATGCTTCAAGCCAAGCTCCCAGCCTGGACACCCACATGGCATGGCATAGCATGGCATGGCATGGCAACGATCCCAGGGAGTTCTGGTGCTGGAGAAGAAATCCAAATGGATGCTCAAGGGAAAGAATGGATTCTGGCTTCTTAAATGGGCTCTGGGATCCCCTTCCCACCTTCCCCAGGGCTCTGTCTGGCTCGGGGAGGCAGCCCAGGGCAAGGCTGGGCTGTGCCACATGGTGACATTTGGTGATCCCCCTCCTACCCAGTACCAACTCTCCTGACACCCCAATTCGTGCAGGGGCTGAGTGTTCCCAGATGGGCTGAGTCTGGGATGGGCAGGGACAGGCAGGGATGGACATCGTGGTCCTGCTCTGGCCACTGGTCACACGGACAAGGTGCCAAAAAGCCCCAGTGTGGTTTGGCAAACCCTCCCTGGGGTCCCCGTGGCTGCAGTGCCACCCCTATCCCGAGCTGTGATGGCTCAGATTTGGGGTGTTTTGGGATAAATGGGGGCTATGGAGTGGAGCTGGCAGATCTGGGTGAATATCAGGGTCTGTAGCTGCAGAAGGAGCCTGGCCCATATGTGTGCCTGCTCTGTGCCTCAGTTTCCCCCCACCCACCACAGGGACCGGCCAGCAGAGCCAGACAGAGGGAAATGGGGGGGAAATTAGGGGACACCCAGGAAAGGCACTGCTGGGAACGGGCACCCAAAAAGTGGCCGTGAGCCCCCCCTCCCCCGAGCCCTGTCACCAGGAGACCGGATCCGGCCCTGGGGAATGTGTGGCTGTTTGTGCAGGGGATTAGTCCCAGGGACCCCCCTCGGCCCCGTGCCCGAGGCAGGGACGGTGTGTCCCATCCCAAGCGAGCCTGGAGGCAGCGCCCAGCACTGCTGGTTGTCATCAGGGCCAGAGTGAACACGGGGAGGCATTGCCGTGTTCCAGAGCACCCAGGGGAGGAGGGAGGGGAGCACTCCCATCCCCCTGGAGGGGCTCCACGACTTTAACCATGGCCAAGCTGCTCAGCCACCGCCCGTGCCTCAGTTTCCCCACACCCCTCCAAAGCCCAGCCGGGAGCAGAGCCACGAATCCATCTCCATCCCCCTCAGCACTGTCAGAGCCAGAGGGAACCACGTATTCCCAGGAGGGCTCCTTTATGGCAAACCCTGGGCACCCCCATGTCCCCGCAGGGGAGAGGCGGGACCACTCGGAGCATCCCCGGGTGGTACCCGGGGAGGAGGAGGAGGAGGAGGATGGGGGGGAGGAGGCAGCGGGGCCGGGGGTCCGGCGGGCCCGGGGGGCGTCGGGCGGGCGGCAGCCGCTGTTCCCAGCGCCGGGATTCCCCGCAGCTGCTTCCTGCCGTCCTATCTCACGGGCACATCTGGGGGAGCCGGGAGCGGCCGCCCCCCCGGCGCTTCCTGCGCTGCCCCCCCGGCCCCGGCCGCCGTTCTCACGGCCTCCCCCCAAGGCCGGCCGGAGCCCCCCACTTCCCCTCCCCAGGCCTGACACCGCGGCAGCCCCCTCCTGTCCCATCTGCACCCCTGGGGGGGTCTTATTCTCCTGCCCTCTGGACCTTTTGGGGCATCCCCAGTGTTTGGGGGGGCTGGAGCATCACACCCTGGTGTCACCCCAAGGGGGCCAAGGGTGACCCCCCACCCGGGGGGTCCATGGGGACATGCAGGTGCTGTGCCACCACTGTGGGTGCCCCCCCAATTTGGCGCTCAGTCCCGCCCCCTTCTCCCTCCACGCTTTTGATTCCTTCCTCTCCAAAGTGCATCCATCATTTCCCCCACAAAAGGAGGAGGAGGAGGATGGGGCTGGAGGGTGTGAAGGCTGCAGGTGTGAGCATCCCTGCTCCCTCCCCCCGCGGCCGCTGCAGGTGTGGGGACACTGGGGTGACTCAGAGCAGCCCGGGCCCCGCTGCCACCGCTGGGGTGACAAGTGAGGCACCTCCTGCCTCCCACGATATCCTCCCGGGGCCGGGGTGCGGCGGGGCGGGGGGACAGAGGGCACCCAAATCTGGCACCGCCCTCACCACAGCCCCCCAACACGTGGGGGGCTCCAGGTTGGAGAGGGGAAACTCTCGGGGGAAGAGGAGCCCGGCCCTGATTTTGTGGGGATGTGCAGGTCCCAGGAGGGGTTTTGCCGTCCCCCCCTCAATCCCTCCCTTTCTCAGCCCCCCAAATTCCTCCCCCCAGGTCCTGCCACGCTGCAGGATGTGGCTTTGCCAGGCTGCCTCGTTACACCCAGGGACGGTTACAGCTCATCACAGCCCCCACCCTGCGCTGCCCAGCCCCAAATCACACCAACCCAGCAACCCCTCACCCCCGAAAACCTGGCACCCCCCTCTCCAACACCCCAAAACCCCACAGGTCCTCCCCAAAACCCAGCACGAGCCTCTGGCCCAGCCAGTCATCCCCGCTCGCCCCGGAAACCCACATCCCTCAGCATGGCACGGAACAAACCCCCCCATGGAAAAACATGGTTGGGAGGGGGGAGAGGTGTTTTATCTTGGCCCTCATCGGCCCCTAATAAGGCAGGTTTATTTTTAGCAGAGGTGAAAGCCGGAGCCACCAGCTCAAGAGCTTTTTCCACTCACATCTGCATTTGTACAATTTGGGTTTCCTGTCGTGGTTTCGGCACTTTTCAAACCTGCCCGAATTGTTATTTTCTTCACTCGGCGAAGAAGCCCCACAGATCCCTCCCTCCCTCCCCCTGGCATAAATATTCCACCAGCATCCCCTCCCTGACCTCCCCACTCATCCAGCCTCTGCCATCCCGATTTCTTGGAATGGGATTTGAGCATCCCCATGCCTTTGGGATGCTGGTGGAGGTTCAGGCTGGACCACACCATCCCTGGATTTGTGTCTTTCCAGCCCCAGTGTGGGATGGGAAACCACTTTTCAGACCCTGAGTGGGGAAACTGGGGCAGGCACAGTGTCAGCACTGGGATTTGGGGAGAGGGACCCCCAATCTGGTCACTCCTGGGGGTCCTCGGATGGGGTTTAAGCAGGAGATGATGTGCCAGGCAGCAAAATGGGGGGCAAAGTGGCTGTGCCCTCCCTCTGCTGGGAACCCACCCCTTGGGGATGGGCTGAGCCTGGCCCAGCTCATCCCAGCTGTGCTGGGGGACGGGGTAGGTCGGGCTCAGCACAGACCCCGCGGGGGGACAGCTGGGTGTCCCCCCCACTTCCTCTGACACACAGTTTCCATCCTCCCTGAGCAGGTGCCAGGTGAGGGGCAATGGGGGGGTGAGGAGGGGCCTCTCCATCTCCTCTCTCAAGCCACAACCCTACAGGGCTCAGCAGGGAAGGGGGGACACAGGGGTTGTCCCCCCAGTACATCCCAGTGCTCCCCCAAACTCACTGGAGCTGTGGCTGCACAATCCAAGGACACCTGGGGGTGGCCAAGCTGGGGGACCCCCTGCCCAAACCCCAGCACGGTGACTGTCCCTGCCTCAGTTTCCCCACTCCAGGGTCTGAATTCAGCTCCTCCCCCCCTTGCTGGGATGAAAACCACAATCCAGGGCGGGAATGATGTGGTCCAGCCCAAACCTCCAGCAGCTCCTCCATCCTTTGAACCCCATTCTTTGTCCCATCAGCAGGTGGGGAAGGGAATTCAGGGGACCCTGGGGGAGAAACCCACAAATCCTGACATTTGGACATCGCCATCCCAGCCATGAAACCCCACAGTGAGTGCCCACAACCTCTCCAGGGCCGTTCTATGGGATAAGGAGGATGTTGGGGCGCCAGGCTAAAGGCCAGGGTGCCTTGTCCCCTGTCCCTGTCCCCAGGTCCCTCTGCAGGGCTGGGTGCTGTGGCAGCTGCGGGGCCAGGTGCCGGAAGCCAACCTGCACTCGCTTTCTCTCTGCTCTTGGGGAAGTTTTTCACTCTCTGTTGACCTGGGGAGCTTCACTTTCTACAGAAATGTCCCTGTGTGTGTCATCCCCTGTGGGGCTGGGGACAAGCCCCACACCAGGCACGGCCCCTGTGACATGGAGACACGGTGGCACCTTCTGTGCCCCCTTTCCTGGGCTTGGGGGGACACCCAGCCCCCCATGGGGACACAGGGGTGGGATGTCACAGCATGTGGCACCTGTGCATGCACATATGTGTATGTGTGCGAGTTGTATGACCCCGTGCACGTATGTAGGTGTATGTAGATGACCTGTATGTCCCTGAGCACGCCCAGGCTCGTCCCCTCTGTCCCCGTGTGCCACCCACACCTATGCCGTGTTTGGGATGCGCACTACCGTATGTACCGCTCGTACCGTAAGTACGGCATAGGCGCGCACTCGCTGCGCCGCCGCTGCCGCTGCTGCCCCCTGGCGGGCGGGAGCGGGAACTGCCCGATAGCGCCACCTGGCGGGGGAGAGAGGGACTGCAGCCACCGCCAGGACACAGGGACAGGGACACAGGGACAGGGCCAGGGACACAGGGACAGGGACACGGGGACAGAGACACAGGGACAGGGACACAGGAACAGGGACACAGGGACACAGGGACACGGACACATGGACAGGGACACACGGGCAGGGACACAGGGACAGGGACAGGGACAGACGGACAGGAACATATGGACAAGGACAGGGACACAAGGACAGGGACACAGGGATAGGGACACAGGGACACAGGGACGGGGACACACACAGACACAGACACGGGGACACACACAGACACAGGCACAGGAACACACGGACAGGGACAGGGACATACAGACAGGGACAGGGACACAGGGACACAGGGATAGGGACACAGGGACAGGGACACACATACAGGACACAGGGACAGGGACACAGGGATGGGGACACAGGGACACAGACGCATGGACAGGGACAGGGACAGATGTACACAGCACAGTCAAGGACAGGGACACAGGGACAGGGACACAGGGACAGGGACACACGGACAGGGACAGGGACACAGGGACAGGGACACACGGACAGGGACAGGGACACAGGGACACAGGGCCATGGCCCCCATGGACACAGCATCAATGGACATGGCCCCACAGACACAGCACCCCCAGAGTGCAGCCCCACTCCTCTGCCCCCCACCATTGCACCAACTCCAGGAACCCCATGGACCCCCCAGCCCCTCCCAGCCCACCCCCATCACCCAATGAGCCCCCAACCCCCCAATATCCTCCCCTGGGGCTGACACAGGCACAGCCCCCACAAACAGCACCCACGGGTGTGTCCCCCCACCCCAGCGACCCCCAGAGCCCCCCCAGGAATAGCCAGGACGGGGTGGGGGGCACAGAGCTTTAATCATGGGGTACAACGGGACGTGTGGGCACTGTGGGGTGGCAGTGACATGTGGGGCCAGCAATGCCAGGAACATGGGCACAGCCCAGGGTTGTGGGGACAGCCCAGGGATGCGGGGACAGCTCAGGGGACACGGGGTGGCCCCTCAGCGGATGATGGGGCAGGTGACCCCAGTGCCCTTCATGCCACAGGAGGCCTCGGGCATCTTGTGCAGGTACTGCTGGTGATAATCCTCGGCGTAGTAGAAGTCACGGGCAGGCTCGATGGCAGTGGTGATGTCCCCACGCCGCTGTGTCCCCAGCTCCTAGGACAGCCCCATGGCAGGGGGGACATGGAGGGATCCCCTACCCCACTGCCCCATGCATGGCACAGCCAGGGCAGGGGCTTGTCCCTTGTCCCAGGGCTGGGGGAAGTGGCCAGTGTCCCCAGGGGGGTCACAGTCATCCAAGGGTATGTCCCAGTGTCCCCAGGGGTGCTCTTGGTGTCCCCAGGGGCATCCTGGAATTCCCAGAGGCTTCCTGGCATGACCAGGAGGTTTCCCAGGGTCTCCAAGGGAGGGGGCCACAATATCCCCAGGGTGGGTCCCACTGTCCCCAGCAGGATCTCTGTGCCCCATGGGTCGGTCCTGGTGTCCCCAGGAGGGTCTCTGTGTCCCCAGGGCTGGTCCTGGTGTACCCAGGGGACTTCCAGTGTGCCCAGGGGCATGTCCTGATGTCCCATGGGTGGGTTTCAGTGTCCCCAGGGGGGATCTGGTGTCCACAGGAGGGATCCCAATATCCCTAAGGGGAATCCCAGTGTCCCATGAGAGGGTCCCAGTGTCCCCAGAGGCATGTTCCAATGGCACCAGCATGACCCTGGTGTCACCAAGGGGATCCCAGTGCCCCCAAGGTGGGTCTGGGTGTCCCCAGGGGAGTTCCCGCTGTCACCAGGGGTGTCCCAGTGTCCCCAGGGTGGGTCCCAGTGCTCCGGGCGTCCCAGTGTCCCCAGTACCTGCTGGTACAGGTCCCTGCTCCGGAGGGCAGTTTCCTGCTGCCGGGGGCTCAGGGTGTAGATGACGGAGCGGTACTGGGTGCCCACATCCTCCTGCTGCCTCATGCCTGGGGGGCAGCACCCGGGGGGTTATGGGGCACCCCCAGACCCCACCAGGCACTGCCTTCACCCACAGTGAGGAAACTGAGGCATGGGGGAAAAGGCAGGGGGGTCCTGCTAAAGGGGTCGGTGAGGGAAGTCACTGCAAGACCCGCCAGCACCAAACTGGGGCGATGCCGAGGACTTTCTGCTGGAGCCTGTTTGGGGTTAAGTCCCCCAAAACTGGGACTTAAACCCAGGTGCTGCTCCCCCACACCCAGCACCAAAACCTCCTGTTGGAGCCCATTTGGGGTTAGCCATCCCCCAAACTCCCCACTGCCCAGCCCCAGGGCTCGTCCCTACCTTGTGTGGGATCATGGTTCTCCCAGAAAACTTTGAGAAGCTCCTCATAGCTGATTTTCCGGGGGTCGAAGATCACCCTCACCACCTCGGCGTGCCCTGTCAGCCCTGTGGCCAGAGCCAGCCCTGCTGCAGCCCCTCACTGTGGTGTCCTGCCCCCCAACCTCCCACTGCCCCAGAACGGCAGGAGGGATTGGGATAGGGAGGGGCTACAGCATCCTCTCACCCCCCAGGACCCCCTACCCCAGGTGGCTGGTGGGGGTGGGATACCCAAATCTATCCCACACTGGGATAAATCCCCAGCTGGACATGGCAGCTGGGATAATATTCCCTGCAGACAGTTAATCCTCTGCCAAACGTCTGTCCAGCTAAGCCAGGGCTGTCTGTCCAGGCTGGGGGGTTTGGGGGACAGGGTGGGGTCATCATCCAACAGACCCCAGGGAGCATCCCATGGGATGCAGGCCAGGGCAAGGCAGGGGCTGTGGGACACACTGTGATGCTGGATGGGGATGTCACCCCCCCGTGGGGGACTCTGGGGGTCCCCGTGGCAACAGGGCAGGGGAAGCCCCCTCTTACCTGTGCGCACCTCCTCGTAGGTGGGGTTGGGGGTGAAGCCTCCTGCGAACCCCACCTGGGTGGAGAAGACCCCCGGCGTGTTCCAGAAGAGCTGCTCAGCCCCCCAGAAGCAGCCCATGCCTGGGGGGGGACAGGCAGGGGGGGTGAGTGGGGCTGGGGGGGCTCAGGGGGCAGCCCTGCCTGGTGGGACCCCCCTCCCCTGGCACTGCAGGAGCCACTCACCGAAAATCGCTGCCTCCATCTCCGCTGGGAACGGCGGGACCGTGGGGTTCCCACTGACAGCGTGGGTGGCTGGGGGGGACACGGGCTCAGGACCCCTGGTCTGTCCCAAACTGCAGCCACCTCCACCCTGTGTGCCCCCATAAAAGCAGGCACTGCCCCTGTCCCTGTCCCTGTCCCTGTCCCTGCCCCTGTCCCCTCCAGCTCCTGGGGACACCAGAACCCTCCCCACGAGACACTAGGACCCTCTGGGGACATCAGGACCCCTTCTGGCCCATCTGTCCTCTCATGGCCACCCTGACCCACCTGTGGGGTCTGAGTTGTCACCTTCTCCCAGCCCTGCCTGGTGCTGCCCCAGGGGGATCTCAGTGTCCCCAGAGGGGGTGTCTGTGTCCCCTGAGGGGGTCCCAGTGTCCCCCAGCACTGACACGCCCAGAGCAGCCCCCCAAAACCACACTAGGGTGCTGGAGGGGGGGGTTCAGGGTGCCACCCCCTCCCTGCCCCCAGTACCTGTCACTGTCATCCTCTGTGCCCTGCCTGGCAGAGCCTCGGCGGGGCTGGGGAGCCCCTGCATGGCCCCCCAGGAATGGGCTGTCCCTCCCTTCCAACTGGGAGCAGGGAGCTGCAGGTGCTGGGACAGGCACTGGGAGCACTGGGAGGGAGAAGGGTGCGGGAGGCAGAGCCTGGCCCAGAGAGGGGTCACCTTGGGGGGCACAGGAGGGGCTGTCGCAGGGACACAGGGACAGGGGGACAAGGTGCACAGCCCCGGGGGTGTGAGGGTGTCCGGGGGCAGGATGGGGCCGGGGCAGTGGACCCCGACGGGGGGATGACCCCAAGGGACACGGGCAGAGTCCCGGCGTGTCCCAACACCCGTCAATCGTTAACACACGTGGGGCTGGCAGAGCCCAAGGGTCACCCCGGGACGGGTCTGGCCCCCCCATCCCCATGGCTGAGTCCCCCCAAAACCAGGAGTGGGGTCTGGACCCCCATGGCTGAGTCCCGCAAAAACGGGAGTGGGGTCTGGACCCCCATGGCTGAGCCACCCCAAAAGCAGGAGTGGGGTCTGGACCCCCATGGCTGAGTCCCACCAAAACCTCCCAAAAACAGGAGTGAGGTCTGGAGCCCCCTGCCACGCTGGGTCCCAGGGCAGCACTCGAGACCCCGGGGCTGAGGGGGTCGAGGGGATGCAAGCCCAGGGCACCCCCAAATCCCCCTGCCCAGCCCAGAGCGCCCCATCCCTACGGCGCTTCCCAGGTCATCCCTGTCCGGGAGAGGGTGCTGCTGCCTTTGGAGGCGCTGGAACGATGGAGTGGGAAGGGGGAGCCCGGACAGGGCGGCTCGGATGGAGGGGGAGGCGAAATCCCATCCCCTTCGTTAGTGTGGGAAGAGGAGGAGGAGAACAAGGATCAGCCTGGCCACATTAACCCCCTTTTCCCAGCTCTCTGCTCCCTCCGAGGGTGCTTTTTGCTGCTCTCCCTGCACGGAGCACAAGGACAAGCTACTTTCCCCTACATCCTGCTCTCTCCTGCCAGGCGATTCCTCCCGGATAACACTGTCACCACGCAGGGTTTGCTGCTGTCACTGTCCCTGCTGTCCCCCAAGGCTGCCAGAATCCCTCAATCCGGGCTGGATGAGCCTGTGTCCCTCTCCTGTTTGCTGCATCCCCATCCTCATCCTCATCTCCCACAGGTCCTGTGCCTCCCCACCCATCCTGCATCCCCCAGGAATGGTGAATGTGGCCGTGCTGGGTTCATAGGATGATCCCAGAGGGCTCTCCCAACCTAAACGATCCCATGATTCTATCAGGGGGTCTGGGAATTGCCTTTTCCCAAGCAAACACACCCGGAGCAGCTCTGGGTGCTGAGCCACAACACCAAACCTGCACCCCCAAAACCCCTGCCTGGATTCTGCTGCCTCCAGGGCTCGGCTGAGCTGTTCCCTTCCAGGGATTTGGGGTGTTGGCAAAGTTTGGAAACCCCTAAATCAGTCCCTGCACAAGCCCCTTGTGCAAAGGTCCAACCCAAGTTTACACAACTCCAGGGATTTATACAATTTTGGGAATCACAGCAGGGAGCAGCTTTTCCTTTGCCTCCCCTCATGAAGTTTTATTTTTCCCAAGGAAATGACAGTAATGAACTCCACAGTTGTACTAGAAAATTGCCAGTTTTGTCCCAGTTTAGACCAGAATAGGACCAGATCCAGACTGGATTTCCAGGGGAAATTTAAGCAGCAGCTTGTCCCAGGTTAGAGGACAAGGATATGACTGGTGGATAAAGTTATTTTCTTCCTTAATAAAAAAATAATTGCAGACACCACACCTTTAGCTGAAGTGTTGTGAGTTTCAAGTCCCATCTTCCTCTCTCTCGTGTCTCTTGGGTTGTCACTTGAAGACCAAAAAGGGGAAGAAACTGCCTGACCAACAGTGAAAGCAGCACACAAACACCTGCAGGCACAGCCTAAACCCCCTTTCTCCAGCTTTATTTTTGATTCACAACTAAGATTCAAAACACAAATTGTTTAATTTGGGCCTTTAATCAAGCTGAGTTTCTGTCCTTCCCTACTCCAGCTTTGAAAGAACACGGGTTTTACCCCCCTCTGAAAGCACACGAGGGCACCAGTGAGGAATTTGGGGGTTTGGCCACCTGAGAGGCAACACAAGAGGCCAAAACTAACACAGAGTTAAGAAGAGAAGAATTCTTTTGGAGAAAACAAGTAAAATCACAGAACCACAGACTGGTTTGGGTTGCAAGGGACCTCAAAGACCATCCAATCCAATGTGCAGGGACACCTTCCACTAGATCAGGTTGCTCCAAGCCCCAACCTGGCCTTTAATTTAATATAAAATACCCCAATAAAATGCAAATGGCCACAGAACCGCTTTGCCACCTGCAGAAACACCAGCCCAGATCTTTACCTGACCCCCACCTGAAAGGAGCTGGATAATCCCCAAATTAGCCAGGAAAGGGGAAGGAATCCTGAGCAACAAGGGCAGGTGGGCACTGCCCCTCTCACCCAGGGTCAAAATGAGCCCAAAGGACTGGAAAAAGTCCTGGGATCGAGCTGGGGATGCCCAGAGACAGGTGAGAGCACCCTGCTCCAAACCCAAGGGGAAAGCAGCACTCCACTCCTGGTTTCCAGGTATTTTTCCAGGAGGTTGGATGGCTGGCAGGGAAGGAGAAGGGAGCAGAGGAGACACCAGTGATGCTCAACAGGATTTCACGTTTATTATTGAGAAGTGATTAATGGTGAAAAGAAAGGCAACGCCCATTCCTCATTGGCTTAACAAGAAACTGAAACAAAGTCACTACACATTTTACAATATTTCTTCCTTGGTTCTTTTTTTTTGGTGTTTTTTTTTTACCTTTTTTCTTTTTCTGTCCAAAATTCTTTTTCCTGTAAACAAAACAAGTTTTTAACCACTGTTCTCAGCTTTCAAAAAATCAAATTAATCCAGACTTAATCTGTATAATGCACAAGAACAGAACATTTCTTAGGACTCTTAGTACTTGACTTTTGAGTAACAAAGGGTCAGAGAAAAATGAACCACCTTTAAGACACAACCTCGTGGATAATTTCTGTTTAATTCTTCTTAGGCCAAAACCCCCAAATCCCTTGGGGAATTCTTCCTTTTCCAGGCCAGGGGGGAAGAAAGAAAAAGAAAAGAAAGTTACTCCACTCTCCATGGTGGATGTTACAACTCGGTGTTCCAAGTGCAAATGTCAAAACCAGGGGAAGGAGGCGCGAGGGGGTGGAAGGGAGAAGCAGTGGGGTTTAAAAATTGAGAAAAAAAAAGGCATATGCCACTTATGGACTGGAAAATCCCAAAAAACATAGTAAAAAGACAAAAAACAAAGCGTATGCTCTGAAATCACAACCAAAGCCAAAAGAAAGGGGGACAGGTTTTACCTCTACTCTACCTAGAAGGGATTTTTTTTGTTGTTTTTGTTTTTTTAAGTCCTATGTCTTGTGATACTCCAATACTTTTTTTTTTTCTTTAAACTGCAAGTTCATAAAAGTCTTTTCGAAGTCAATGAAATTAAGAAAAAAAAGTCCTAATTCTCTCTGGGACACTCTTGCTCCTTCTTTGTCTCTCTGAAGGATGACTGGGATGCAATCTCTGCTGCAGTCTCTGGGGAGGAATGGCCTTTTACTTGACACGACCTTGGCGTTCCTGCAGGACAAATAAGAGAGATCATGTCAGCTCAGAGCAGTTTTACTCCCCACATCAGTGTCCCAACACGTGGCTCTGCTGTGGAGTCTGTGCCATGGCAGCAAAGTCAGGGAAAGAGAATTTTTCTCAGCAGGTTTTCCCCTCTTCCCCCTCAGCTCAGGTGATTTCTCAGCTGCAGAGCTGCCTCCAGCTCTGGGGTCCCAGCATAAGGATGTGGAGCTGCTGGAATGTATTCAGAGGAGGCCACAGAGATGCTCCAAGGGCTGGAGCCCCTCTGGAGCCAGGCTGGGAGAGCTGGGGAGGTTCACCTGGAGAAAAGAAGGCTCCAGGGAGACCTGAGAGCCTCTTCCAGTGCCTGAAGGGACTCCAGGAGAGCTGGAGAGGGACTGGGGACAAGGCATGGAGGGACAGGACAAGGGGAATGGCTTCCCAGTGCCAGAGAGCAGGGAGAGGTGGGATATTGGGAAGGAATTGCTGGCTTGGAGGGTGGGCAGGCCCTGGCACAGGTTGGGCAGAGAAGCTGTGGCTGCCCCATCCCTGGGAGTGTTCAAGGCCGGGCTGGATGGGCTTGGAGCAACCTGGGCTAGTGGAAGGTGCTCCTGCATTGGAATGAGATGAGCTTTAAAGTTCCTTCCAACCCAAACCATTCCATGACTATTAAAAATAATCCCACCTGAACTCCCACATGGGCATTGAAGCAGACTGGAGCTCAAACATCTCCCTGGGTCTGCAGGGACTGAAACAGCCCCCAGCAGGACCCCTCACTGAGAACTCTGAATCCTCCTGATGGCATCCCACCTGTCAACCTGCAGTCCACAGGGATCTCCCACCCCCCTGGTGTTCAGCCACATCTCTCCTCCTGCAGGAATGCTCTGTCCAAACATCTGCACCAGGCCAAAGGGGCAGGAGAGCACCAAGGGCTGCCATACCCTCCCCTGTGCCAGTCCCTTCTGGGTTCTCCCTGGGTTTCACAGAGATGGTCTCACAGAAGCAGGTCCAGGCTGTCCCAGAGGGCTATGAGGTGCTGCCCAGCCCACACTCAGTGTCATTTCCAGATCATGAGACACCACCTCAGAAGTAAAACCTGTCAACAGCCAGAGGGCTCTGGGCTGATGCTCCTCCCTGGCTCTGCCCCTTTCCCTGAGCACAGGCAGGTTCCTGCAGTCTGGGCACAACAGGCACCGTGGTGCTCTGGCTCCCATAGAGCAAATCCATCACCATCCCAGCCACCCCAAGAGGTGCCAAGTCCATCCCACCTCCACAGCAAAGCAACACCTGCAGCAGGTGCCCACAGGTACGGCGGGTTCTCCCTTCTCACCCGGAGAGGAGGCACTGCCAGGGCTCCAAAACTGGTGGGATTGGTTCAGCCTGGAATGTTTCCCTGGATGTTGTGTCCAGGGTTGAAATGAGGGCAGCAGCAGAGCACCCTAACCACGCCACCCTGGTGATGGGAGGCAGCTTCCCACCACCTGTGCCACAAACACATGGGCTGCTCAAGGAAACCATGTCCTGTGCCACTGCAAAATCCAGGAGAGCCCATCCCCAAGCAGCTCCAATCCTGGGATAACAGCATGTGTAGGAACCTTCCCAAAGAGGGAGAGCTGGCCTCCAGGTGGGAACAACACCCCAGGCTTTGACAGCCCCTCAGCCACACAGCCAAGGAGGCTTCACCTCCACCTCATTGGCACGAGCTGGATGGAACCGAGCCCTGCGTGACCCCATGCACAGATTGCCTTCTGGGGACAGGGATCAGACCAAGGCACATGTTCTCTTCAAGAACACTCACCCCACATAAGTGGATTTAATTCCCCCTCTCCTCCTGTGACTCTGCCCCAGTTTGTTGCAGTGGCCAAAATCCATCTGCCAGGGTGGGAAGCAAAGCCAGGCCTGAACATGGAGCACAACAAGAGCTGCAGGGAGAGCCACAGATCCAGAGGAAGGTGCCAAGCCCTGCTGCAAGGAGAGCCACAGATCCAGAGGAAGGTGCCAAGCCCTGCTGCAGGGAGAGCCACAGATCCAGAGGAAGGTGCCAAGCCCTGCTGCAAGGAGAGCCACAGATCCAGAGGAAGGTGCCAAGCCCTGCTGCTGGCTCGGCACCCAGCACGTTGTGTTACACACAGACAGATGGCAACGTGACTCATTCCTTCGGGAAGCGACTGCCCGAGCTAAAGCCGCTGCTTCCCGAACGTGGACATGGGATAAGCCGGCTGCCAGGATCAATCACCCTCCTGGGCACCTGCAGGGACAGTGGGACAGGGCTGGGACAGTGGCCGAGGGTCCTGCTGCACATGTCACTCCATTACGTGAACAGCTGGACCCCCGTCAGTGCCCTCTCCCTGCTGGGAAGGTGAAGAGATCCTGAGATCAGTGTGGGGGTAACAAGGAGCCTCGGTGCAAAAGTGACCCCTCTCTCAAAATCCCAGTGTGGCACAACAGAAGGCACCACCTTCCAAAGAGACTAGAGCAGATGTCCCCATGTCCCCAAGCTAGAGAGGGGACCAAAGTGAACATCTTCACTTCAGCCTGATTTTCCTCAACCCAGTGTTGTTACAAATCTCCTCAAAATCCCAGCACAGAACTCCTGCTCCTCTTTATGAGCACTGCAGTGTCCTGAAGAGCCTGCCATGGAAAATGCAGCCTGACACCAAAGCTCATCCCATTCCACCCCCTGCCATGGGCAGGGACACCTTCCACTAGCCCAGGTTGCTCCAAGCCCATCCAACCTGGCCTTGGACACTTCCAGGGATGGGGCAGCCACAGCTTCTCTGCCCAATCTGTGCCAGGGCCTGCCCACCCTCACAGGGAAGGATTTCTTCCCAATATCCCATCTAACCCTGCCCTCTGGTAGTGGGAAGCCATTCCCATTGTCCCAAGTCCCTCTCCAGCTCTCTTTAGGCACTGGAAGAGGCTCTCAGGTCTCCCTGGAGCCTTCTTGTCTCCAGGCTGAACATCCCCAGCTCTCCCAGCCTGCCTTCATCCTCCCTGGCTCATCCTCCTCGGAATCCACAGGCTGTGGGATGCTGTAACCCACAGCCCACCCAGCTATGAGACAGCCCAGAGAAGCAGAGCAGCATCTGCACACACTGGGCATTGCTCTGGGATACAATCCCTGGACAGCAAACAGATTCCACCAGGGAATGTCACAAGCCGGGTCTCCATAAGAGCAGCTGGGATCACCTTATCTACTCTCACCTTATCTGTTCACACTGGGGGGGGCCAACAACAAAAGGCTCAAGAGTCTGTACAAAACCAAACAAGGGGTGACAACTGGTGCCCATTTGTTCAGAGCCTCTTCCCTTGATGAACAACCAACCCTGAGCCTCAGCTGCTCCTGGCAAAGGTAAGGACTTTATTGCCACACCACGGGATGGGGAAAGAGCAGGCTCTAATCCCGAGGAGGGCCAGGGCAGGGCTCCCAGCTGTGCAGCACAAAGCCTGGTTCGCTGGGACCTGCCTGAGCTGGAGCACAGCCCGAAGCCCTCGGGCAGGGAAGGTCGGGCAGCAGTGCCAGTTCACCCTGAGAAGGTCCTTCAAGCCCCCAGAGGAACAGCAGGAGATCCCTTCAGCAGAGGGGAAGTGCTACCAGACAGCAGCACTGTCTGTAGAGGGGTCTGTGCTATCAGTGTCATTCCATAAAGGGCTGAGACTCCCAAGCACAGAATACCCTGAGTTGGACCATCCTGGCCCTGCACTGACACCCCAATGGTCCCCTGAGGGCATTGTCCAAATGCTCCTGGAGCTCTGGCAGCCTTGAGGCCATGACCACTGCCCTGGGGAGCCTTGTAATGAAGTCCTGGCTTCAAAACAGACACAGAGAACCCTCTCTGATCACACATCACACACCTCAGGAGTTACAGCAGCCCATTGCCTTCCCAGCAGGATCTGCTCAAGGCACGGACAGTCAGCACAAGTGATGGACGATGCATCACTTGCTTATTAAGCTCCTCAAGCAGCCTCAAGTCCCATCATTTACAAACCAAACATGAGGGTTTCCTGTTGTCAGCATCAAAAAGCCATCAGGGTTACACAGAAAAGCTACAGCCCAGTCTGTGTCACCCAGGAAATGGAACAGAAATCAGGCAGTGATCTGGTTATGGCCTGGCACCTTCATCCCACCTCCTGCTGCCCCAGTGGAGCTCAGCACCAAGGAAGACAGGACACATGGAAATAAAAGTGGCTCTTTGACAGAGCAGGAAAGGCCTTTTGTTCTACAGATCAAAATCAAACTCAAATATCCACAGCAACCCCAAAGAGGGCAAACTCACATCACTGAAAAAGCAGGACACACATGGCCTTGGACACTTATTTCCATGTCAGAGCAAGCAGCCTGGGGCAAGAAGGACATGAAGAGAGCCAGGGCTTTCCCTCTCCAGGGGGTTTTCCACAAGCAGGGTGGTCCGAGCTGTCAGATATCTGCAGGCACACTGCTGCTTCCCAGCATCTTTCCAGGCACCTTTTAAAACTGATGCAATCCATTGCAAAGAACAAACCTCTTCTTGCTTAAACATCTCATTTAATTGCCCGAATAAAGCAGCCCAATTCCCATAAACATTTATAATTACTCTCCCATAGGGAGCCTCGTCCCACAGGGCAAAACTCGTGCAGGAAACGGAATGGGGAAAAGCTGAGAACATCCATGAATATTTAGAGCAAAGAGGGAGGCAGGACAGGCTGGGAGGATTCCCAGTGGTATTCCAGGTGAGGATGACTGGGATCATACCAGGGACTGCAACTGGACTTGCTGGGTTTGGAGCACAAGCGAAATAACACAAGTCCTTAAGAAGGAAGAAAATTCTCCTGGTCTTCAACCAGGGAGTCTTTATTCTTCCCCATCACTACAAGGGAAATGTGTTTCATTACTTTGGTTACCTTAAATCATCCCCCAGGCACTAAATATTAGCACTGGTGCTACAAGGCTCTTCAGAAAAGGAAGGAACTTCACTTTAATATTCCACAATCTTCACTGCTGTAGAGTTAATAAAGCCTTTGCTGTGTCCTCTATTTCACCATGCAGGTGTAATGCCAAGGACTGAAAACCTGTGGAGCTTCAGTAGAATTTGTGCCTCCATATATTCATAAAATATCTAGAAAGGAGAGTGAATAACAAAGTGACCAAGTTTAGTGATATTAAGCTACTGAGGGCAACAAAAATAGCATCAACTGTGGAGGACTCTGTGAGAAAAAGCAGCTGAGCTTTACATTGAATTTGGTCTACCTGGCTGAGAATAAATTTAAAGATGCATGTGGGACAATTCCTGTCCTAACTCCAAGATGACAGGCTCCAATTAACCATTAACCATTGGAAACACGACCTGTAACTCCAGGAAAATGGGAACCCTCAAGGAAAGCAAGCCTCACCCTGAACAGAACCCATTACTCTGCTGTTACACAAACCCAGAGAGGATCCATCCTGAGCTCTGCTCCTCTCCACTGGGAAAGAACTGGAAAAGGGTCAAAGAACAACAGGGATGAGCAGGGGACAGAAGGATTTCCATCTGCAGAGCCACTGTGCTCTCCAGCCTGGAAGAGATGACTGCAAAAGCAGAGCAGGCACAGGGAATACAGTGAAATAACTGCTCAGCACCTCTTCCAGCACAAGAATTAGGGAAATCACACGACGCAGACTCAAAATAAAACCAAAGGGCACGTTTCCTCACACAACACACATAATTAAGGTGAAGAACTTGAGATCCTGAGGATGCTCGAGGAGCATACTGGACAAGAAATCATGAACTAATAAAGATACATCTCCTGGGTCACAGGAATTCCTGAGCCACAAGTTGTTAAAGGCAAGGAAAACTTCAGAGATGGATAAATATGTGCTTGTACTGTCCTTACAGGTATTTGCTCCTGACCATGGTATTGCCAGTGGCACACGGGGCTTTTACTTGGAAAAACAGATCCAGGATGCCCAAGCAATGTCTCCTCCATGCCCAGCAGCTCCTGCAGCCACAGGAGATGCAACATCAGACTGCACAGACTTGGGTCTGACCCTGCAGTTGTCCTGGTGTTTGAGGCTAAAACACCACCTTCGCTCCCAAAGAAAGCAGAAGAAATACTTCATGCTACAAGAAAAACACCCCACAATATTCTGCATTATGAGAGGACAAGAGGAGATCTATTTGCCTGCTTCTGCCAACCATGAAGAGCTGAATTCACAAGCTCAAGTGAAAGAGCCAACACTCCCTATAGTGTGTCCCCTCATTTTACAGCCACTTGAAAGGGAACACAAAGCCACATTCACTGCAACAAGGTTTTATATTTCAACTTCTTTTTTTTCCTCCTCTCTCCTTTAAATCTATCAAGACCACAGCACTGAAGTGGCTGAACCCAAATCAGGACTTCACAATTTCTTAGATTTTGCAAAGATGATGGGAAATTCTCTGAAGTCATTTTAGAGGAGATGCCACCACAAATAAAGAGCTGATAGCAGAGCCTTCCCCCTGCGCACAGATACACACAGAGCAGACTAAAAGAGCGTGGTTTCCTTTCCCCCCCAAGATTAGAAACAAAAGACACGACTTTTAGGTAGATTTTATCTAAATCTTCTAAACTGGGATTGCATTACAATAGCTCTGCAGTGAACCACACTCAAAAACTGCTCAGCATTGTGCTTTTAAGGAAAAAGAAAAAAAAAAAAAGAGTTCTAATGATACAGAACCAGAAATTCCCAAGTTCTTGCTGAAGGAGCCTCACAAAACCCAAATGCTTCATTATGAACTGCTCAAACGCACTGTTACATGACTTATATGTCAATTAAAAAGCCTCACACTGGGCACTAGTCAGTGGAAGGAGCTACAAACAAGTCTCTATGCCAGCCCTGAGTGTGGATAATGACAGCCCTTGTTAGCAGGGACTGGCCGGGTAGCTGCTGTGCTGAAGGAGGGTGGCACTGCTCCTGCTGCCAAACCTCCAGCGGTTTGCACCGCTGGGCAGTCGGGTATTAGCTCAACAAAGCCACGGAATAGGACAATTACTGCCAGGTACAAACAGGAAAATGAGAGGGCTAATGGTGGGGAGAACGATCACACCCTACAGAACAAAAGGCTTCGGGAACCTGAGACAGGAGAGGCAAAAAAGCTGTTGCAGAATTGCGTTTCCCATAAGAACAAGGCAGGAACACTGTGGATGGGGCTGTTCTTGATGGACTGCCCAGGGATCAATGTGCTCCAGCAGTTTCCTTGGGATCCTAATCGGCTTTCAGCCACTGTCTTGTGACCCACTGCACTCCTGCACCAGGGAGAAAATCCAGGGAACTGAACCAGGCCGTGCCCTGGGGCTTTCACTGAACACAACAGCTGGCAGTGAGTCTTCCTTGGAAGGTAAGTCCTTTTTCTGGAGAAGTAGCTGCTAATAAAATAACCTGAAACACAATACCTGTGTCAGGGGTTTTTAATCTCAGTGTGAGCAAGTTACCCACAACTTGTGGGGGGAAAATAGAGAGGGGAAAAAGAAAAGCAGTCACTGCTGCTGCCACCTCCCACGCTCCCTTGTGCATTCCAAGCCCTCCACGGTAATTCTAACCTGGAAGGGACATGAAGTTTCGCCCACCCCAAGTGGGCAAAAAGTGGGTTGGGAACAAGTTTACAGGAACAAAGTGTGGAATAAACTCCCCCTGCTCAAGATCACAGCAGTGAGAGGTGTCAAACCTCCTCATTGCATGGTGTCTGCAGTGTCTGGCTCAATCCCAGTCCTGGAATCCTGGAGTGGTTTGGGTTGGAAGGGACTTTATGGACCTTCTAGTTCCAACCCCCTGCCATGGGAAGGGATAAAACCATTGAAAACCAACTTTAAACAGTGCATCTCAACAGCCCCTTAAACCAACTTCAACAAGAAGACTTGGAATATTATATTATTCTATAATATGAACAAGTGTTACATTAAAATCCTATTTTCAAGCCTTCTGAGAGGATACTAAAAGTGAGAGACGGGGCTATGAGGCAAATGCAACAGGTTTGCTCTTCCAGCACTCAGCTTCCACTTCAGTGGCAGTGAAATGGCTCCCAGCTGCTCCTGTTTCAGGGATGAGGAAACACAGCTCCCTGTCTGACAGCAGAAAACATGGATTAGAGCACCAGTCACATCTAAGCCTTCCCCTCCAGTTTTCTCCTGCCTTTAGACAAAGCTGCAACAACTAAAAATCCGTGAGTGTTGTCAGGGGCTTTGGAGTGCTGGCTTAAAAACACCATAAGCACAAAGAATTCCTTATGTCAAACAGCCAGTGCCAAACCACTGGAATAAGCAGGATAGTTTGTTTTCCTCTGTTCCTGAGCAAATATACGAGCGTGGACACAGACCTACAGGATTTAAATGGCCTGGAAATAAACCGAGAGAAACCATGTGCATTGCTGAGCAGCACAGCGAGGGAATCCTGTCCTGGTGCATCAATCAATTAACTTCACTATGGCCAGGATTTGGAGCAGAAAAGAGCAAGCAGCCTTGGGATCACAGGATGAAAGGAACTGTGTGAGCACAAGCAGTGCTGCCACGGGAAACAGTTGGCTTTGCCTGGATGTGGAACATCCAGGAATTGAATCGTGGAGTCAGAAACACTGTCCTGTAGGATACGGGAGAGCCAAGGCCATGCAGCATTCCCAGGATGACTAAGAGCAGGAGAAAGTGCTGGTCCACCCTACAGGGAATATTCTCTCTCCTCTCCTCTGAAATTATAAATTAGGAAGAAGAAAAGAGCTTTGTAAAATCCATCAGAAAGCATTCCTGTATTGTAGGGACTGTGAAATAGCCTGTTTCAACCAGGCTCATACAACACCCCTCAGTTATCCCCTAAATCACATGCTCCAAGGGGGCAGTGACACTTGACACTATTGATACTCCTTTAACCAGCAGTGTCAGCCGAGGCACAGAGCAGCACAATTCCACAAATAACAGCTCCAATCTTTTTCCATGGAAAACCCCACCAAAGCCCACCCCTTCCTGACTCAACACCCAAAGTCCCAATGCCTCAACTGCAAACCTGACCACTCTGGTTTTCCTTGGATATCCTTCCTAAAATCCCTGGAAGCTGCAAGCAGCCAAGTATCCCAAGCCTGGCCAGGGAGAAAGAACCAAAGCAAACTTCCCTTAGAGTTTCCATTCATTGCTTTTCCACAAAACACCAGGCAGATCACTACTGGAGATCTTCACACAGAGGTCACCACAGCATTCCTAGAAATCCAAGTGCATGACTACAGGCCAGGGATTTTAGTTGTTGTTAAAGGTTAAAATAATTCTTACAGAGAAGAAATCAGTGACATGCTCTACCATAAAAGCTGTTCTGGGTTTCAAGAAGCCCTAAACTGGTCCAGGTAGGATTGCACCAGGAGTTGGCATCATCATTTTGGGTCAGGAGAACACACAAGGCTTTTGAAAAACTGGATTAATAGAGGAAAGCAAGACACTCCAAAGGAATGGAGATTAAGTTCTATGGACAGGATGGGCACAGGCAACAGGAAAGGACAAGCAAGAGGATCCTTTCAGTGTTTTCAACACAGACCTACCTAACCCCCTTCATTGGACAGTGGGAATAACACAAACACTAAACAAAGCAATTTTTAATATCATCTCTCAGACTTGCTTTAGGGAATTCCAAAGAAATGAAAAGTATAAAAGAACACTCAAGAGTTCCCAGGGTTTCACAAGAGCTCATCCATCTCAGGCAGCAATCGGGAATCAAACTGCAAATCAGTCAAAGTTTTGGGCAAGCTGGAGCTGAGTGGAACAATTCCAGCTTGGGAGAAGTTTGAAACAAGCCAAACCTTGAGCCATTTAAGCTTCAAGGAACATGACTGCAGAGCATTAACATCTCACACTGTGGCAAGGACAAAGAGCTGGGAGCTATGGGATTTCCCCAGCACAAAACCAGCACAAAAAGCAGGCAGGGAGCTGCTGCCAGAGCAGCATTTGAACTTTTCAGGGCTTCACCTCTGGTTCCCCACATGCTTTTTGAAATGAGGTGATTATCTGAGATGCTTCGAGGCAGACAGAGCACGGCTTGGGCTTTTTTCACACCCACAGACCCAGGGTGAGCATCACTCTAGGAAAAAAAACACCCTCTTCTTGAGCAAAAATAACTGGTTCTCAACGAAACCATGAAAGAGCAGTTACAGAAATCTCAACCACTTTCCAGGCTGCGTCAGAGAGCCATCGAGGAGGTCAAACTGTTCTGCAAGAACAACCAAGTCACTTCCTCCATGCCGGATGTCCCAGGGGCCCGGAGCGTGAAACAGGGAGTGAGTAAATGGCAAAAAGCAAACACCAACCCTGTGTCTACAGGGCTGCCTCCTCATCTGTGAATTCCAGAGACCTATGACTAAGTTCCTTTGCAAAGAATAAATGCTTTCCTAATCATCTGCTGCTGCATCCACTCGGACGTGGCTCGGGAAGGCGGCGCTGGCGCTCCGACTATCGCTGGTGATTCTGACTCTCCTCCCCAGCACGGCCCAGAGTGAAGCAAGCAGGGGAGGAGACTTCAAAATGCAACTGGGAACACGAGTGGAAGATGGTTTACAGCTTTAAGAAAATTGCTAAGCCTCATTTCTAGCATCATCCTGATTTTCAGGCTTTACAGAGCAAATGCAGCAGCTTTCCAGGGGAAGAGACTGTCGGTCTGTGCACTTATCCCACTCTTTTCCTCTTCCTCCTGCTTACACATACTCAGTATTAATTCTTCTCATCCATCCATCCCTTCCTCACCTGCCCTCCAGCAGCACCTTTCCCCCTCCATTCTCCCCCTGTGCCAAGGTCTGACTCTCACACTGCAAACTGTTGCTCCTTAAAGTCAGATCTGGAGGATGCCACAGAATCATGGAATGGTTTGGGTTGGCAAAGACTTTAAATCCCATCCAGTCCCAGCCCCTGCCATGGGCAGGGACACCTTCCACTAGCCCAGGTTGCTCCAAGCCCCATCCAACCTGGCATTGGACACTTCCAGGAGAGATACAGGCTGAACACCAGGTGAAACAATTTTAGGATGTGAAGTCACACAAAATAACCAAGTTCTCATAAAAATC
>JAWWTY010000063.1:0-15371 GCA_035222235.1 Margarornis squamiger
GTAATAAATTTAAGCATTATTCTAAGTTCTGCTTTGCCCGCAGTATTAATCAAAGCTCCTCTTCGGGTTGTTATCTCTAGCCGTAAATTCCAGCTGGTTTTTTTTCCCTTTCCCTCTGGAAGGTGAAAGGGGGTGGGGAAGGGGGGTGGAAAGGCCTGGAAGGAGTTTTGCTGGACACCAGGCGTTTATCCAGGGTCAAACCATGACAGAAGCGAAGGGCAGCTTCGTGACACCACCCAGAACTGAGCAAAATCCCCCAAATTTTGGCTGATTCACTCTGGGAGTAACAATGGAACTGCTCCTCTGAGCATCCTGCTGTCCAAGCTGTGCATCCCCCTCCTCCGGCACCTTCTCCAGTGCCACACATCCTCCTCCTGGCTCCATTTCCACCTTGGCTATTTCAGTTCCAAGACGCTTCTCCGCCTGAACAAACCTCTTAGGATTATGGCAACATTCCCTAATCTTCCCCTGGCTGCAACCCTGCTGGATTAAGTGTGAACACACGGCTGCAGGGTGACCAAACCCCATTCTGCTGCACCCTCAAGGCCAGGGGGGATCAGAGGTGTCTCTGAGGCAGCACCTGTGTGGGATCCAAGCCCAGGCCCTCACCTGACAGGATTAGGAGCTCAAGGATTGCAACATCTCCTATGTAGGCAGCAGCATGGAGCGGCGTTCGGCGTTCTTGGTCCTTGAGGGGGAAGAAACAAAAACCATTTAGTTTAGAGGGCAGGGAGAGGGTTGGGAGATGCTCCTCCTTCTTCTCCTCCTCCTCCTCCATCCCCTGATGCCTATCATGCACCAACACTGTGCTGTGAGGGGCTGGAGCGTGTCCAGAGATGGGGAAGGGGCTGGAGAACAAGGAGAAGGGGCTGAAGATCTCCTGAGGGAGCTGGGGGGGGCTCAGCCTGGGGAAAAGGAGGCTCAGGGGGGACTTTCTTGCTCTCCACAGCTCCCTGACAGGAGGAGGGAGCCAGGTGGGAATTGGGCTCTGCTCCCAGGGAACAAGGGACAGGATGAGAGGGAATGGCCTCAAGCTGTGCCAGGGGAGGGTCAGGTTGGACATTAGGAGGAATTTCCTCATGGAAAGGGTGGTCAGGCCTTGGAAGGGGCTGCCCAGGTCCTGGAGGTGTCCAAGGAACAGCTGGACATGGCATTCAGTGCTCTGGGCTGGGTCACAAGGTGGGGATTGGGCACAGGGTGGACTCGATGGGCTGGGAGGGCTTTTCTAACCCCAGGGATTCTTGGATTCTGTATGTGCAGACTCTCAGGATACAAAATGGGGGGAAAACTGCTCAAACCCCACACCTCCCCATGCACTGGGGGTTGTGCAGCCCGTTGGGGGCTCTGTGGTGTAGCTGGTGGTCAGAGGAGACCTGGGACAGACTGTGAGAGCTCCAGCCCCTCACTTCATAGATCAAAGAATGGGTTGGCTTTGGGAGGGACCTTAAAGCCTACCCAGTTCCACTCTCTGACACTTTCCACTTGCACGGGTTGCTCCAAACCCCATCCAACCTGAGACACTTCTAGGGATGGAGCAGCCACCACCTGGCAATGGAAACCCTTCCCAACACCTGGCAGGGGATGGGAAGGACACAGGCGTGCTGGGGGAGGGATGGGAAGGGGTTTGGGAGCACCAGGTGAGGGATGGAGCACAAGCTCTCACCAGTACATTGATGTTCTCCTTCTGATTCAGCAGCGACCGAACCTCCTCCACATCCCGGTTGAAGATGGCTTGGACCAGGGGAGGCTGCAAAGGAGAAGGGAAACCAGTCATGATGGTGGCCCCACATGGAGGATGTGAGAGGGGGGAGAACCATGTGCCAGAGGCTCCACACCAGCCTGATCCAGCTCCAGGAGTGAGTCCAACACCCAGCAGCTTCCTCACCCCTGTGGCCCAGCCAGCACCAGGGACCAATTTTCCAGCCAGCAAAGACACTTTTCTTGGTTGTTCATTGATAAGCAGAGCAAGGACTCACTGGAAAAGCCTCCCTGCTTCCCAAGGAGTCCAAGGAGCAGCACTGACCACGCATGGCCGAGCTCTCCACACAGGAACAGGCCCAGCTCCTGCCACCCAAAATTTTAGCCCAGCCAGAAATCCCTGTGGTAACGGAGCTGAGCCCCAGCCCAGGCCAGAGTTGCCAGGACAGGGCAGTGGGAAGGACCTGCCCAACCTCCAGACACCACCACCTGCGATCCCTGAGCCCCATTTCCTACTTCCAGGCCTAAAATTCCCATTTTCCTGAACAAAAACGGGACCAGAGGCTGCTCTTGGGCTGCTCAGCACCTGGCACCTCATGATCACTGCTGAACCTGGGACGTCCCCACTCCGGCCTCGGAGCTTCTGCAGCTTTTGGGAGGGAGGGTCCAGGGTGCTGAGACCCCTGGCAGCACCCCCAGCTCTGCCCCCCTCCCCCCAAGGCTGGATTTGATGTCAAAACCATCCAGCCCTGCTTTTTTCAGCCTCCCCGGCAGACGCCGAGCTCTGTTTGGAAGTAACCCCTTCCCATCCCTGCCTCATCCCAAAATCAGGGCACTTAAACGTGGGGGACACATCCCGGGTCGGGGCAGAGGGTGTGTCATCCCCCTGGAATGCAGCAGCCTCAGCATCACTTGTCAGACAGTAAAAAAAGGGGATTTTTTTTTCCAAAAAAAGGGGAAAGGCTGGAAAACCAGCGGCTCTGGCGGCGGCGCCGGGTCTGACACACCCACCCACCACGGGAGACAGGAATGTTTGGGTTATCCCAAGAAATAAAGTTCTATTTAAATCACAAATCAAGGCCTTGAATCAGCTCCCTCACCTCCTTCGCTCCCTAATCCTCAGCCCCGTGAACCCCAGATGTGTCCTTAAAACACGACAGGGACACCCTGCACCCCCAAGGGTGTCCCCAAAACCTGATGGGAACGCCCTGAACTCCAGATGTGTCCCCAAAACCTCACGGGGACATCCCGAACCCCAAATGTGTCCCCAAAACATGACAGGGACACCCTGCACCCCCAAGGGTGTCCCCAAAACCTGATGGGGATGCCCTGAACTCCAGATGTGTCCCCAGAACCTGATGGGAACACCCTGAATCTCAGATGTGTCCCCAGAACCTCACAGGGACATCCTGAACCCCAAATGTGTCCCCAAAACGTGACAAGGATGTCTTGAAGCCCAGATGTGTCCCTAAAGCATGATAAGGACACCCTGCACCCCAAAGGTGTCCCCAAAACCTGACGGGGACACCCTGCACCCCAGATGTGTCCCGAAAACCATGATGGGGACACTGCACCCCAAGGATACCCCAAGGATACCCCAAAACTCCTTTAGGGACGCTCTGCACCCCACGAGTATCCCAAAACCTCTCTGGGGTTGCTCTGCACCCCAAGAGTGTCACAACCCCCCACTGGAGCCGCTCTGCATCCCAAGGATACCCCAAAACCTCTCTGGGGACATTCTGCACCCCACGAGTATCCCCAAACCTCTCTGGGGTCACTCTGCACCCCTAGAGCATCCCAAAACCCCTTTGGAGCCGCTCTGTGCCCCTAGAGCATCCCAAAACCCCTCTGGGGACATTCTGCACCCCTAGAGCATCCCGAAACCCCTCTGGGGCCGCTCTGTACCCCAAGGACACCCCAAAACCCCTTTGGGGTCACTCTGCACCCCAAGGATACCCCAAAACCCCTTTAGGGACACTCTGCACGCCTAGAGCATCCCAAAGCCCCTCTGGACCCGCTCTGTACCCCAAGGACACCCCAAAACCCCTCTGGGGACATTCTGCACGCCTAGAGCATCTCAAAACCCCTCTGGGGCCGCTCTGTACCCCAAGGACACCCCAAAACCCCTCTGGGGCCGCTCTGTACCCCAAGGATATCCCAAAACGCCTTTAGGGACATTCTGCACCCCACGAGCATCCCCAAGCCCCAAGCGGGGAGGGCGCAGCGAGGCCGGGGGTCCCTGCCGAGGGTCCCTGCCGAGGGTCCCTGCCGAGGGTCCCTCCCTGGGTGTGTTTTTGGGGGCATTTCCCATCCCCTCCATCCCCAGGCCGGGATATCCCGGGAGGTCCCGCCACCCCCCCCCGCCCCAAATCTCTTCGGCTTCCCCAAACCGGGGGGGTCCCACCCGAGGGTCCCAGCCCTTGCGGTGGGCAGGGGGGGCTGTGGTTTGGGGAGGGGTCGTGCCGATGGCGGTGGCGATGAGGGGGAAGAGGGGGAAGCGAGGCCTGTGCGGCGGCGGCAGGGCCGGGCCCGGTGGCGGAGCTAGGCCGCGCCTCCCCGGGGCCGGGGAAAAAGGGGGGAAAAAAGGGGGGAAAAAGGAGGAAAAAAAGGAGAAGGGATGGTGGAGAGGGTACCTGGTCCGTGATGCTGAGAACCCCCATGTCGGGGCCGCCCTCAGCGCCCAGCTCCCCGCATCGGGTCCGGCCGCGGCGGCTCCGCTCGGGCTGCGGGAGGGGGAGCGGCGGGGCCGGGAGGGAGGGTCGGGGAGGGACGGGGAGGGAGGGACGGAGGGAGGGAGGGACCGCCCACAGGGCCCGGGAGCCGCGGCCGAGGGAGGGGAAGGGGAGAAGGGGAGGTGGGAGAGGGTCCCGGGGGGCGTCACCCATTCCACTCTGCAGGGTCTGGGTCAGCAGGTGGATCTTGGGGGTCCTGGGGGTCCCTGGGCAGCTCCCCCAGTCCAAACCCAGTCCAAACCCAGTCCAAACCCTGTTCAAACCAGTCCAGACCCAGTCCAGACCCAGCCCATGGCCTCCACACCGGGTGAGGGTCCCGGGGGTCCCGTGTGAGCCACTCCAGTCCCATCCTGCAGGATCTGTTTGGTGGGATCTGTGTCAGTGGGTGGATGTTGGTGGTCCTGGAGGGTCTGTGGGTGGTGGCTGTACTGGGAGGGCACTGGGCTGTGCTGGGCTGTACTGGGAGGGGCTGGACTATCCTGGGCTGTACTGGGAGTCACTGGGCTGTGCTGGGCCAAACTGGGAGGCACTGGGCTGTACTGGGAGGCACTGGGCTGTGCTGGGAGGGCACTGGGTTGTACTGAGAGGGCACTAGACTGTACTGAGAGGCACTGGGCTGTGCTGGGATGTACTGGGAGGTACTGGGCTGTACTGGGAGGCATTGGGCTGTGCTGGGCAGTACTAGCAGGCATTGGGCTGTGCTGGGATGTACCGGGAAGCACTGGGCTGTATTGGGAGGCACTGGGCTGTATTGGGAGGCACTGGGCTGTATTGGGAGGCGCTGGTCTGTACTGGGAAGCACTGGGCTGTACTGGGAGGCACTGGGCTGTACTGGGAGGCACTGGGCTGTGCTGGGATGTACTGGGAGGCACTGGGCTGTGCTGGGAGGCACTGTGCTTTACTGGGAGGCACTGAACTGTGCTGGGCTGTACTGGGAGGCACTGGGCTGTGCTGGGCTGTACTGGGAGGCACTGGGCTGTACTGGGAGGCACTGGGCTGTACTGGGCTCTGCTGAGGCACACGGTTCCCGCAGCCCTGACGAATTCCCACTCTACGGGCCTCTCTGCTCAGCTCAGGGCGGGACCATTACCAGGTCCCCCAACACCGGGTGGCAGCCCCGGGTGGGAGGGTCCCGGTGGGTCCCGGTTCTGCGGGGACTCCATTTCCCATCACCCGCGACTACAACTCCCGTCGTGCCCCGCGCGCGGAAGGGGCGTGGCACCGCCCCCCTTGACGTGCCCGGCGCTATGGGGACGCGGTGACGTCACGGGGTGAGAGGTCACGGCGGCGGCGGCGGCCCCGGCCCGGCCCGGCCCCGGTTCCGGTTCCCGGTCCCGGTCCCGGCCCGGTCATGGCGGCCCGGCGGCTCCGCGGCGCCCTCCAGCTCGGGGCGCGGCAGCGCCTGCGGGCCGGGGCGGCCCCGCCCGGCAGGTGAGCCCGGCGGCGGCGGGCGGAGCCCCGGAGGTCACACCGGCCCCGGGGGGGGAAAACCGGGGAGGGCCCCGCGGGGTGATCGTGCTGAGGGGTCTCCTCGGGGCCTGCCCGCAGTCCTGGCCCCCCGTGTGGGCACTGGGAGGGCAGCGTGGGGACACCGTGGGGACACCGTGGGGGCACCGGGGGGCACCGGGGGGGCACCGAGGGTCGGTGGTCCCGGTGGAGCCGCCGCTGTGCCCGGTGCCCACCGCAGGCCCCCGGGGTGGGGGAACACTCGCTGCCGGGAGGTCCGGTCTGACCTTGGGGCGAGCCCCTCGCGGGGACACCGGGACCGGGCCGGTGTCACCGCCCGCCGGGGGGGCGGGAGCGGCCCCGGGCCCGCCGGTGGAGGGGGGGGGGTGTTGTACCGGTGTCACGGGCCCAGCAGAGCCGGGACGGCCCCGAGCCGTGTCCCCAGGGCAGTGACCTCTGTGCGGGGACATGGGGACACGGGGATGGGAACACGGGGTGGGGACACGGTGACTCGGCCCCCCGTGCCCCGGGGCCCCGGTCCGGAAGCACCGGCAGAGTGGAGGGAGAAGGGACTGACCCCCCCCCTCGGGGGTCCCAGCAGTTCCCCCATCCCCTCCCCGGTGGTCCCGGAGGGTCGGGGGTGGGACAGGTGACAAGTGGCAGCTCCTCGGGGGGAGGTGGGATCTTCCCCCCCCACCCCCCCGGTGGGCTCTGCCTTGTCCCTGTCCCCCCAAAAGGACCCCGGAGGGATGAGCTGGAGGGGGACAGGGAGCAGGAGAAGCTCCGGCGGGGGGGCCCTGGGCAGTTGTTTCCACTCCATGCTGGGATTAGGTGTCCCTGAGGTTGGGTTTCCAGGCCTTCCTCCTCCTCCTCCTCCTCCTCCTGCCAACAGCAGGCCTGGGATCAGCGCTGGGACCTCCCCAGCCTTGGGTGCCAAACCCCCCGGGGGTGATTCCCACCCCGGGAGGGGCCTGGGAAGGGCTGGAAGGGGCCTGGACCGATTGGGAAGGCTTGGAAGGGGTCTGGGAAAGGCTGGAAGAGTCAGGGAAGGCCTGGAAAGGGCCTGGACCACTCAGGAAGGGTCTTGGGAAGGGGCCTGAGAAGGCCTGGAAGGGGGTGGGCCAGTTAGGAAGGGTCTTTGGAAGGTCTGGAAAGGGCCCGAACTGGTTGGGAAGGGGCCTGGGAATAACTGGGAAGGCCTGGAAGGGGCTGGGAAGGGCTGGAAGGGGCCTGAGAAGGCCTGGAAGGGGCTGGGAAGGGTCCCAGCCCCACGGTGGTGCCGGGGCTGCCCAGCTGGCCCTGACCCACCCCGGTACCCACCGTGTGCCCCCAGACACGCCGCCCTGTGCGGCCTCCGGCTCGCCCGGCTGGCCAGGCCGCTGCCCTCGCCCTGGGAGCCCCGTGCCCAGCCCAGCCGCGGCTTCCTGAACCTCACCAACAAGCGCAAGGAGTACTCGGAGCGGCGCATCATCGGGTATGTGTGGGGGGCCCCGCCGTGCCCACCGCTCTGTGCCCCTGGGGGCCGTCCTGGGGTGGCTCTTGGTGGTCCTGGCAGTGGCATCGCCCCTTCCCTCGGTCACAGCGCCCACCGTGCCCAGTTTGGGGCCGCTGGGGCAGAGCCACAGGGCATAGGGACACGGGTGGGGCTGGACTGGGTCAAACTGGGCTGAACTGGGAGGCACTGGGCTGTACCAGGCTGTGCTGGGAGGCACTGGGCTGAACTGGGAGGCACTGGGCTGTACCAGGCTGTGCTGGGAGGCACTGGGCTGTACTGGACAGAACTTGAAGCACTGGGCTGTACTAGGCTCTGCTGGGCTATATTGGGAGGCACTGGGGCTGTACTGGGAGGTGCTGGGCTGTACTGGGGAGCGCTGGCCTGTACCAGGCTGTGCTGGGAGGCACTGGGCTATACTAGGCTGAAATTGGAGACACTGGGCTGAACTGGGAGGTGCTGGGCTGTACCAGGCTGTGCTGGGAGGCACTGGGCTGAACTGGGAGGCACTGGGCTGTACCAGGCTGTGCTGGGAGGCACTGGGCTGTGCTGGGTGGTGCTGGGCTGTACTGGACAGAACCTGGAGGCAGTGGGCTATACTGGGAGGCAGTGGGCTGTACTGGGAGGCCCCCCACCCAGCTCTAACCCCAGCTGTGCCCTCCCCCCCACCCCAGGTACTCCATGCAGGAGATGTACGACGTGGTGGCCAACGTGGAGGACTACAAGAACTTCGTGCCCTGGTGCAAGAAGTCCGTGGTGGTGTCGCGGCGCTCGGGCCACATCAAGGCCCAGCTGGAGGTTGGGTTCCCGCCCGTGCTGGAGCGTTACACGTCCATTGTCACCCTGGTCAGGCCACACCTGGTCAAGGTAGGGACAGCACACCCTGTCTGTGCCAGGGGAGGTGCGTCAGGAGGGATTTTTCCATGGAAAGGGTGGTTAAGCATTGGAAGGGGCTGCCCAGGGTGGTTTGGAGTTGTCATTCCTGGAGGTGTCCAAGGAATGACTGGATGTGGCACTCAGTGACAAGGTGGGCACTGGGGACAGGGGGGGCTGGATCTCAGAGGTCTTTCCAACCTCACTGTTCCCATGATCCTGGTGGCTCCTGTCCCTCCCCTTGGTGTGCTCTCCCCATCCTCCCAGGCCGTCTGCACCGACGGGCGCCTCTTCAACCACCTGGAGACCAACTGGCGCTTCAGCCCCGGCATCCCCGGCTACCCCCGCACCAGCACCGTGGATTTCTCGGTGAGACCCCGCCCCGAGACCCCCCAGGGATGGCAGGACCTCCCCTTGGCAGGGCTCACCCACTTCTCCCCCGCAGATCTCCTTCGAGTTCCGCTCCCTGCTGCACTCCCAGCTGGCCACCATGTTCTTCGATGAGGTGGTCAAGCAGATGGTGGCTGCCTTCGAGCGCCGCGCCGCCAAGAACTTCGGGCCCGAGACCCGCATCCCCCGCGAGCTCATGTTCCACGAGGTGCACCAGACGTGAGGGGGGCCAGGGCGGGCCCCCCACCCGGACTGTGCCGGGCCCTGTGCCCACCCCCCCAAAGTATTTATTCGAGTGCGTCTCTGCTGCCGTTGCCTCAAAACGACTCCCCCCGTGGCCTCGGGAGGGGTTGCCGGGAGCGCCCGGCCCCAGGAGCTGTGTCCCGGCACTGGACTCTCCCTGGTTTGGTAGCTGATTTGGGGCTTTAAGTTTTGTTTCAGTTCGTGGGGGAGTTGGTTGTTTTTTTTTTTTTCCTTTTGGTTTTGTTGGATTGTTTTGGTTTTTTTAACCCTTTTTGATTTTTCGTTCTTTTAACTCTTCGGCCAGGCCAGGAGGGTCCCAGCGGGGGCAGCTCCTGGTGCCTGGGCCATAGAGAGAGGGAGGAAGGGATGGGGGTTTGCTGGGTGGGGGGATCCCGCTTGGATCCCATCCAAAGCTGCCAGGACCCTCCCACATCCTCCCCAGCTCTTCCAGGAACAAAAGGGAAGGAGCCTGCACAGGGAGGAGCCCCCCGAGCCCCGGCTCACGGCCGAGGGACCCCCTGACATCGCACAGTTTGCACAAGCCACACGCACAGGGTGGGGAGGGGGCGGCCTGAGCTGCCCCCCCCGCCAGCCCCCACCCCCAGCCCCCACTGCAGGGACTGGGATGGTCCCAGTTCCCCCCCTCGGCCCCACCGGTCCCGCTCACCGTTCCTCACCTGCGGTGGGGAGACAGGGAGGTCTCCGGCTCCCCCCCGGCCACAAAGCCCACCCGGGGGGGGTTGAGGGGCTCCCTGAGCCCCCCCACCCTGGCCCCGAGGCCGCCCTGCCCAAGGAAGGGCTTTTTCAGGCCAATAAAAGAGCATTTTCCAAGGGTGAGCAGCCTCCTGGTCCTCATTCAGCCATGGGAGGGGGGAGCTGGGGGGAGGGAGGGCTGCATGCTGGGACCCCCAGACCCAAACCAGTCCCGTTCCTGCCACCACCACCGAGGGGCCAAAAGCCACCACACTGACCCCAGTGGGACTCTGGAGCACCCCCAGGTGGGGTGGGGGCACCATCCCCCTGACACCCCCCCCCCAAATCCTGCAGAGGGACGGAAGGAGGGGGAAGGCTCCAGGTTTGTTAATAAAAACATTTATTTTGCATTTTGTCGTTGTTTGTACAGAAGTGCCCGAGAGCTGTGAGGGGGCTGGGGGGGGTCCCAGCTCTGGCTCCCGGGGGCTTCAGACAAGGGGGGTGGGGTCACACAAACACGGGGGCGCGGCCGGGGAGGAGTGTATCAAGTCCCTGTGGGGGGGCCTGGACACGAGTCTGGACTGAACCCTCTCTGGGGGTGGGGATGGGGGGGTTTGTGGTGGGGCAGAGGGAGGGGCTGTGCCCCCCCTCCACGACCTCACCAGGACCACCCCCAGCCCAGCAGTGGGGGAACCGAGGGGGCTCCCAGTGTGCGCAGTGAGTGCTGCTGGGGTGGGGTGGGGGCACAGGAGACCCCCCCCACCACCCGGGGTGTGGGGCAGGGGGAGGGGAGCAGCCGGGGGGGGGCTCCACTTGTCCCAAGGAGCCCCCGGCCGGTGCCAGGGTGGGGGGTTCAGTGCCGAGGGCGTCCGGGCCGGGCCCGGCAGCACAACATTCCCTGGGGAGCACGAGCCGTGGCCCTGTCCCCGTCCCTTCTTTACCCGGATTTGTAGCCCACGAGCTGCATGAGGCCCTTGGTGCTCATGGATTTGGGCCGTTCCAGGGGGAATCCCAGTGCCCGGCTCCAGATGAGCTGCGAGAGGACGCCCAGGGCTCGGGACACCCCGAACAGCACCGTGTAGTAGTTCATCTCCTTCATCCCATAGTACTGCGGGGGGAGAGGGGGAATCAGGGTGGGGAGGGGGGAAACCAGGAGCCCCTCTGCACCCCCAGGACAGCGACAGACAGGGAGAGGGACACACAGCTCCTGAGACCCCCCAGGCTCACCTGCAGTAGGACCCCACTGTGGGCATCCACGTTGGGCCAAGGATTCTTGGCTTTGCCCTGCTCCAGCAGCACATTGGGAACAATCTTGTAGAGCTGAGCCACGAGCTTGAACAGGGGGTCCTTGGGCAGGTGCTTGAGGGCGAATTCCCGCTGGCAGGTGTAGCGAGGGTCCGTCTTCCGCAGCACCGCGTGCCCGTACCCCGGCACCACCTGCAAGGCCGGGGGCTCAGAGCCTGGCAACGGCCCTGCAGCTCGGCCCTCTGACCCCCAGCACGGCCCCTGGACCCCCAGCATGGCTCTCTGACCCCCAGCACGGCCCCTGAACCCACGGCATGGTCCCCGGACCCCTAGCATGGCCCCTGGACCCTCAACTAGGCCCCTGGATCCCCCACATGGACCCCAGAGCCCAGGCATGGCCCCCAAGCCCTCAGCACAGCCCCCGGACTCCCAGCATGGCCCATAGACCCCCAGACTGGTCCCCAAATCCCCAGCATGGCCCCCAAACCCCTGGCATGGCCCCCAGATCCCCAGCATGGCCTCTGCACCCCCAGCACAGTCCGTGTACTCCCAGCAGGGCCCCCAGACCCCCAGAACGGCCCTCAGACCCACCAGCATGGCTCCCAGACCCCCAAAATGGCCCACAGACCCCCAGCATAGCCCACAGATCCCCAGCAGGGCCCCCAGACCCCCCAGCAGGGCCCCCAGACCCCTGGCACGGCCCCCCTGGCACGGCCCCTGGCTCACCCTGCCCGAGTTGAGCGTGTTCCAGATGAAATCACGCAGCTTCTCATCTGACACCTCCTTGCCCAGCTCCTTCTGAAGGTCGGTCAGCCAGAGCAGCACCTCCTGCAGGAACAGCCCCAGTGAGCCCAGCAGGGTGCAGAGAGAGGGACAGAGGAGCAGGAAGAGGGACACAAGGACAGGGAAAGGTGCCCACCTGGTTGGCAAGGCCATGCAGGGGCCCGGCCAGCCCATTCATGGCGGCAGCAAAGGCGAGGTACGGGTCAGACAAGGCGCTGCCCACCAAGTGACTGGTGTGGGCACTCACGTTCCCTCCCTCGTGGTCACTGCGGGGGCAAGGGGGGGCACATCAGGACTCCCCCCTCCCCACTGAACACCCTCCGTGGCATTTTGGGGGGGGCCCCACCCTTCCCAGCCCTGTACACCCCTCCCCCAGGGCTGCCCATGGCCCCTGTTCCTTGGGCCGCCCCCGGAGCAGCCCAGGCACGTCCCAGGAGCCGATCCCATCCCTGCCCCCGGGGGCGGGAGCGGGGCCAAGTCCCCACCTGCTCCAGCTGCCACTCCTGGCTCCCCTACCTGTGGATGGTGAGGTAGAGCCGCATCAGCTCGATGAACTGGGGGTCGGTGTAGCCCAGCATGTTGGTGAAGTTGTGGGACCAGTCGAGGTTGGGGTCGATGGCCCCGATGCCGCTGCCCTCCCGGTACAGGTTGCGGTAGATCTTGGCGGCGACGCACGGCAGCTTCGCGATCAGGTCCATGGCGTCCTCATACACAAACTGGTGCCCGGGGGGTGAGAGGGGGCAGCTGCCCACCCCCCATGCCCCCGAGCCCACCCCTGCCCCTCCAGGGCCCCCAGGGAGCCCCCCGTACCTCCCAGTACTTGGCACGGTGGATGCCCTCGGCGTAGGCGCGGGCGAACTTGCTCTCGCTGTTGAGGGCAGTGACGGCCGCGCTCAGCTGGGACATGGGGTGCAGGTTGGTGGGGAAGTTGTCCAGCATGGTCACCACGTGGGAGGGCAGAGCAGCACGTCGGGCCCACTCCTTGGACAGCCAGCTCACCTATGGGGGGGTTAGGAGGGGTTATGGGGGCTGGGCACTGCCAGCCCACCCCCCTCTGCCTGCCCCCTCCCTGCCAGCCCTCCCCTTACCTGCTCCTGGGTGGGGATCTCTCCCGTCACCAGCAGCCAGAAGAGCCCCTCAGGCAGTGGCTCCTCTCCCCCTGCAGCTTTGGGCAGCTTCTTCTGGCACTCAGGGATGCTGTACCCACGGAAGCGGATGCCCTGCGGAGCCCAGCGTGAGTGTCAACCCAGCAAGGGTGGTCTCAGGGGTGGGATGGGGTGGGATGGGGTCCTACCTCGTCAGGATCCAGAACAGAAGTCTCGTAGATCAGCCCTTTCATGCCCCTCATCCCGCCATAAACCTGGAACAGGGTGGGAGATCGTGGTGAGGGACTGCCTGGTGTCCCCCCACTCACCATGTCCACTGTGACACCCCCACCACTCACCATGTCCACTGTGATACCCCTCCGCTCACCATGCCCCCCATGAGCCCACTCCCACTCCCCATGACCCTCCTCCCACTCCCCACGTCCACCCTGAGCCCCCCCACTCATCACATCCACCGAGCCCCCCACTCCCCACCCCCACCCTGAGCCCCCCACTCACCATGTCCACCGTGATCTGCCCGATGGCCGTGCTGCCGTGCTGCTGCCGGAAGCTCTTGATCTTCGCCTGCTCCTTGGGGATCATGGTGGCCAGGACGTCTTTGAGGTTCTGGGGAGAGTGGACAGGGCCGTGAGGACAGGACAGGGGGTGTCAGGAGAGGTTGGGGACAGGAGAGAGGGGTCCCCCCCTTACCGTGGCAGCGCTGGCGTGACGGGCAGCAAAGAGGACACACGGTGCGTTCTGTGGGAGAACAGACACAGAGACCCCCGGGTTACCCAGAGAGAGCCCCCCTGGCTGCCCCGTTTTGGGGGGCACAGCCACACGTGTGACAGGAGCCCCGTGACCCCGGTGAGATCCTCCCAGGGACGCCGTGTCCAGCGGCTGGAGCCGCTTCCCTCGCCCACACGGATCAGAGCCGGGCTGAGCCGGGACAGCAGAGCCCCCCCACGCTCCTCCCGTCACGCACGACAGCCAGACCCACACCCTGGCACACCTCCCTTCCTGGAGCGTGGAAACCCCTGGCACACGCCAGCCTGGCCGGGCCAGCCCGGCCGCGGTTTTCCTGTGCTGGGGAATCCGAACTTTGTTCCTCGCCCACGCGTGGGAACCGTGGGAACCGCGGGCACTCCGGGGACACCGCGGGGCTGGCATCGCCCTGCCCCTGGCCAGGGACGGCGGGGGACAAAAAGGGGCACTGGGGGACACCGGGGAGGGGGTCACATCCCCAGGGACACCCCGGGGAGCTGCGGCAGCAGCGCCTGCGGCAGAGCCAGAGCATGACTCGGTTTTTCCATTGCCTGCCGGGAGGACGCGGGGGGGGCACCCACGGAGAGGGATGGGGGGGCCATTGCAGCGAACCCCTCCCCCCAAACCCCCCCAGTGCGGGACCCCCGACCCTCCCAGCGTGGCCGTGGCCGGGGTTGGGGTGGTGTCCCCCCCTTCCCCCTGCAACAGGCGGCTCCGGGAAGGGGGAAATGCCGGAGGGAACAATGGAGGCGGCTCCGGCAAGCCCAAGGTCAAGGCGGCCGCTGTCGCCGCCGCCGTGGTGGCCCCGTGGCCCGGCTGTGTCACCACCCCCTCCCACTCCCACGGGTGTCACCCCCAGTGTCACCCCGTTCCCGCCCCGGCTGTCACCGAGGTGCCACCGGCTCAAGGTCACACGTGCTGGCGGGGACACCGGGCACCGGGCTGGGGGGGCACCGGGACCCTCCGGGGACCCCCACCCACCCCGGTTTGGAGGGTGCGGGGGGTCAAGCCTTGGAGAGGAGGAGGAGGAGAAGGAGGAGGAGGAGGGTGGGGATGAAGGCTCAGCCCGGCTGGACGGCCCCGGCCCCCCCTCCCCCGGGGGGAGGAGGGCCAAGTAGGGCATCCTAACACGGCGGGCCGGGCCCCGCTCCCGAAATATCGCCCGGTCGATAAAGACACCGCAGCCCCCGTTATGAAACGCCGGGGCCGCGGCCAAGGCAAACACACCGGGGAAGGACGGGGGGGGACCGGGACCGACCCCCCCCCCGGCCCCGAGGGGTCCCCTCCCGGTGACCCCGTTGTCCTCTACGGCACCGGGGAGGTGCACGGGGGGTCTCTGCCCCCCGCTCGCCGCTGCCACGGGGCGGGACCCCCCGGGCCCGGTGTGGGGCTCTATGGACGGGGTGGGGCGGGACCCCCTCCCACCGGGGCCGGTGCTGCTGCAGCGACCGGGGAGCGGCGGGGCAGGAGCCCCCAGCAAGGGGGGGACACCCAGAAAGGGGGATCCCCAGCAAGAAGAGACCCCCGGCAAGGGGGACCCCAAGCAAGGGGGGATCCCCAGCAAGGGGGATCCCCAGCAAGGGGGGAACCCCAGACGGGGCTGCAGCAGCGGCGGAGCCCCCCCAAGCACGGGCCGGGCTCGGAGCCCCCCGATTCCCCCCCCGGCTCCGGCTCCGGCGCCCACCACGTGCTGTCGCTGCGGCCCCGGGTGCGGCTCCCGGTGCCGGTTCCGCCCCCCCCCCCGCCACCACCAGCACGGCGCGGCCCCTTTAAGGCAGCTCCCCCCGCGTCGCCCCTTTAAGAACCGGACCCCCCCCCCCCCCCAGCAAGAAGAGACCCCCGGCAAGGGGGACCCCAAGCAAGGGGGGATACCCAGCAAGGGGGATCCCCAGCAAGGGGGGAACCCCAGACGGGGCTGCAGCAGCG
>JAWWTY010000064.1:14777-51274 GCA_035222235.1 Margarornis squamiger
GAGAGGAGAGGAGAGGAGAGGAGAGGAGAGGAGAGGAGAGGAGAGAGGAAACTTGCTCTGGACAGGGAAAGGGAGAAAAGGGAGCAGGAAATGGAAAAGAGACTCTGTGCAGTCATTCTTTACAAGCTGCTATAATGATCTCCACTTACACATTTGTAGAGCAGCTATGGAACAGCAGTGGGAGAGGGGAGGCAAAGGATGGCAGAACTCAGCACATTTGTTCTTGGTATGCTACAAAACCTCCGAGCTCTTTGGACAGTCCCTTCCCAAGCTGCAAGGGGAGGATGATGGAGAAAAACCTGGCATGATTTTATCTTCTGCATTTCTGCAGCTGCCAACCTGCCTGTTGTTCAGCCAAGACACCACTGCAAGAACCTCCACGAGCAGGCTGACCACCAGGGAAATTCATGAGAGAAACCTGCTTGGGAGGTGTGTGAGTGTGCCTAATCCTTCATCCCCAAACAGCATCTGCAGGGGCTTCTGGGCAAGGCAGGCAGAGCTTGCTGTCACTGCCAGAAAAAGCTCAGAGCTGCCCCTTTGCACTTCTGCTACAGAAAAACTTCAAGGCCTCCACTCCTTCCTTTCTAGCAATTGCTCTCATGGATCCAGATTTTAGTGGTTTGGGTTTTATTTAAGTCAAGTACTTTCTGATGTGAATAATACCAGCAAAACGTTTGCAGCTTGGCCTGGAGGATGGGAAAAATGCAGGCACGGAGAGCCAAGGCAGGCTCTTAAATGTCGCTGCTCATTAGGCACTTTTGACATCGGTGGCTGGGCTGGAATCTGCCCACGCAGGCTGGAGGCTGAGGAAACATTGCTCGAACACATCTGCTCCCAGAGATACTGTCAGACATGGGGAGCATCTTGTGGTAATTAGGGGAATTCATTTTATTATTTACTCCAGCAGCATTCTTTTCCTCACCGTTTTGTTCTTTTTTTTTCCCCCCTTTTTCCTCGTAAGATCCATTAAAATTTTATTTTCTGCATTTTATTTTTAACAACTCGAGGGCTCCCTGGCAATATTAAGACCCTGCGTTCAAGTAGCACCTTTCTGCATGTTCCAAACCCTTTGATATCATATTTATATCTACATAGATAACAATATATCTAATATAATACATTACAAAATCTCTCAAAGAAAATGACAGCTTTAAGCTCCCGAAAAAGGGACCTTAAATATTGCTTAATTAAAAGCTCATTTGATGTCAGCTTCGAAAACCTGTGCATTTTCCTCCCATTCTTCTCCTTTGGAGTGTTTGAATCGGTCCATTCCCAAATAAGGTTTCTGTGTGCTCACTCCTCGAGCCTCAGGGCTTTGTGTAGCACTGAGCAGAGACAGGGTTATGTCAACCTCTCTGCTTCCCTGGGCACGTTTGCTCCCCCAAAAATCAACACAGCAGCTGCAGAGTGTGACATCTGAGACACTGCTGGCTCTGGGGATGGCACAGAGCTGCTCTCTGGGACTGCAGTGGACACAGGCCAGAAAAGCAGGTGCTCAAGGATGAGGAAGGCTCAGCTAGGAAGCAAAAAATAACTCCTAGCTAGGAAAAGAGTGGCTCTCAGGCTGGTTTGTGACTCCCAGTTTGGCTGGGGCACTGGGAGGGTTTATTTGGTTGGGGGAAGGCTGGGGCAGCTCCACTGGGTGGGTTTGTCTGTGGTGGAGCCCAGAGGGACTTAAGGCCAGGCTTGGGTGGGGTTGAGGTGCAGCTGGACACAATCTGGCTATCAGGCTCAGCACCAGTTCCTGGCTGGGCTACAATGCTGCTCCTGGGGATGTAGAGTTGTCCTTCCCCTCTCCCCAGAGGAGAAGGAGAGAAGGTCTAAACGAGAATATGGTTTTGCAGGAGGGGGATGTTGGAGAGCCTGGCTGAAACCACACCTTTATCAGAGCCAGGAGACCAAGGTGTGTGTTTTCAGCACCCAGGAAAACCAAGGTGAGGTGGCAGTGGTGCAGCTGGTGGAACTGGGGGGTGTTTCTGTTTAATCACTCTCTGGGGAGTGGAGAGCTGGGGGTGCCTCTGGTAGAGGAGGCAAAGGCATGTGTGTTTTGCAAAGATCACCTAGGAAAGAAAACTGAGTTGAGGGCCAAGCTCTTGTAAAAGCAATGCTGGGCTTCCCCTCTCTCCACAGTTTCCAGTTCCTCCTCACCAGCCCTTCCTTGGGTGGCCAGAGATTTGGAAACCTTTTTCACCCCTAAAGCAGGGGCAGAAAACAACAAAAGCGTGTCTGGAGGAGCACACTGAGAGGACAACACGCCCAGGAGATGCAGGGGAAGGCAGGGAGAGGCAGGAGTGAGGACTTTGGGGGGTGGGCTGTTTCACTGGCTCTTGGTTCAGTGCCTTTTGCCTGCAGCACTGAGGTCTGAAGAGTCTGAATTTTATGCCCAACTTTATGTGCGTGCACAGCTCCTAAAACCACTGGTGTGGGTGTCCCTGCTCACCTGACTTGTGCAGGGAATAAGAAGGAGGAGAAGTGGCACAGCTCCTAAAACCACTGGTGTGGGTGTCCCTGCTCACCTGACTTGTGCAGGGAATAAGAAGGAGGAGAAGTGGCACAGTTTGGAGTGGTTCCTGCTGTTGCAGGCAGGTGAAGCTCTGCCAGGAATGGTGCCTTTCCTGGCTTCATTCTCACCTCTTTCACTTCTCCATTTCTTTTCCTCGGGTTTTTGGACACCAAGTGCTCGGAGGTCGCTGCCTGGTGTCTGTGTCTGGAAAATAAGGAGGATTGTGACCCAGGGGCATGAAATTGGGCAGGTTCCCCTGGGTGTGCCGAGCTCAGGGGCACTTTTGGGGCTCTCTGGATGTCGTGTCGCCAGGTATAACCCAGACAATGCAGAGCCCTCCCAGGCCAGGGGGAAGCAGGTGGTGGCCATGAGACCTGAGCCTTCAGGAGTCCTTTCTGGTTGTGCTGCTGAGAAATGAGGAGTTGTCATGGTTACCTGCCTCCCTTCCCTGCTCTTGCCAAGTGTCTCCTCGGGAGCCTCGGGCTTGGAGGAGGATTCAGAGTTTGCCTCCTGTGGAGATCCGAGCACCTTGAATTTCACATGTGCCGCTTTGTCACGCTGCGCTGGCTTTTCTGTGCCTTTGGTGCTCCTGCCTGAGCCTTCAGAACAGGGAAGAGGTGACTGCAATAAAGTCATGGCTGGGTGGATTTAGGGCTGCAGCCCCTGGGCGAGCTGGGCAGGGCTGGGGGGTCTCTGGGTGGGGGGCTCAGTACAGGCAGTGCCTCCCGTGGGCACATCCTGAGGGATCAGCCAAGCTCCATCTCCTCCCTGTCTCCTTTTCTGGTATCAACCACAGCATGTCCAGGGATGAAGTGACCAGGACCATGGGGGTCAGTCTCCACATCTGACTTTTTATCCCCCTTTTCATGCCTTTTTTTTCCTTCAGTGCCAGAAGAGGAAGCTTGAGGGAGAGGGGAGCAGGTTAACAAGTTGTCTGTTTGGGGTTTTTCGAGCTCTGGAGAGTGAGCTGAGCCCTGACAAATGCCTCATGCAACTTGTGCTGGTGTCTGCAGCAGCAAGGGGGATGCAGGGCTTGCAGCAAGCCATTCCGGAGGAATTCTTGGAGCAGGAGGAAGGTGAAGAGTCTCAGAGGAAACATGAAGTCATTTCCCTTTTAACAGAGTACATTTCTGAGATACTTTAACAATTAATCAATATCTAAATGTGCAGTCCATTACAGGGCTTGGCAAGGGGCTGATTTCTGGTCTAACAACTGGGAGCCTGCCTGTGCTAACAGGGCTGACTCCCTGAGCTCCAGGGAAGGTGACTAGCACATGGAGAGGGATGACTCTCTCCTCCTGTCCTCTTTTGAGATGAGGTCAACCATATTTACCATTTAAGGAAGATATCCCTCCAGTTAAAGTGACGAGGGCGCAAGGAATCCACTTTCATGTTCTCTATTTTCAACTCCTCCAGCAATAACCTTCCCCAAAAATCCGGGAACGAGGGGCAGGGGAATCTCTGGGTGTGGACAGCCAAGTGTTACAACACAGCCCTGGCCTCAGGCTGCTGCTGAGCCCCTTGTAGCCCATGCTGGAACATCTGGTGCATCTCAGCATGGAAGGTCAGCCTGGACAGCTGAGTCTGGTCCCAACTGCTGCACTTGGGGCTGGATTTGGGGGCTGCACAGCCGGGGCTGGGCAGCTGGGGCTGGGCTATGAGGCCCAGAGCTCAAGCTTGCATTGCTGGGGATGCTCCTGGGGGAACAGCTCGGCTTGTGAGGTCGTGCAGGCTGGGATGGCCCATCCTGGGTGGATCCAGTGCCTCCCAGCAGGGCCCTGCTCAGGTGTTTTGGGCATGGCATGTGCCTGTTGTGGCTCTGGAAGGGGTCCCCTCCTCCTGTGGCCACTGCCCAGGTGCAGACCCAGCAGTGGTTCCTGCCCTGCTCACCTGGGGAGAGGCAAGTCTGGGTCTTTCTTCCCCTGGATTAATTAAACCTGCCCATCATTTTTTAGGAAAGCACCCATGTTTTTGCACACACCCCCTTCCCTCTCCCCAAAACCATGTCATCCTTCCCTCACATTTGTCTGGGAGCTTATTTGGAGCAGTGGGCAGTGAGCAAGTCCTGGCCCAGGCGCCTCTGGAGATGGAGGGAATTGGTGCTGTGTGTGGTTTAGGGCTTATTGGTGAGCAGAGTCACAGGACTGTGAAGGCATTAGTCATTTAATTAGCATTAATAGGGCAATTATTATCTTAATAAAATGACTGATTATGACATTGAAGTTGTATTTGAGGTTTAACAGCTGCAGCAGCCTGAGTGAATTGTGTGTTTGTTAATCCTCAGTGAGGGTGTTCTATTTCACTGAGTGATGTTTATTTAACATGCAATAAGTGTCTTAGTGAATCTCTATTAAAGGCACATGTGGAAACCTTAATTTGAAGCATTACAGAAGAGAGTGAGACTGTTCAATTCATAAAATCCTATTTAAACACTCTGAGCTCCAAAACCAGGCCAGTGCCAAAGCAAACTGTGTCCTGGAAGCTCTGTGCCAGATGTCTCATGTGGGGTGTGCTCAGGGTCCAAAGAAAATAAGGTCTGGAGGGAACAGTTTGGCCATTGACTCTCCAATCGAGCCAATATAAAGGAGTTTCGTTTCCATTCAGGAAACACAACCCTCTTTGAGATGGATCCTGTTCAAAGAGTGTTTGCTGAACAATCCTTCCCAGCAGCAGCACTTCTCAGCAACACCTACGCCTGTGAGCAGCAGTGAGCTGGTGGGAAGGCTTGGGGAGCAAAGAGGAGGCAGGAAATCAGGGAGAGGTGTCTTGGGGTGTTTGCTGTGGCCCCAACTAGTGCCTGGTGTTGGGCACCCTGCCTATGGCACTGGGGGAGATGTGAGATGGAGCCTTGGCCAAGCTGTGCCCCATGACTTTGGGTACCATGGCTTGTGGTGCTCTGGGCAGGGTCCTCCAGGATATTGTGGATTAACCCCAGGGAGAGGGGGATAATGTCCCTGGAGAGCCTGGCTCTGCTCTGAACCCTGCTGTTCCCTTCTGAGGGCATCTATGAGGTGTTTTGCAGGCAAATACATGTTCAGTGTGCCCATGTTCAGGGACACTGGGACATGAACCGGGTGGGAACTGGCTCTGCTGTGTCCTCAGGTGAGGAGCATCATCCCTGTGGAACATTCTGGCTGGGGTGAAGCCATCTCTGTGTCTGCATGTGGTCACCTGTGGTATCAGCCTGTCTTGTGTGTTTTCTTATCACAGAGGTGGTTCTGGAGTGTTGTTCTACCTTGGAGAAGGAAATGGAGGATCACCTGAGGATATTCCACATGGCTGGAATGGAAACTGCCTGTTTGGATCCTGTAGAGACTTCTCCCCTCATGTTTTCTGCTGTAAGGTATGGTTGGAAGAGCTTTTCCAGCTGTCCTCGCTGCCCTGGCCTCGGTGCCACCAGGTCACACTGCTCTGCCCCAGCTCTCCTTGGCCTGGGAGTCTTGCTGGACACATCCCAGGTGGGCTGGAAGCCCTGCCACTCTTGGCTATCAATTCACCTTTCCTTGCTTGTCATCTTTCCAGGGCAAGGAGCCCAGCAGCCCCGTAGGCACGACCGAAACACAGGATCAATGTTCCCAGTGGCTGATCTATAGGAACAAGCACATGGGGAGGGAATGAGTTCATCTCCTCCGTGCTCTTGGCCGTGGCAGGGCTGTTCCTACATTCCTGCCATGCTGGGGTGATAAGCTGGTTGCAGGGAGAACACTCTGTCCCTTGCCTGGAAGAAGAGATTCATCCAAACCTTCCTCCTGGGAGCAGTGCTTGGGAGGCAGCTGAAATTTTCCCTTTCCCAGTCCCTCCATGACTGCTCAGGAATATCCAGACCCTTGCATTGTCCATATTTCCACTGCCCAGAGGTGTTTCAGGATCTGGCAGCTGCTTCTTTCCTTTATGGCAGCTTTTTAGCTGCTTTCCCCCAGGTTGGTGCCTTCATTTCTCCTGGGTTTGGGACAGCAGGTGCTTGCAGCTTGGCTGAAGGGGGAAATCTGAACTGAACCACCATCTCTGCTCCTTCACTGCAGCTGTGCTGTGGGAGATTCAGCCCCTCCAAAACAGCTCTGGTAACAGGAAAAAAGGAAGTGGATCCAAAGGACTCTGGTTTCAAAGGTGATTTAATTTGGTGACTAAACCAGGCTGCAGGCTTTCCAGTCCTATCAGCCCCATTAAAAACCAAAAATCACAGAAACCCACATGAAATCTTAACAATAGCAGAAGCCCTAACTCTAATTTTCACTGTGCAGTGCTCTTTTAACAGGTGGGGTGGAACTGGAGCAGATTTGTGTGCAGCAAGCTGGACTGAGTGGTGTAAAAGGCACCCTTTTACACCTGATACCCTGTCATGTTCAAATCTTGGATTTCTGGCACGGGGGTGTGGATAGAAGGGTGAGTGAGAGCTGTGTTTGGAGGAGTGGGGTGAGGTGTTCATTGTGCTTGCCCAGGGCTGTTGTACATTTATACATAAGTCTGTCTGTTTACTAAGGCTGCAAATTACCTTGAGACCAGAATTCTTCAGGGTGAAAATACCTTGTTTTAACAGCCAGGCAGGTTCTGTGCTGCAACAACAATAACAGCCCTCCCAGCTCATCTGGCAGGTCTCTGTCAAGGGCAGGTGTCCTTGCAGGGGCAGTTCCTGCCTTCCAGAGCTCCAGGCAGGCTCAGAGGGTTGGTTTTTCTCTGGCTTGGAGACAGCAGCAGCCAGGGCAGGTCTCTGATGGATGGACCGTGTGTTCCAGTTATCTCCTGCGTGCTGGGGTTTGTAGGAAACTAATGATCTGTCTGGCCTGGTGTCTTCCAGGCATCTGCAGCAGTTGTCTCCTGAGGAAGGCACCAGAAGCTGATATTAATCAAGGGGTGAGCTTTCCCTGGCTTTTCTTCCTCAGCCCAGCTCAGGTAAGGCTGGTCCTCAAGCACGTGGCTCTCAAACAACAGCCAGCAGTGCAGAGGTACCGGGGCTGTTTCCTTGACTGTGGCTTTTCCTGAGGTTTCAGACTTAATGAGCAACTCACCTGAAAACACACAAACCTCCCACTCTCACTCTGTGAAGTGTCAATTCCTTGTCAAGTAACTTCTGGCTGAAGTGTTTGAGCTTGGAGGCTTAACCAGCCCAGGCTAAAGGCCACCGAGGTGCCTGTTGTAGCCCCGTGCTCCTGTTGTTGTCCTGGCTGTGGCTTTTCCTGCAGAGGCTCCTGTTTCTCCTCTTGGTAGAAGCTGCTCCTCACCAGTGCAGCCCCAGCAGCCCAAGGGCTCCTGGGTGGGGTGTGTTGGTGGGGTTGACTCCCTCTGGTAGGTTTGGTGGCAGCTGGTCATCCTCTGCCTTACCTGTGCTGTGCAAGCCATGGCCTCTGCAAACTTCTGGAACAGCAAAAACTGGAGATGGGATGACCTCAGATCTTTCCAACTCTCCGTTTTCCCCCTGTGGGGGAAGGTTTGTTCCCTCCACTGGATTTTCCTGTACTGGCTCCAGTTTTCAGTGACTCAAGCCCGGGGTTTTCATCCTTTCCCTCGGGAGCCTGGCAGATTGCTCACCATGAGAGATGTTTTCCTAAGCCTCCACCTGATCTGTTCCCCTCCTTGATTCCAGCCTTGAGCTGCAAGAGTGGTCAGCAAAAAGCTACGGGGGCTTAAAGCTCCTCAAGTGAACTACTCAAGCACTGGGAACCCTTCCTGGGCCACTTTGGTGCAGGGCCTGAATAAAAAGGCTTTGAAACAGAGATGTCGTGGTGCCACTGGAAGGGTGACAAGCACTGACAGTGTGAGCACTGAGGTCCTTCCAGGAGCCACAGGTTTGTGGAAGATTTTAGTCTATAGAATATAAATGTACCTGCAGCTGGTGGGAACTGGAAAGATCACCCCTACACAGCCACATGGCAATTGCTGGTTTGATTTTAGGCTTTGCTTGTGCCCTTTTTTAGTGAAAAAGCTTTATTTTTTATTTTTTTTGGTCTTAACAAGCTGGGGATTTTCCCATGGATCCCTTTCTCTGCTATCCTGCTTGTGCTGCCAATGCTGTGTAACCAGTAGCTTGACTGTAATGCTGAAGTAATTCTTAAAATATCTTCTGCTAAACACTTCAGTCATGACGGGATAAAGCCCTTTTCCATGAAAGATGAGTGGGATCAGGCCCTGGATTTGCTCTCAAACAGGAGCCTGCACAAGAGGGGAGAAATAAATTCTGAAGCGTGGCCGTGCAAGGGACAGAACTAGAAGTAATTCCAGCGTCCACCACTGAGAATTCCAGAAATATTTAGGGCAGGATGGAAAGCTGGTCATGGTTAAGAGGTCTGTGGTGGGGTGACACATCATGGGATGGGAAGCTCTGGCTCTTTGTTGGATTGCTTGGGAAGCTGGCTCGTGGTTTATCTGAAATGAGCAGGGTTCTCCTCAAGCCAGGCTGGGGAACAAGGACTGAGCAGGTACAGGGAGTGATGCTGCACTCACACCTCTGCCAGGGAGCTGGAGGGGCTCCTGTGCCACACAGGGGTCCTGCCAACCTCCCCGTGCCAAGGGAGGAGCTGCTGCTGCCTTGGGGAGAAGGGGTTCCTGTGCTCTGACAGCACTGGGGCAGCAGAGAACAGGAGCAAGGGTAACACAGAACAGGCTCTGCAGAGCCTGACTGAGCCCATCCCCACATAACCTGGCCCTTCCCTCCAGGGAGGGCTGGTAACTCAGCTCCCAGGGCTGAGCTCACCCTTGTGCCAGGTGCTTGCTGTGGCACCAGCCCCATCACCTGCTCAGTCTCCAAGGCAGCCCCTCCTTGCTGCTCCCCTTTGGAAGCTCTGGGGGTTCCTGAAGAAGCTGCAAGGGACAGACCTTCCCTGTGCCAAGGTGCAGCTGCCTTGGGATGGCATTCCCTGCTGGAAGGTGCTGCCTGTCCACTCCTCGTGGCTTTTTCTCCTGCTGGTTCCCTCCTCAGTGTTCTGTGCCCGTGCCCAGCTGTGCCTGCACAAGGTCTGGGCTGCCAAGGGGGTCACTGGAGATCTCGGCTGGGTTGGGGTTGTTGGAGTGTGCTGGACAGAGACTTCATTCCAGAGGAGGGATCCCAAGGGATTTGCCAGTTGTTTGCAGCACTAAAGCACTCGTGGTAAGGAACCAACTCACCTGCAGTGCACTGTCATGGTCCTGAGTGTCTCCTCTGAGCTCCTCTTGAGCAGTTGGTGTTTTCTGTGGAAGGGATGAGCAAGGTCAGAGCAAAACTTCATGGGCTGCATGTGAGGAAGAACCCCCATGTCAGGTTGTACATGGCCCTGAGACCAGCTTTGTGTGCCTAAAAACAGGCATTTCCTGAACGTTCCTTACCTTGGGGTCACTGCTGTGCAGGGAGGGACTGCCATGTCCTGGGAGGAAGCCAGAGCTGCTCTCCTGGCACAGCTGGAGCAAAGGGAGGGCATGGGAAGAGCTGGCTCAGCCCCAGCACCTCGTGCTCCCTGGGGGTGACAGTGCTGCTGCTTTAGAGGAGCTGCTGTCACTTTTGTCCCTCGCTGTGAGCCCTGGGGAGGAGCTGGATGAGGTTCAAGCTCTGCTCCAGCAGGCAAGGGGCTTGTTTGTCTGCTCCATGTCCAGTGGAAGCTGCTGAGAAGCTGCTCCCCTGGAGCTCTGCCACTGCCTCTCTGCCCAAATCTCTTCTCCCAGGGCTGGCCAGAGCCTCCCCTGAGCCCCCACTTTGCTCTCTCAGCCCTGGGTTTCTCCTCAGGTGTCTCTCAACCCCATCAGGCGCTTTCCAGGAACTCTGGCAGCTGCCATGGCTGGAAATAGTGTCACTTGATGTCCCCTGAGGGCTGGGGGGGAGAAAAGGTTGTTTCCCTCTGGGTTAGGGGGTGCTGCAGCCCCCAGGAGGTGGGAGCTGGTTCACCCAGTGACTCGGGACGTGGGGCAGGGGGACCTGCCCTCACAGGCTGTGGAGCCCCAGTTTAGCAGCACAGCCCAGACTGGAGTCACTGGGCAAGGAAAGCAGCAGGGCTGAGGCATCCAGCATTTCGGGAGCCATCAGCCCTGATAAGGGAAGTGTTGGAGTAATGAGGGCAGAGCCTGCCTGGTGGACTGACATCAGTGCTGCTGGAGGATGGGATGGAGACAATCCACTTACAAGCCTGGCTGCTGTGCTGGGTTCAGCTTTCCCCTCTTTTCCCTGCTGATCTCCCCCTCAGCAAGCTGGGGAATGAGTGTGGGAAACAAACTGGCAGTGGCACGTGAAGGGATTGTCCCTGCTGGCACAGATGGGGCTGGAGGGCAGAAACACCCATGGTGACCCAAAGGGCAAAGATAACGTGTTGCTTTCTCACTTGCCAGCCCTGAAATGGTTTGGAGGAAGGAGGAGAGAAGCTGCTGGTTTGTGAGGGGTGTTGGATACTCTGCAGTTGGGATTTTATGTACCTGAGTTCTTCAGAGCTCATAAGTGGTGGGGGACAGGCTGTTACTGGGGGGAACTGGTGCTCGACTGGTGAGTAAAAAGAGATGTCTGTGTGAAAGGCTCTTGTCTCCCAGATAAGACAAGTTCCAAAATGTCTGTAGAGGTTTTTCCTCCCTTCTTTAGCACTTCTCAGGCAACATTCAGGCTCTCCAGCCCCACTGGGTAAGGAAGTGAGGGATGAACTTTGCCAGGAGTGAGAACACCCGGGGTAGTGAATGTGAGGAAAGAAAGGATTCAGGATGGTGCTGGGGCTGGGTTTGTGAGCACAAGGGAGATCTGCTGGTAGATGCAGAGCCAGGGACTCATGGTGGGTCCCTCCATCAATGCCTGGGGCCAGCCAAGAAGGGCAGGGGGCAGAGGTGGAGAGTGGCCAAGCAAGAGGAGACACAATCCTCTCTGATGCCAAGAGGACTCTTACAACACCCAAGGCTGCTGTGGGTGTCAAGGTGCCTGGAGCAGCCTGAGGCATCCAAATGAGAGGGAGGATGTGGAGCAGGGTGCTCTGGGGGGCTCAGGGTGCAGCCCCAGCCTGCTCCTCCTGCTGCCCATTCCATGGGAGCAGGTGCTGTGAAAGGCTCTCCAGGCAGTCCTGTGGGATGTCTTCCTTTGAGTCATCAGCAGTAATTCCTCCTGCAGACCTGGCTTGCCTTCCTGGTGCCTTGCCTTCTGGAGTCCCTCTGGGCAGGTCACTTCCAGGGGATGCCCCTTTTCCCTCCCCCCCAGTATCCCAACAGCTCCCAGCAGCACAGACCCCTCTCTGCTCCCAGTTTCCTGGCCCTGCTCTTTGTGTTGGCTTCCCAGGGTGAGAGGTTGCCCCCAGGGAGTGCCTTGGGCTCCCTGAGCTCTTGACTTTTCCCACAGTTTCTCAGATGGCCAGTGCAGTGAGACACAAACATCAGCCCCCTGGATTTTGTGTGCCTGGGGACGAGGCTGAGCTGCTGCTGGACTACCCACCCCGCTGGCATTGCCACCACTGGATGTGACTGTGGAGCTTCCCAGCCCCAGGTCCGTGGTGTTTCTGAGCCCTGAGCACACACTGGGGCTGGGGTTGTGTTGCCAGCACCCTGTGGTGTCAGAAATGTGCTGCAGTGACACGAAGTGCAGCTTTGGGGGACTGACAAGAGGGTTCTTGTGCCATGAAACAAGGTGAGGAATTTTCTCTGATGCTTTCCAGGGGGGAAAGGGGCTGGGAGCTGCTGATCACTGGTGGGGAGAATGAAACTCAAGTGGGCTGGTGGCTCTCAGTGAGCTCGTGGGGCTTTAACAGGGGGATGGGACTTTCCAGGCTGATTCAGAGCTGCTGTTCCCCCAAGCACCTCACTTGGGCACCCTGCAGGCAAGGCCAGCTGCTCTGAGCTGCCTGGCTCAGTCCTCCATCCTGCCTACACTTGTTTCCCTTCCCTGCCCACTCATTCTTTCTCCTCCTGGCTCCCTCCCCTCTGGACCTCGGCAGAGGGATCTGGGACTTCCCTGGACCTCCTTCCCGAGGATGCTGCTTCAGGAGCCCTTCCCTTGGCCGACAGGGACACCTAGTGGGGTTGGAGCTCAGGGACCTGGTTTTCCCCCCTTTATTTCTTGCATTGTTTGTTTATTTGTAATCCTTATGAAGGTCTGGTTCTTGCAGGAGCAGGAATTGAGGGTCCACATAGTCCTGCTGGCCTGGGGGCAAAGGTGGCCCTTCGGTGGCCACTTGGTGGGATGTCCCTCTCTGTCCTGGGATGTCTGAGGGGAAATTCTGCCCCCATGGGAGGCTGGGGAGCAGCAGGGTGTGAGCAGGGGGACACTTGGGCCAGCCCCAGAGCCTGCAGGTGTCTCCCAGAAGGAAGCAGAGAGGTTTTGTGGTGACCTTTCCCCTTCCAGAGTGATGGTGTGCGGGAGGGAGAAATGTGGGGTGAGTGAGGGCTGGCACAGAGGGGCACCTGCTGCCCTGAAGGCAAACACAGCAGAGTCAGGCACTGCCCTTGCTGCTTTGTTTGTGCTTGGGCTGCAGGAATATTTCTATCCATGTCCATCTTGTTGCTCTTTTCCATGAGAGAAGGAGGATGTGAAGGAGGGGACAACTTGACTGAAGGAGGGGACAACCTGACTGTCCCTTTGGCCTCGGACAGAGGGAGGAGCTGTGGAAGGCTGAGCCCTTCCTGGCAGGTGTGGCACCAAGGGTGGCATGGGAACACAGGCCCTTCCTCTGCCCAGCAGAAATATTGGGATGCCAAGAACAAACACAGTGGGTTTGTCTGTCCTTGTGCAGCAGGTGATGTTACCCAAGGCTTGCAATCATCCCCTGGAGCTGGGTTGGCACTGTGAGCCCCCAGCAGTGGGAGGAAGGGGCCCTCCATCCCAAATTCACTGAGCTTGCTTGGAGAAGCCAGTGGGTGTTCCCAGGTATTTCAACCCCAGTTGTGTGTGTTTGGGGCTTAAAGGAAATACGCTGGCAAAAGCAAGGATGAACTCGATGCCTGAGCCAAAAGGGCTTTTAGGAAATCTTCCCCACCCCAATAATTCAGGGTAGGTGACAGTGAGAGCTGAGGAGCTCTGCTGGTCTGTGCTCTCCAGGGCTGAGCCAGCCCCTCAGAGCCCTCCCTGTGCTCAGTGCCAGCCTGGAATGGGGTTTTGGGGGAGGAAAGGAGCTGTGGGGGGTGACACTGCTCTTGGTAAAGCAAAACCTGTCTGAACGTGCTTCTCTTCTGGATTTGGGTGCACGGGATTCATGTTTGTTTGGGAAAGCATCTCCTGCCACCCTTGCTTGGCTCAGCAATCCTCCTGGATGGGGCAGGACCCCCAAACCACAGAGTGAGCAGAGCCTGGCTCTTGTGCTCTGCAGGTGCTGGAACATCCCACTGGGTGTTCCCCTGGGTGCTGTTTTACTCCTTTGGCACCCTGTTATCCCAGGCCCCTTCTGGGCATCCTCACCCATAGCACCTCAGATTTAGGGATGATTTTTTGTGGGGCTACCTACAAAGTGGAATTTAGCACTGGAATTAAACCACTTGTGCTTTATTAGCTGTGACAGCTCCGTGCTGCAAACTGCTGCTCCCTGGGCAAGAGGGTGACCACTGAAAATGCTGCAGCAGCATCATGTAAGCAGGTATAAAATGTTCCTTACCTTTGCTTCTCTGCAGAGAGGACTGGGGCACAGACCATCCCCCTGCAAGCCCTTACAGCTGCTTTTGGTGAGGATTTCTCCCCCCACTCTGTTTCTCCCCCACAGAGGACAGGGGTACAGCATTCCAGGGTTTTACTTGGAGCAGCTCCACTCCCCCTTAGCACTGGGGGGGTCTGTGCTCCAGGTTTCTGACTCAGGAGCATTTGCACAGGAGCTCAGAAGAACCACAGAGGCACAGTATTAGAAAACATCCCGGTTTATTGGAGCATCTCAATTCACAGAGTTTTACAAAACAAAGTATTTACAGCTGAGGAAGGGACTAACTCATCTCAAGGGGAATGTGCTCTGCTGGGGCAAGGCACAGGCTACACTGGGGCCAGGAAGGAAATCAGCACATTCACAGGTCACATTTTTCTTTACAAAACTAAGTGGGTGGAAGGCTGCTGAGGGCACAGCTGACCCGTGCTGCCCTTGCAGGGAGCACTCCAGGAAGGATTCAGTGCAGCCCTTGTGCTCTTCACCATGACTTCAGGCCCCTGGGGCTGGGCAGGAGCTGCAGCAGCTCAGCCCAGCACGGAGCAAAGGCACAGTGTGGTGATGCCAATGGCCCTGGGGTCTCCATCTGTGCCAGCAGCTCTTCCCCTGGCTCCCCCTGGGCTGAGGGGTGCTGTTTGACCCCAACTTCTCTCTCTCACGCCCTCAGCCCTGGACAGAGGACAGAAGGAGGAGATCACAGTGTGGGGCAAGCAGAGGATCCCCCCAAAACCATGGTAAGACCTCCCTTTCTCCCCCTCCATGACTGAACAGCAGAGTGGGGATGATGGCCAGGCCTTAGAATATATTCTGAAAGCACCTTTTTGAAGCTGTCCAATGAAGTTTGCCTCTAACCACAAAGTGTTATCTTTTTTTTTTTTTAAATTTCTCAAGTTTATTATTCTCTGTAATCTCGAATGATGGCCCTTTCAAGTCGTTCACAGGAGCTGCACTAGGTTACCCACCAAGGGAGAAACTTCTCCAAGCATGGATTTCTAGGTTGGGAAGACCACAGGCTGAACCAAACCATCAGCTCTGGCTGCACAGGGAGCCCCAGGCACTCGCAGCGAGGTAGAGGGAGGGTTGAAGTTCACAGTAGAGGCCATGCATGGCTGGCACTGCCAAGTGTCCAAGAGGTGTCCAGGCTGGAATCCATCCATCCATCCATCCATCCATCCATCCATCCATCCCTAGAGGCCTGTGTGCTGCTGGATCCAGCCTCGCAGGCTGGTGAGCCGGCTGTACACGCCAGGCTTGTTCCTCTGGGCACAGCCATCCCCCCAGCTCACCACTCCGGCCAGGAACATCCGACTGCTGGGCTCCACGCTGACCAGGGGCCCTCCAGAGTCCCCCTGCACACAAACACACAGCAGCATGGGCATCAACCCCCCTGCATGGTCCTAAGGCAAAGGGTTGGAGTCAAAACCGAGTGCAAAATAACCCAGCAGGAACTCAAAACCGGTTCTAAGTCAGCACAATTTCTTGGCTATTCCCTGAAACAAATATGCAGGTCTGGCAGGACAAGGAGATGTAAAATCAAGCAGCCTGTCTTGCTAACTAAGAACAACAGCAAGAAGCTGGAATGGGGTTGTACCTCCTACCTGGTGGGATGGTTTTGAGCCTAAGTCTTGCAGTCTTAGTCTCAAAAAGTCTCAAACTCATGCATTGACACAACTTGCTGTTGGCACCCTTTCCATTCCAAAAGGATTCACACAGAGTTTTTTGTAGCTTAAAAGTGTAAATATGAGTGCCCCTGCCCAATAATCATCAAAGAGCACCAAGGCCAGGTGCTGCCCTACCTGGCAGGCATCCACACCCCCCGTGAGGATCCCCACACACATCATGCGTGGCGTCAGCTGGTCTGTCAGCAGCTGGTTACACACAGTCTGGTTGATGAGCCTGATCTCTGCCTTCTGCAGGATGGAGGCTCCAGTGCCTGCAAGGGTGAGCAAAAACACACGTTTTTGAAAGAGCTCCCACTCAAGAAACACAAAAATCATGGGATCAGAATGGTTTGGAAGGGATATTAAAGCTCATCCCGTGGGCAGGGACATCTCCCACTAGCCCAGGTTGCTCCAAGTCCTATCCAACACTTCCAGGGGTGGGGCAGCCACAGTTTCTCTGGGAAAGCTATACAAGAGACATCAAGACATGGGGAAACTACACAAGAGACATCAAGACATGGGGAAACTATACAAGAGACATCAAGACATGGGGAAACTGTACAAGAGACATCAAGACACGGGGAAACTATACAAGAGACATCAAGACATGGGAAAACTATAGAAAAGACATCAAGACATGGGAAAACTGTACAAGAGACATCAAGACACGGAGAAACTGTACAAGAGACATCAAGACGGGGAAAATGATACAAAAGACATCAAGACATGGGGAAACTATAGAAAAGACATCAAGACATGGGGAAACTACACAAGAGACATCAAGACATGGAGAAACTATACAAGAGACATCAATACATGGGAAAATGATACAAAAGACATCAATACACGGGAAAACTACACAAGAGACATCAAGACATGGGGAAACTGTACAAGAGACATCAAGATATGGGAAAACTGTACAAGAGATATCAAGACATGGGAAAACTGTACAAGAGACATCAAGACATGGCAAAACTATAGAAAAGACATCAAGTCATGGGACAACCTTACAAGAGACATCACCACCCGCCCCAGATCCCCACTCCAGCACTCACCTCCCTCCGCAGTCGCCCCCCAGCCGGTGACCCACAGGTCCTTGCCCACGGGGAAGTTGTGGGTGGCAGCGGGCAGGCAGATGGGCTGCACCACGGCCGAGAAGGTGGCAGGGCTCTGCAGCTCCAGCACGGCGATGTCGTAGTCGTAGGTGTAGTCATTGAACAAGTGGTGGGAGATGATGCGCTTCACCCTGCGGGTCTGCACGTTGGGGCCGCTGCGGTCACCCTGGTCAGTGAGGCCCAGGTAGGCTGTCCACAGGCTGGGGTCTGAGTACCTGCAGGGGCACAGGGCATGGGGTGAGAGTCTGTGGCACAGCTCACCATCTCGCAGAGATCCCTTGAGAACCAGCTCTCAAAAGCGGCGCTTTTCTCCCGCGACGCCTGAAGAGGGATGGCTCCAGCTGTGCCGTACCTGATGCCCTGCAGGGGCAGGAAGCAGTGGGCTGCTGACACCAGCCAGCTCTCGGAGATCAGTGAGGCCCCACAGATGTGGCCCTGGCCCTTGACGTGCAGGCTGACCTGCCAGGGCCACTCGCCCACGTCCGAGTTCTGCCCGCCGACGATGCGCGACTTGCGCACGTAGGAGCGGGTCCCGCAGTCTGGGGGGCAAGGACAGTGCTTGGTTACTCCTGTTCCCAGCCCACACCCTCCCTGGGGATACCTGACAGAACCAGTGCCCTGTTACCCACGGCAGGGAGGGCTGATGCTAAACTAGCTGAAATATTTACTCCCGAAGTCCATAAATACGCAGATAAACCCCTGTATTCTCCATCCCACATTTGAGCTCCCAAAGAACACATCCTGCTATTCCCAGGCCAAGCCACCACACACGAACACCCAGGGGCTTCCCTGAGAGGCCCATCCCCGTGTCCCCCCCTTGCCAGGGCACTCACTGCAGTTGTCCTCGTCGGAGTTGTCCTCGCAGTCCCTCTCGCCGTCGCACTCGGGGTTCTGTTTGCTGATGCAGCGCCCGCTGCGGCACTTGTACGTGTGCTCCTTGCAGGGCACGGCCGTGTAACCCACTGCAGGGGCACAGGGACAGGGCTCAGCGCCACTGCTGGCCACCCCACACCGCCCAGGAGCCCCACACATCCTCCCCCATCCCCAGGCCAGCCTCACCTGTGCCACAGCTGCCCTCGTCGCTGCCATCCTCACAGTCGTCCTTCCCGTCGCATTTCTGCGTGCTGGGGACACACCTCCCGTTGTCACACTTGAAGCTGTCGGCTCCACAGCCTGGGCACAGAGGGCAAGCTCCAGCATCCCGTGCCTGCAATCTCTTCTTGCCCAAACTTCACACCACCCCTCAGTTACCCAGCCCTTTCTTGCCCCAAAAACCCACTTTTTCCACACCTCTGCTCATCCTTCTTTCCCCCAAGCCCCAGGAGGATGCCCCAGTGAGCCCTTGCCATGCCCAGTGCCAGGCTGTTGTTTTGGCTTTCTTGCCCATTCATTTCCACCACAGCACTTACTCCCATCCCCTCACCCAGCCCTCGGCCCCATCAGCCCCCAGGGAGTCACTCACTGCACTGCAGCTCGTCACTGTTGTCCCCACAGTCGTTCACGTTGTCACAAACCCAGAACTTGGGCTTGCACCAGCCGTTCTGGCACCTGAACTGCTGCTCGGTACAGGCTGGAAAAGGGCAGTGAGAATCCCAGAGTCATTAAGGCTGGAAAAGCCCTCCCAGCCCATCGAGTCCAACCTGTGACCCATCCCAGAGCTCTGAGTGCCACATTCAGTCATTCCCTGGGCACCTCCAGGAATGGGGACTCCAAACCTCCCTGGGCAGCCCATTCCAATGCTGGAAATCAGGGGACAGACCTGCAAAGCCACCTGTGGAGTCACCAATGACCCACCCAGCGTGGCAGCTCCCCCAGTGGGTGTGCAAACACTTGGGAACCCAGCAAAAAGCTCAGGACCAGGCACGTGGACATATATATGTATATACATATACACGTGCCACACTCGGGCTACAGCACAGCATTTCCATCTTTCTGGAGAGCAGAACCACTTGGAGCTGTCCTGTCTCAGGCAGCAGAGGCTGAAGGCAATGAGCAGTGGGAAAGCACCTGGGAAACCCAGACCACAAGCCACTCCTCCTCAGAATGAGGGAACCAGATCCCAAAGCAGGGCATTCCCTTCCTCTCTAAGGAACTGCAGACCCTGGACAGCATCATTAACTCCAGGGCAGCTCTGCTAATCCAGGAGCAAAACTTGCTGCACAAAGAAACAACTTCCACGTATCCCACAGGTTTTCCAGACATGCTCTGCCTGGTTGGGTAACAAAACATGTCCCTTCACATCACCCAGCTCAGCCAAACCCACAGCCAGGAGGATTACATAGAAAAACACATTGCCAGCTGGGAGGGACTGGAAAGGGAGAGAGATGCCACTGGGAGAGGGCTGGATTAGCAGGACCCCACAGCTCCTAGGCTGGGAAAGGATCCCACATGGATCTCACTGCAGTGCTGGAACACCCACAACAAACACCCCCAGAACAGCCACCCTGGGGCATCACGACCCTTCCCATGCCATGCCAAGGGGAAATGAAGGATGGACTTACTGCAGGACCTCTCATCACTGCCATCCACGCAGTCCATCCACCCATCACAGCGCATGCTCCGGTCGATGCAGCGCCCCGTGTTGCAGGTGAACTTGCCAGGGCAGGCTGGGAAGGGGAAAGGGGTAAAAGCCACATGTGAGCCCTCCAGGTGTCCCCTCTGTGTCCCTTCCCCAAAGCACACAGCGCTCCCCTTGCCAGGACACTGCAGGGAAACACAGGGGCTCGCAGGGATAAAGGACACACTGCCATCCCCAGTTCTCAGGGAAGCTGTGGATGCCAGGGAAATCAGGTCCCCCCAGCCCAGGGTCCCCACTCACGGTCACTGGAGTCGTAGGACAGGTACTCTGCCGAGAAGCCAGTGTCCGTGTAGGACTGGTCCGAGTGGAACCGCACCTGGATCCTGTTGGTGGTGCTGGCCACCACGAACTGGGAGCGCTCCCCGCAGTACCTGCAGCCAGAGGGCAAAGGGCACTCCAGGGCTGCAGCAAAGCTCCCTCCATCCCTGGCCTTGCCCCTGAGATCCCCTGCCCAGCCCGGAGCTGAGGGGGCAGGAGGGCAGGGAGCAGGTCCCAGCACAGCTGCTGAGCCTCAGGGTCGGAATTCTGCTGCCACTCGCACACAGTTTGGGCAAACCCCAACTCGTGACCCTAAGAACGACTGTGAGCAAGTTCTCCCACACCCTGTCTGCCCCAGGGATGTGTCTGCTCTCAGTTACACTGGATTTGTGCAGGATCCCATCCCTCCACGGGCGGGTGGCACCATGAACAAGCAGCTCTGTGGGAACTCAGGGCTGACTTTGAAACCCTCCCTCCAAGGCAGGGTCAGCTCCTTCATCCAAAACACTGTGAAACAAGACTGATCATGTCCCTGCGAGGTACCAAGTTGTCTGGCCAAGTTACACCAGGCTGTGGAACAGCACACAGCCAGTGCACCACAGAACACAGGAGAACTCCAAGCAAACCCACCCCAGATGTTTCTGCCTTCCCTCACGAGTGCCATGGCAGAATTTGGGGGGGTTCAGCACATACCACACCCAGGGGCTCATCCCCTCTCACTGCAGGGCAAATCCTACCTCTGACCACCCCAAAGAGCACCAGCACACTTATTCCCACAGCAGGTCTGTGTTACCAAACAAAGGCCCTGGGTGGGCTCAGAGAGCACCCAGCACCCACCTCGTGCTGTTGACCTGCACATAGTCCTTGGGGCAGGAGCTGACGGGTGTCCCAGGCTCCAGCACGAAGAACATGTTGAAACGCACCTTCACGTTCTTTACAGAGGGGACCTGCAAAAAAAAAGGGGTCAGGGTGGGTGGGATGCTGTTCCAGGAGCAAGGAAAAGGGAATGGGAGGAGGGTAGAGGATAACTGAACACGGGAAGAAGGCAGTTTTCCTGCAGGAAAAGACACACTTGCACAGAAGTCACTATGAGCCACCCCAGCCCCAGGATGTCTGATGGAACAGGCACACAGAGGGGGTGGCAGCCAGACCTCTGGTCACCAGGCAGTGACTGGCCTGCCCCAAAGCCCACACTCTCATGCCTTTTGTGTAGAGCTACAGGTTTTTGGGGGGCTACATCAACATGGGGGTCAGGCTTCAAAGCCTCCCTCAGGCACAGCAGGCTCAGAGCCCTCAGAGCTGCTGGGAGCAGCCTGGGACTGTGTCCTGCCTGACCAGGGACACTGGGCAGCCTAATTAGGGCAGAGAGAGGGCCCATCTCACCTCGATGTTCCACACGCAGTCCGTGTCAGGGGGGTAGTGTGCTGGGTAATAGGGGGTCGTGAAGGTCCCACTCTCTCCCTTCAGGGTCCCACCACAGGCTGGAGACAAGCAGAGGGTGAAAACAGGTTAAGAGACTCAGACATGTGGTTTTCCCAAGCCTCATCTGGCTGTCACCCGAGGCAGGAGGGGAGGCAGAGGCAACAGCCACTCTCTGGAGAGACCAGCTCTGCTCCAAGGCTTGAGAGAACCCAGGAGATCAATTAGGTGCCTCCTGCATGCACCAATCTGCATGTCTAATCCAACATAATTCTTATTTTGGCCTCCTCGGGGGACATCATTACAGCAGCCAAGAGCACCGTGGGCAAGACCAATATGTGACCTGTTTCCAGGTGCTCCAGCCCTGGAAACATCCCTGACAAACCAGCCACAGCCACAGGCACCTCCCTGCTCAGCTGGCCACGGTAGGGAGGGGTGGGGGAAAAGAGGCCAAGGGTTTTGCTCACCTTGCAGCTTGGGGAGCTGGAAGAAGTCAGCCTTAAAGCCAGGGAATCGCCCCTCCTTGTTGGTAACCAGCGTGACCAGCATGACGTTCTGGGAGGACAGGAAGGTCAGGTTGTAGGATGGGGCGTAATTCCCACAAAGCCTAGGAGGGAAAGGACAGAATCCATGAGGCACAGCCGGACAGGGAGCCTGGAGCAGCACGGGTGAGCTCTGAGCAGGGACAGGAGCTCAGGACACCTCAGGAACCTCCAGGGCACACTGACCTGACCAAGGCGTGGGGCTCCACAGGGCTCAGGGAGTCGTAGACCTTGATGTAGTCACTGTCATCTCTGCAGGGCTCCAGCTCCAGGGTCTTGAAGGTGAGGCTGATTCTGGAGCTGGCATCTGCCCTCAGTGCCCAGTAGCAGAGGGCGTTGTTGGGGTAGGGGCTGTTGGGGAAGCCCGGCGTGGTGAAACTGGTGACCTCCCCTTCCTTGGCATGCAGGGAGAACATGCAGCTGTCTGCCCAGAGAGCAGGGAACAGTTAGCAAGGTGCCCTGGTGCCAGCCAGGCTGGAGTCATTTCTTCTGTGCTTTGGGTTCCCAGTGGGAACGGTGGCTCCAGCTGGGCTGGAAACCAGCACAGGAGCAGGTCCTGCCCTGGGATGTGGAGAGCAATTCCTCCTCTGCCTACAGGCTGTGCCTGGGCAGATGCCTCTGGCAGGGGACGCTCTTGCTGGATAATGGTTGTGCCACAGTCTGTCTGACCCCAAAGCAGCTCCAAGGAGCACACCTTGCAAGCAGAGCACCCCTCTCCAGACCCTTCTCCATCCTGCAAGGGAAATCACCACCCCAAAGAGGCCCCTGAGGCTGAAGAACTCTACTTACTGTCCCGGGAGGAGTGAGCTATGCTGGGGTCCACAGCTGCAGGAGAAAACAGAGCTGGTGTCATCCTTTGGGCTATGGAAAATCCCTGGGCACAAAGCTGAGGTTATCCCTGGCACCTGAACTGATCTGGCCTTGCTTGGGGGGTCTCTCTCCACAAGCTGGCCAGGAGAGGCTGCTCCTGCCTGGGCTGTGGGGAGCTGAGGGACCCAGCTTTTCCTCAGCAGAGGGAGGATTCACCCCTGTCCCTTCCCCACTGGGCTCAGAGCAGAACACAGAGCACTCGAGCGAAGGGCAGCAGGTCTGTGCAGCCTCCTCCAGTCTGTACATCCCATTGTGCCATGCCCTGAAAGGCAGGTCCTTCCCCCCACCCTGCAGCCCCCTGAAGCCCCCCAGGGCAGGGCTGTGACCAGCACCTTCCCCCTGCAGTGGCACAGCCCCAAACCCCAGCAGAGGCGCAGGGATGGCGGAGCCAACACTCACGGAAGGCGATGACCGACTCCACCTTCAGCAGGGGGTTTCGCAGGCGGGGGCTCCACCTCTGCACCAGGCTCTGCTTGTCAGCCATGGCCCTGTCCAGGCTCTGCTCCCGGTACTTGGGGACAAGGAATTCGGACCAGTAGTAGGCAATGACGCTGCCTTCGCTGTGGGGAGGGCACGTGGGGTGTGAGGGCAAGGACACACACGGCAGGGCTCAAGTACCGCTAGGAGGGGGCAGGCTACTTGATGAGACACTTTGGAAGCCACCCGTGGGGAAGGGAGAGTATCAGGGGTCAGTGGACCAAACTGTGCCCAGCAAAGGTCCCTGCCAGCCCAGGGAGCCCCTCTCAAAGCTGCCAGGCAGCACCCATGGCAGCTCAATACACCACACCTTGACCTTCCCAGGACAGCTGGCAGAAAACAATACACATTTTCAGGTCTCTTCTCACTGCCCCCCCTTTCCCCTGTCACTCAGGGTGACTCCTGTGGTGCCTCCATCCCCATCACCCTGGGAATGAGGGTAAATGGCTGTGTGACACCCCAGCATTGCCCTCCTTCCCCCTCAGCACCTGACACTCACCTGAAGGCAGTGATCACTGTCTCTTTGTGGTAAGGGCCAATATCTGGATGATTCCTGTAGATCTCCTCCACCTGAAAGGGTTAAAGAGGTGGGCTGAGCACGTCTAGAAGTGAGGAGGGAGGAGGAAAAGCTAAAGACAGACAGAGCTTCAAGCCCACTATAGAAAATCAGAGCACGTACCCGGCATGCCTGGCTGCAGGAACCTGCAGAGCCAAAGAGAGCAAGGAGGAGAGCTGAGAGTGCCAGAAGAGCCCAGACCTGCCCAGCACAGCCTGCTCTGACCCAGCTCTTCCCAGGGGAAGCACAAATCCCTGAGTCTGAGGGGAGAGGCAAGACCAGCCTCAGCTCCCAGCCCTGACTCATCCAGCAGCCCTGGGATGTGCCCTGTGGCTCCAGGCTGGAGCTGGGGTGCCAATGCCCTGCTCCAAGGCAGCTCCCTGCTCCCAGCCAGTGTGTCCCAGCGAGCAGGGAGAGCTGAGAGGAGCCAGGAAGCTCCAAGGAATGCCCCAGGAAATATCCCCGTGGGCAAGGAGCAAGAGGAGAATTACTGCCTGGAGGAGGAGGGATGCAAGACGCCTCTTACCGTGCTCTTCACCTTCTGGGCCAACATGCTGAACTCTGGAGAGCTGGAGTTCTCGTAGGCATCCAGGAACTCCCAGTTCAGAACCCGCAAGTGGCCATTGAAAACCTTCCGGACGGGAGCGTTCCTGTCTGGAAGGGAAGAGTCCAGGGGCAGAGAGGGAAGAATCCAGGGGCAGCGAGGGCAGTGAGGGCTGGGACCATGGCACAGCAAGTGCCCAGGGACAAAAATCAAGGCAAAGGGGTGGAAAAGGTGTCCCCCCACTTTCTGGAGCCTTCCCAGAGCTAGGAAGGGCACACGTGAGAAACATCAGGTAATAAAGCTTTCCCGGGGTTCCCAGGGTGTCGCCCTCAGTGCCACCACCCTCCAGATGCCACACTCACATTTGAAGTGCCAGATGAGGAGGCCAGTGGTGAGGGAGACGAGCAGGGACACCACGACCAGCACGGTGACGACCACGCGCCGCTTCGGGCCACGCTTCTCCACCTTCCTGGAGTTCATGGCAGGGAGGAACTCCACCCCTTCATCCAGGTGGTTCATGTCCTGGGAGAGGAGAAGGCAGGGCGGTGGGAGGGCTGTCCCCAAAGCCTGGTTTGGGGAGGTCCAGCAGCCTGGAGCAGGTTTGTGGGCGCTCCCCAGCACGAAGGGCAGGGGCAAACCCGGGCGTCGCAGCTCCACGGGCACCCCACGGCAGCCTGGAGGCTTCTCCCCGCTTTTCTGCACACACCTCATTCCATCTGGGGCCCAACACAAGGTCACGAGCTCAAGTGAACTCAGGGGCAAGGCCACACAGCCTCCCGTGACCGTGGCGGGTGCGAGCTGTGCCTGGCAGGGGATGAAGCTGCAGAGAAACATTCAGCCCCTGGCTGTGTGGCAGGTGTGTCACTGCAGCCCCCGGGGCACGGCACCCTATAAATAGCATTTCTCTACAAGAAGAAACCAAGCCACTTCCTCCCTTTGCATTTTCACAGGGCTCGGTGACGTCTCCAGGGCCAAGAGCCTTCCCTTGTTCCTGCCTGGAACCTCCCACCCTGCAGAAACACCCGTGAAAGGAAACAAACCAAGTGAAAAACCCCAAGGATGAACACACAGGACGGCCCCACAGCCCAGGAGCAGCCAGGCTTTTGGGACACGGTGCGGAAGAGAAGATCCCAAAGGAAGGAGGAATGTCACCGATGTCACACGGCTCTTGCTGCCACCCACCCCGTGCTGGGCTGGGTGAGGAGGAGGAAGGTCTGTGTGGCATCAGCCATAAACCCTCAGTGCCCACATCCCCCCACCTCTGGTTCCCTCCCTCCATCCCTGCCCTGCTCAGGCAGCTGCAGCTCCAGCCAGGGGACTCAGGACAGCTGCAGAGCCAGATGTTGGCAGGGGATGCCACGCAGCACCCCTGGCACAGGGAGGTGTCGGGGGCCTGGCTCCACACCCACTCTGGCACCTCCTCTCCTCCCAGAGCTGGCAAACCCACGTGGGCAGGGCTGGCCACATCTTCTGCTTTCATTAGGGTAGGAAGGGCTCTGTGCCTGCTGTAAATACCCCAAGCCACAGAGATCCCTCATCCTTCTGCTCATCACCCTCCCCTTCTCCCCTTGCCAGGCATCCAGCAGCTCCCTGGGCTCTGGTGGCAGCAGGGACACAAAGTGCCAACCCGTGGCATTCACACACATCTCTGTGCCCTGGGAGAGGCAAAGTTGTCCCCAAAAACACCCCCCTGGGTCAGACACTGCCTGTCCTCCCCCAGCCCAGCACTGACACAATCCTGCTTGGGTGGATTTGGTGCAAATCTCACACCCCCCAAAAAGTCAGGGGAAATAGGGACCAGGGGGATATGGCTTGACAGGACAAGGGGGAATGGCTTCCCACTGCCAGAGGGCAGGGATAGATGGGATATTGGGAAGGAATTCTTCCCTGTGAGGGTGGGCAGGCCCTGGCACAGGCTGGGCAGAGAAGCTGTGGCTGCCCCATCCCTGGAAGTGTCCAAGGCCAGGTTGGATGGGACTTGGAGCACCCTGGGCTAGTGGAAGGTGTCCCTGCCCATGGCATGGGGTGGCACAGGGTGAGTTTTAAGGTCCCTTCCAACCCAAACCAGTCTGTGATTGTAGGAAAAACAGCCAGCAAAGGGAATCCTGTTGACAAAGCAAACCCAAGAGACCTCACTGTGGTTCCCTCAGGTGCTCCACCACCTTACCTTTCCCAAGCCCCACCGGGCAGGAAAGCCCAGCTCCCACTGGCACCATTGCCCCCCTCCTTCTGCCCTGTCCTCCTCTCCCACCCTCCACAGCCCCTCCCTGTGGGGTTGGCCCGGGGGCCCTTCACAACAGAAAGGGAATTTACAGGCAAGATTTTGTCAAGGACTAAAAGTTTAACCTCTGCAAACACCAGAAGGCCACCACGACCAGAGCAACAAACCAGTTTTCACACCACCTGCTCTCAAAATCCCTCGGGTTTATCATTTGGCAGCACAGGGAAGGAACCTTCACTCATTTGAGGGATTTACTGCCTAAGGCTGGGCAGAAAGAACTGTTTTCACCCCCAGCTTCCAGTTACCACCAAAACAAACAGACCTAGCAGGGCTACAGAGGACAATCCCATTGGGAACACTCTGAATCCTGTTTGGCCTCTGTGATCATACAGGAAAAGCTTGAAAACATAACCCAAGGAAACTTTAAAACAGACAACACACTAAAACAAAGCTTAAATACATCCAGACATCCTAAATCAAGAAACATTTCAGTCAAAGTCAGGACTACCTGGAGTTTGACACCCTGCCTTCCAAACAGCCACCTGGCTCCCATCAGTTTTCCAACCATGCAATAAAACCCCCCAAACCAGGTAAAGAGAAGAAACCTGCCCCAAATCTTGCAATCACCTCCCCCCTCCCACCGTGGGGCTGCTGCCAGTGCTGAGCCTTCCCAGCACTTCCAAGACAGAAAGCAAAGTATTTAATTCTCTATTAACAGATGCAAGAGCCTGTGGCAAGAAAAAACCACCTCAGGGGCTTAATTGATGACAAGAGCAGCTTCCCCAGAATTCCTGGGGCCGGTGAGGAAGAACCACAGAGAGAATCCTATTTTCCCATAGAAAAGCCTTCGGCTGAGAGGACCCTCTGCACAATTCCCAAAGCTGAGCTTCACCCAAGTGCCAGAAGAAGACAGGGCTCAGGAGCACAAGGCCAGGCTGCACAACACTGTGGCAGAAACTCGTGGGGGTGATTAAATAAGGAGGCAAACAGAGCTCCCCTCTGCCTCCAGCACGACCCAACACACACAAAACAGGCACTGCTCCTGGGGCTGAGGCAGGACCAAGGAACCAGGCAGGAAAACTCACCATCTGGTCTTTCTTTAGACAATTCCTCGGCTTTTCTTGGGGGAAAAAGAAGGGATGGGAGATGTAAAACCCGTGGGCTTACAGCACACCTCTGTCAGTTTGCTCCTGCTCCCCCAGCACAAGAGAAAGGACAGAGCGTGGGACTCCTGGGCAGGTTATTTTAGTTTCTCCTCCTGAGCAAGGTGCACTGACACTGTCACCTGCCAGAAATTACCCAGTGATTAGAGGCAGATAGGAGACATGATCCAGAGAGGTTTCCCTCCCCCTCTGCCCTGTTTTCTCCTCCAGCTCCCATCCCCTACCTTATGGAGGTCATCGTGTTCCCCAGCCAGGGCTGACACTCATGTGAAGATGCTCTCAAGAGTTCTCACCCACAGGCTGGGGCAGCAAGAGCCATTCCTGCACACTCTCTCCCCAGCACCCAGAGGATCTGAAGCATCCCCCAAGCACTTCTGGAATGCTCACCCAGGCCCTGAGGGAAGCTCTCAGAGGAGGTCCCGTGTCCAGACCTCTGAGTAAGAGGCTGAATCCTCCCTGCCCACACTCAGCACAAAAATCACCTGTCTGACCTTAGGACTTGTCTGAGTCCAAAGTGGGTGGCTCAGCCTCTGCCCCACATCCCTCTCACCACCACCACTCCTGCTTCTGGGGAAAAGTACCTGCTCACCATCCTCCGAGCTGGGCAGAGACCAGGGGGACTCACAGGCAGGGCAGGCTCAAAGATCCCAGTGAAACCACGAAAACAACCACCACAGCATTCATCTCCTGCAGTTACTGGTTGCTGCACGTTTCCCTGGCGTGCCCTGAACAGCCCAACCCACAGAGGAACTCAACAGGTCCTGCTCTCACCTTGTCCATGGCTCCTCCAGAAATCATCTCTAGCCCAAAGTGACTCAAGGTCTGACTCTCTCACCCTTGTGAGGAAACTGCTCCAATAAGCATTATTCACAGAAAACCTCCCTTGATATTCTCTCTGTCTTAGTCACTGGAGCAGTTACTTCCTCCTGCTCCTCCTCACTCAGCCCTGCCACAGCAGGGTTGGAGGGCACAGTGGCAGGACAGCCACGTGCCAGCAGTGAAAGGGTCAGGCAGACACTGCCCCAGTTCTTCCATGCCTCAGTTTCCCCTGGAGGAACAGCTCCATGAGGAAAGCTGGAAAAGGAGAAGGCACAGAGAGATTCAGACAGCTCTGGGAGGGCTCCTGCAGCAGCTTCTCCATGCAGAGCCCAGGCTCAGTGCTGTGAAAAGCAGAGCTCCCACTCCTCCGTGAGCCACTCGGTGTATTTTTAACTGTGCTCTGCCAGACTGGACAAACCAGATGCAGAAGTGACTAATTCTGCCAGCAGGAAATCCAGGAGGCACACAGGGATGGTGGGAACGGCCACACTGTCAGCTCTGGATGGGAGATCCTCCCAGAAAGCAGAGAGATCCTCCTGCAAAGGGGGCTCACAGCAAGGCTGGGACGTGCCATGGAGTGGGAAGATCCCTGGGATGTGCCATCTGGGATGAGCATCCCCACAGAGGGTGGTTTCTGGCTTGCCTGGCAGTTCCAGCAAGAGGATGTGATGTGTCCCAGGCACCCAAACCCTCAGTGCTCCCCTCCCTCCAAAACAGCTGCTCCATCTCTCCCTCAGTGTGTGTTCACAGCACCCTGACCCACGCAAGGACTGGGATCTGTCACCACCAGATAATTTGTTTGTCCAGAACCAGACCATGAGACTCAGCTTCTTGCCTTGACCTCTCCCCAGCTCCAGACTCAGCTGGCCTGCTCAGAGCCAAAGCTGCAGAGAGCACAGAGGGCAGGAGCACGTGTGAAACCAGAGCAGGTCTCACAGCAAAAACCCCACTGTCTGACACCCATGGACACAGCCAAGAAACCCCAAAAACGCCAGGCTGGAGGTGGCCTGGGGAGGTCTGGGATGAAGCAGAGTCACAGGACTCTGGTAGGTTCCTGAGGGTTATTCCACCCTGCAGATGCCAGCCCGTGTATCCCAGAGGCAATTCCCACCTCCCCCTTGCCAGCCACACCTGCCTCAGGTGGTGCTCAATAAAAGCTAAAACAGCACATGAGAAAGGAGAGGAATGAAACCTGTCACTCCTCAAGCAGCTCGGGACACCCCAGCTTCGACCCAAAAGGGTGGGCTTGTGTGGCAAAAAGAGCCAAGGAAGTCACATTTTCACATTTTGAGGCTTCCTGGGTCCCACTGAAAGCCAAAGCACGAGAGGAAACAGCCCTTTGGCCACAAGAAAGAGCGAAGCAAATCTAAAAGCTGCTGACACAGGGCACGCTCAGCAGCAACTCGCTTCTTCCAGGGAGCTCAGGCACAGCTACACCACTCCTGAATCCACTCCTGAATCCACTCCTGCAGTGACTCTTGCTGCAGAAACCACCTGATAAGAATCATCTCCTGCCTTCTCCCCTCGTTCTTGATAAGAACCCCACAGAAGCAGCAGATGAGGTGTGTTCGTGCAGACCTGCCCCACCACAGGCAGTAAAGCACTGAGGAGACTTTGCCAGCGTGTTATTTTCGGCCTCCAGTTCTGTATTAAGGTCAATGGAGCTATAAAATGGTGACATCAGAGCTAAACAGGGAATATGGGGCAGGGACTCAAGGACAGAGTCCTGCAGACTGTGTATCTTCCCAGCAGAGAGGGCAGGTGCCACAGGGAGAGATGCAAGTCACGCACCCCTTCTTCACACACCGGTGTTGAGCTCAGCCCTCCCCAGCATTCGATTGTCTTGTGACCACTCTGAGTCATACGAGAAACCAAATTCCTCCGGGTTTATTACAGAAGAAACTCAGGTTAATGTTTGGAGAGACAGCACAGGCTGGGCCTGAGCCCTGCTCCAGGCTTATCAGTGCAGCTGTGCCTTGCATGTCAGCAGCTCGGAGAAAGCCACCACACTTGTGTGTGTCTGTGCTAGCAGAGGATCTCACGCTGAAGTCCCAGCCCTTCGTGGGGAGAAGTGGGGACTAAAGGCACCTTCCAGCCCTGATCTGTGTAGCTATGAGCCATGAAATTCCTCCTTACAACACACTGATGTCCCAAGAGCAGAAAGAAGCATGCCACGGATGCAAACAGCTTATTTAAATGGCTCATATGTCTTTCCTGGTACAGACAGCACCGTCTGGAAAATAAAATTGCCTCCAGCAGCTGAGCCAAAGCAGCTGTGCCCCAGACCTGGGGCAGACACTCCACGCTCATTGTGGTGTCTCACTTGGCCCTGCCCAGCTCCCACAGTGCTGAGGTGGGTCTGGCCCCCGAGCTGTCACTGTTTGGAGCCAGCAGCAAGGAAAACACCAGCACCTCTGCGAGGGCACAGCCTGAGCCTGCCAAACCCATCCCTGTGGCTGCTCCCTCCCCGCCCCAGCCCATGGCCCAGATAGCACAGGGTGTTACTTGTCCGTCTACTCTGGTGGCCTTTGGATGGAAAAGGCACATCCTACCCTGGGCAAGAGGGGAACCTTTGCTCCAACATCTTCCCTGCAGCCAGGCCCTCAGAACACTCCTGCTGCTCCCTCGAGGGTTTTACAAAGTGATCTTTTGTTTGCTGAGCAAAGGTCTGAGGAACTCTCGATCGGCCTCAGCCCTTTTCTCATCGTGTCTTCCTTATCCCTGTTTGCCTCTGGCACCAAGAGCAGCCAAACTGGCCCGAGCAGCAGCTCACCCACCAGCCACTACCCCAGAGGGACGCTCTGCACCTCCCCGAGGAACAAGAGCAGCTTCTGCTCAGCCCAAGAACTGCCCCAGCTCCTTCCCCAGTGCAGGAGGGGACACAGACACGGCAGAACTATTCCCATTTCCTCTGCTGTCACGTTTATAGGGGGCCAAGTCCAACAACAGTCAAGCCCACGAGGGACAAATTCCTCGGGCTCTTTCCTGCCAGGAGGGCAGGTACCATCTTCAGGAAGGTCCTCCTGGATCAGACCAGCCCCTCTTGGACCGATGCAGGGGGACAACCCACTGAGACCCAGGGAAGGGACCTGCCTGAGCCCCCAGCCCTGCTCAGGGACACACCAGGGCACAAACCAGGAGAACAAGGCGGGTGGGGACAATCATGTCACACAGCAGTGTCACCCCGACCCAGCAGGGAACAAGGAGCTCCAGCTGAGCCCTATCAGCAAGTGCATCTCCTGCCCACTCCTGGCATTGCCCACAGCCCTGGCACACTGCTGGAGGCAAGGGAAACTTTCCCTGCTGTCGGACAGCCTTCTGCTCAGTGCTGGGACTGGCAGCTCCTCCAGGTGCCAAAGGAGGCCTGGGAGACAGACACCCCCATCCTGCAGGGCAGCTGCTGCCCTGCTTTATCCCGACCCCTGGCTCTGGAACAGCCCCCTGGCACAGCACAGGCTCTGGGGGTGCAGCCCAACCCCACCAGTGCCTGCCCAGCCCTCAGCCAGGGAGACCCACACGACACAGCCAAGACTGTGGTTTGAGCTCACCCAGGTCTCCAAGCACACTGATAAGGCAGGGGTTAATTAACAAAGCCCTCGGTTAAAATCAGCCCTTCCAATGCTTGAACAGGTTTAGTTGGGTCTGTTGCTAAACAACCCGGCCCCACGCTCTGCAAACAGCTCACCTGCACCCAGTTTACCTTTAATCCCGACCCCAGAGCCCGGTTTAAGCCGAAATCAAAGCCCTGGGAGCGCCCACACCGAGGGGATCCAACCCCAGCCCGGCCGGGCGGGGATTTCCACCTTCCCAGAGCTGGTTTGATTTCCCCTTTTCCCTGAGCTCCAGGGAACCCCTGAACCCCCAGCCAGGTTCTCCTGGGGGTCGGAATCCCCCCATCCCGAGGGGTCCGGAGCCACCCGGGTCACGCTCACACCGACCAGAGTGGACCACGAGGGAGCTCGGGGAAAGCCGCTGGATTTTGGGATGCCCTCCCGGGCCCAGGTGTGCTCTCACCTGCAGCTGGGCGCTGTACCTCATGCTGGCCCTGGGGGCCGGGGGCTCCATGGCCACGGCGGCTCCGGGCGGCTCAGGCTGCCATGGCACGCTGCATCCAGCCCGGGCACCGAGCCCGGCTCCTCCTTCCCTGCTCCTGGCCAGGTGTGCGAAGGTGGAAACACCCCGTGGGTGCTCCAAGGCTCCCGTGCCCACCTGCGGCTCCCGTGCCCACCTGCGGCTCCTGCCTCTCGCTCAGCACAGGTGCCAGGTGTCTGCGGGCACCCCAAAAAGCTGTGCCCAAAAGTCCCACCCCGAGCTCTGCGTCAGCCGAGGAAATGAGAGCAAAGGGATCTTCCTGGCTGGCACTCCGGGAATTCACAGCCCCTTGGGAGAAGCTTTGTGTGCCTACCCCACGGTCTCAGCCCTCCTCAGGTGACAACACTGTGAAACCCCACTTGCAAAGGGGGCAGGGACAGGGAGTTTACCCCGCTGTTCCCCAAAAAACCCACTCAGAGCCTGCCAGAGCAAACTATTCCCTTTATCCCAGCGTGACACCTGCCCTCCGCCGGGAAAGAGCCTCCTCTTGGCAGACACGGAGCAGGTGCCAAGGGAGCCACAGAAAGTGCAGCTGTGCCCAGATGTGGCACCCCTGGGGGGTGCTCGCACATCTGCAGCAGCCGCCGGGATCGGGGGGTTTGATGTGACACGGAAAGGAGGGACCGGCAGCAAAGCTGGGAATGCTCCAACCCAGGTTTGAAAGAGAATTTGCAACACTGAAACCCGAATTCAGTCCCACCCCATCGTTTTCCCCTTCTTTTCCACACACACACACTCCCAACATTTGGGTTTCTCGCATTCGAGCTCAAGTCAGGATTAAAATATCCGGATCAAACTTTCATGGGAAGGTTTTTCCCTTCTCCATCTCATACGTGACAGTCCAAACCAACATGTGATGTGCCTATCCAAGATTAAACCAGCCATCCCACTGCTGACCCAAACCTCTTTACACCAGCCCTGAAACTGGTTTTCTTTTCTCACATTTGAACACTTAAGCTTGCCAGAACTCTGGATGTGGTGTAACAGGAGCTGCCCGCCGCTCACACCCCGCAGGGCTTCACCTTTGTTCCAAAACGCCTCCTGCAGAGCACAAGTTTTGCAGCCCTTTTGCAGGTGCTTTTGGGGGAATAAAAACCAGACGGTGCGAGGTCTGTGATGCGCTGCTGTGAAAAACACGGCGTAACTTCTGGCCTCTTGCAGAAATACATCCTCCCCCCTCAGCAGCTCCAGAATCCCACCCAGGGCCCAGCAGGAAATACCCCTGGCTTTAAGGTATTCCCCTTGGAAAAGGCGCTGTGTTAGTCAGCCTGCTGATGTCAGGAGCTCTCAGCCCTCCCGCTGGTGCCCAGCCCTGCCCAGCACTGTTTTTCCAGCCACTCCCTACCTGCCTGCCTTAATACCCCGTGAAACAGCATATTCTGGGTACAAAGCGGCCGGGCCCGGCTGAACCACTGCCCTTGCGTTCGGTGCAGTGAATTCCTCCACCCCTGCTCCGGGACGTGGATGGTGAGGCCAAGATGCGGGATGGTGAAGATCCACAACTCCTGCCTTCCCACGGGGCTGTGAATCCTCAGTGTTCCCTGCCACTCAAGCCACTGGTGTTTTCCGAGCTAATTCAGGAGCCCAAATGGCTCTTTGAACAAGGGGACGCAATGGCCGTGGGGAAAGACGGCAGACAATACACGTGCTAAACATAAATATTATGTAGCTGGGAGGCTGCTGGGTTAGAGCCTTAAACGGCAGCATTCCCGTGCCTCTGCTGCTGGAGCACTGGGATTTCCTTCGGGGACTTACAGGGATTTCCCCCGGGCTGTGCTGCAGCGATTGCAGAGCCAGCACCGTGCTCTGGTCCCCTCCTGGGCACTGCACAGCCCTGAAACGCCAAACAGCAACTCCCAGCCCCTCCGCCACGTGCTTTTCTGGTGAGAGCCTTCCCTGGGTCCCTCCAGGATGCTGAGCCCACCTAAGGCAAGGTGGGCTTGCCTTTCCACCTTTCCACCTTTCCACCTTGGCAAGGCATGAAGTTGCAGGCACTTACCCACATGCGATGGCACCAGGCAGCGACAAAGCCTCTCCTCTCTTGCCACTGGGACCAGCTTATCCAAGAAAAGCTGTCGCCTCCTCCTCGCGTTGTCTCAGTGCGGCCACAGCAGCATCCTGAGAGCAAAGCCGGCCTTTAACACGCCTTGGGGGGGAAGGAGAGCCGTGAAATCTGAGCACCAAGTCCGGCTCGGGCAGCACCGCAGGAGCTAAAGCGCCCTGAGCTCGACTCCCGGGATGATCCCGGGGGACACAGGGATCAGCAGCGAGCACCGGCTGGAAGGGCAGGATCCTTCCCCATCAGCTCCCAGCCCTGGGAATGCCATCCACGTGAAGGAAGGGAAGAGCGTAGCTGCTTACATAAGGAATGAAGGCCGGCTGCCCGCGGGGAAAAGGCTGCTGCTGGACGCAGATCCCAGGAATTCTATAAGCAAAGGAGCACCATCCACGCACAGTGAGCGCCAAAGGCTTTTCCTGCCGCGCTGCGGCTCGGGGATCCTGCTCTCCGTGTGACTCCCAAATTCAAATTTCACCGGCTGTGCCCTCCCACCCAGATTCCTGCCGGACAACCCCGAAACCAGCCCCATCTCAAACGCTCAATCCGGTCGGGCAACTTCCCCGGCATGACAAAAGATTGGGAGAGAGATAAAAACTCCCAGGGTGTCCTGTTACTTTGCATTCCAAAGAGCAAATAAAAGGGCTGATTCAGTGGGAGGAGAGGGGAACGTCACCCAGCTGTGCCTTCCAGCTGGACCGGCAGCCCCCGAGAGCGAAGGGGCAGCCGCTGATGGGCACGGGCACGGCAATTCCAGCTCCGGGGCCCCCGGCCCGTCATCCGGGGCTGATTCAGCCCCTCCACCTGCGACGCGAGGGGAATAATCGCAGGCTGTGGGGAATGGGAGCTGTAAAAGTGCAATGAGTTGCCCTCAATTGGCCGCACGCCGCTTTGGGGCACAGCAGGGGTGGCGCTTCCCTGCCCAAAGCTGTGCGAGGATTAGCGTGCCATTGGGATGGGAACGGCCCCTTTGATGTCCGCTGCTTCCCGAGAGCTCAGCAGCGAGCCCTGCTCACGAAACGTGACCCTGTGGCGGGGATCAGCAGCAGCTTTGCCCTCCTGTGATCCCGAGAGGCGGGCAGTGCCAGGGGCAGCAGCGACCTGCTCCATCCCGGCCATGGCAAAGGATGTGCCTGTGCCCCAACAAACACCCCCGGCCCTCCAACACGCCGCACACAGCTCCGACACCCTCCTTCCAAACCCAGGGCATCACCTCCCGTGCCCCAACAAACACCCCCGGGCCTCCAACACGCCGCACACAGCTCCGACACCCTCCTTCCAAACCCAGGGCATCACCTCCCGTGCCCCTGCCGTCCCTGCCAGCCACCGGGCAGCCCAAACCCAAAGGATGGGAGCTTGCTCCCGGGGCTCCAGAGACAGCCAGGGCTCTTTCTTGAGCTCTTGCAGGGCTCGGGAAGGCAGAGGAGCCCTTTCTGAGCCCTGAATCAGCAGCAGAGAGTGCCAGCAGCGTGTGCCAGCCGCTGGCCAAGCCTGACTGCCCGGTTTCTGTTGTGAAAGCCGGCTGCCCACTCGGGCACGCCCAAAGGTCTAAGGCAGGCAAGGTCCTGCCTGCTGAGGAGCTGCCAGTGTGTAAGATGGCTTAGCTGGGCTGAGAGATCCATGCGATGAGCGGGGATTGCCCATTTCGCTTTGGTTTATTAAAAACAAATAGAGCTGACCCGGCTCATCTGCATTGCCCCTTTGTCCTCCACACGAGTTCAGACTTGGTGTTACAATCAAAGAAAAACCACTCAGCTTTGACCTTTCATTTATTTCCCTTATTATTCCCTTATTTTCACTTTATTATTATTATTCCTCTCATTTCCCTCACTTTGCTGGTGCAGAGGGCCAGGGATGTGGTACATTTGGGAGAGGGTTTGCTGTTTTATGGTCCAGCTCTTGCTGTCTTTCAGACAAAGAACTGTTCCAGCTGCCCCTGTGGCAGGGGACAGTGACACTGGGGGATACAGTGACACTGGGAGTACAATGACACTGAGGGGGACAGGGACACTGGGGATACAGGGACACTGGGAGTACAGGGACACTAGGGGGGACAGGGACACTGGGGGATACAGTG
>JAWWTY010000064.1:60295-119345 GCA_035222235.1 Margarornis squamiger
CCCATGGCATTCCCAAACCCACATATGAAATGCTCTGGTGCTGGTTTCATATCCCATGGCATTCCCAAACCCACATAAAATATGAAATGCTCTCGTGCTGGTTTCTTTTCCAAACAAGCCGAATGAGAGATTAAAGAACCTCCACAAACACATCCTTCACCTGTACCTGCAGACAGGGCTCAAACACACCAAACCAGCAATGCCTACACCTGCACAGCCCGTAACTCACACAGCATCCTGTCTGCACAACACATCTGTCCCAACAAACAGGAGTTGTAGTGCCCAGTTCCTTGTCTCTGCCTCCTCCCTTCTCACCTGCTTGATGATGTTCTGGCCAGCCACGTTCTGGATGACAGTGGTGGAGGGGGTGCTGGCAGCAGAACTGCCCGGGGAGCTGGTCACTGGCTTTACAGCAGGGCTGGGGGCTGCAGGCAGCCCTGCCACAGTGAGGGCTGCCTGCCCTGCCACGGAGCCTGCTGCCCTCTGCACCTGCACAGGGCTGCTCTGGGCCTTTACTGGCAGAGTCATCACAGCCTACACAAGACAGGGAGGAAACCTGTGAGCACACTAACACACCAAGAACACTGATAATTCTTCTTTGTATTGTGCCTCAGCTTGGAAGTTCAGGGAGACCTCACTGCTCTCTACAGCCACCTGAAAGCAGGTTGTTGTGGGGTGGGGGTTGTGCTCTTCTCTCAAGTAACAAGCAACAGGACAAGAGGAATTGGCCTCAAGTTGCATTGGGGGGGGGTTAGGTTGGATATCAGGAAAAAAATTTTCAGATAGGGTTGTAAAGCATCAGGAATAGACTGCCCAGGGCAGTCAGTGGTGGAGTCACCATCCCTGGAAGTGTGGATATGGCACTTGAGGGCATGTTTTAGTGGTGAACGTGGTGGTGGTGCTGGGCTGATGGCTGGACTTGGTGATCTTGGGAGGTCTTTTCCAATCTTAACGATTCTGTGGTTCTAAGTTCTATGGACTTTTTACATAATGCACAATTTAATGAACAGGCAAAGGGAACAGTGGAAAGCTGTTCCTGTGCTCTTGCTCTGCAGTTGCTGTGTGCTCCAAGTGAGCACAGAACCCCTGTGCACCACACCACAGCACCAAAAGAAGTCAGATTAGATCTCAGAGCCACTTCCAGGCGGCCCAACTCACCTGAGGGAGCACTTTGGTTTGTGTGGCTGTAGCTGGGACACGGATTTGAGGCACTGACGTGGGCTGCTGCTGCTGCTGCTGCTGTTGCTGAGTCACCACTGGGGCCTGCTGGGGCACTGCTGGCAGGCTGGGCTGGGCAGTGACCACCCTCACCTGTGGCAGCCCCGAGGAGCCACTGTGACCTGCCACCCTTGGGGTGGGTGCTGCTGGCCCGGGCTGTGCCTGAGAGCTCTGAGCTGTGGAGAGCAACGTGCCCAGCTGGGGCATGGTGGGGGATGACACCAGAAGGACACTGGAGGAAAGAGAGAGCCAGGAGGTCAGCAAAGAAATGCAGGAAATTCACAGAATCACTGAGGTTGGAAAAGCCCTCCCAGCCCATGGAGCCCACCCTGTGCCTCCAGGGCTGGGCACTCCAGACCTCCCTGGACAGCCCCTTCCAATGCCTGACCACTCTTCCCACGGAGTATTTCCTCCTGATGTCCAATCTGAACCCCACCCCAACACAGTTTGAGGCTGTTCCCTCTCCTGCTGTCCCTGTTCCCCGGGAGCAGAGCCCGACCCACCCCCGGCTCCCCCCTCCTGTCAGGGAATTGCAGAGCCAGAAGGTCCCCCCTGAGCCACCTTTTCTCCAGGCTGAGCCCCTCCAGCTCCCTCACTACTGAATTAACCAACTACCAGCATTCCCAAGCAACGCAGGAGACAGAAGCAGTACCTCTGGCTGGGTTTTGCAGGCTCAGCACTGGAGACACTCTTGCTGACTGCAGACACTGGAGGGGGTGAAATGGGTGTTGGTGGCAGTGCTGGTGCAGTTGGTGTCACAGGGGTCACGGGAGTTGGTGGCATGCTGGAGTCACTGAGGCTCAGCTGGCTGGGCTCTGCTGTGCTGCTGGGCAGGGCTTTCACAGCACCCTCCTTGCTGCTTGACTTCTGCAAAGGAACCATGTGCAGCACCTCAAAACCTGGCACTGCTGCAGGCTGGGGTGGGCTGAGCACCTTAACTGGAGGTCTGTAGGGTTGTGAATGATAAAATCAAACATGACTGACTATCTGCCTACCCCAGCTACAGCCATGGATCAGCTGGGGGGTTTGGCTGCTCCTGTTCTCAGGGAAAAGTGCACCTCAGCTCTGACAAACATTCAGGTTTCCACCCTGGTTAATGTGCCAGCAAAAAGTGCTTTAAGAGATATTTGGTATCAGAAACAACAAAAAGATATTCAAACTCTGACAGCGAGGGAGTGTGTGTTCCACACTCTGCTACAGATTAACCTCAAAACTAGATCTGAAAGGCTATCCTTACGATAGGGATCAAAATGAATTCCACTGCCCTTTCTGCTGAGATAACAGGGATAGCAGTGCAAGCTGGGTAGAGGAAAAGCTCCCTCTGTATTTTGTGCACTGGTGCCAGACCAACACTGCCATTCCTATAAATCATGAATTGCCAACTCAAACATGTGGGAATTTTCATCACCCACTATGGATGCAGAATTTATGGATCTCCTTCCCAATCCCAAAAGCAGCTGTGCAAACCTGAGCAAAGAAATCTACCATTTTAGCTGGAGGTTTGGGCTTCTGAAGAGCTTTCTTGGCCTTTGCTGCAGCAGCTTGAGCGTGATGGATCCGTTCTGCAAGGACAAGTTAATGGTTAGAGCTCCTGAGCACAAGCAAACTGATTTAAGGAGGAGGCCAATTCAGACCTGTAAATTCATCTTCAGACAAGGAATTAAAACACACAAAGTCATGTAACAGTGCACAGAAAAATACCAAGTAAAATTAGCCAGAAAGGCTGAAAATGAGACACATAAGAAGTTGTGAATGAACGTACACCTGCAGTTCTTGTACATGGGATGGTATTTTTCCAACAGACACTTCAAAGTGACACACTGCTCTGCAAAAGTGGTTATAAACATTTTCAATTCCCCAGGTATCAGCAGGGCTTACCAAACTCCTCCTCACTCCTGTCCCTGTGCAGGTAGATCCACAGCTTGCGCCCGATGTCGTATTTCACACAGGGATCTTTCTCGTAGTGCAATCGATCCAAAGCACCACTGACAACAGTGTTAACCTGGAAATTCACAATTCACACATTGCAAGATGCCCCTGGCTGGGCTGGCCAAAATTCAGGAATAAAAAAGTAATCCTAGTTGGTATGAAAGCTGAGTAAGCTGTGAGCAATCTCCAGCTGAGAGCAGATGTTGCAGCACAGGATGCTGTTTGTCATCTCGGATTAAATGGAGCTTCCACCAAAGCTGAAAGCTTGGAAAATGGTTTGTTTCTGAAACTAAAATGTGAGCAGCTCTATGACAGTGTTAATTCTGTGGCTTTTCTAACTGTTTTTTCATCATGCACAGTGCAGATTTGCAGCACCTCAAAGTAGCACAGGGGTTCCCTTTTGCTAATCAGAGCAGCATCAAAATTACTGGGCCGTAGCCACTGAATACTGCCTGGGTGTGTGCAGTGCATTTTTAGGAGAATCTGAGGCCAGATGTGACATCCAACTTACCTGAGCACTGGTGACATCTGGAGCTAGGAACTGGGAATCTTTGAGCAGCTCACAGATTTCAGCACGAGTTCCTTCTCCATTAGGAAGGCGAGCAGCAGCATCACGAACTGCAACACAAAGACACTTCCAGCTCTGTAGGCAGCTGTGTTCAGGCTCTCCAGCAGATGCATTTGGGGATTGTTCTCACAGTGCCTGCTTGCTCACTAAGCCTAGCCCCTAAAATCCCTCAGAAATATGAGGAGAGATTACAAAGGACCATTTTAAAACACATCCACAGCTTTGTGCTAGGAGTGATAAACACAAGGAGCAGCACCCACCCCCAATTCCAATTCCTAATGTGTTTGGAGGGTCGGGGGGGTATTTTCCTTGCTCAAAATAAATGTTTTTGGCCACCAGCTTACCAAGGGACAGGATGGTGACATATGCTGGTCTGTCTGAGCGCAGCAGAGAGTGTTCTCGGGCTTTGTTCAGGGAGGTTTCCTTGTCAAACACGCCCTTCACAGGCCCAACAACCGACTCGAAGCCGTGCATGCGGAACGTGAAGGCTTTGTGGGGCTGGCTGTAGCGGTAACGCTCCTGCAGGAGGGACAGCAGTGCTGGGATTAGCAGGAAACATGCACCAAAACTTCATATTCTGTCCTATCAGACTGTGAGTTGTTGTTCTGATTCTCTAGAGAAAGCTTTTTTATATTAAAGTGCTGCTGTATAAACTTGTTCTGGATCAAGGGAAGCACAAACTGCTTCCAACAAAATACGAAGCAGCCCCTAACCAAGGTGTGCAGGGCAGGCTCATTGTCAAGCAGCTGCACACACTGGAGGTGCCAGGGAAGAGACATATCTGCCCAGCAAACACCCCTTCCCCTTCCCCTTCCCCCTCTAATCCATCAAAATTTAACCTGGATACTCTACCCCACACACAGCATGGGAAAGAATCCCCACCACCCTGTAATTGCCACTTGCATCTGCTACAGACAAGAGAACTCAATGTATGGCTGCACTTATTTTCTGCTTGTACTCATACATGCCCCAAAAAAGAGAGAGACAAGTCATCCTCCTATGCTGGGGATGGAAAGAAGAGACAGAAATGCTGGCACTACCAGGACACACCAATTTCCATTAGTTTTGCCCAGTACCCACTGGGAATACTGGTTTTGGAGCAGCTACATTGTCAGCAAGTTTATGTAAGGCCAAGACACCAACTTCAAAGTAGAAGAAAAATACTAATCCTTCACATTTACAAGGTTTGTGTAGAGTATAAAACTGCCATCCCACACAAATTCTCCTGTTGCAGTGACCAGCTGTTTAATAAGTGCCTTTAAAATTCAGAAGATTCTCTTCTCACCTGCTCCTGGAACACCCTTTTCTCCTCTCCAGTGCTAGGCCGGACTACATAGTCAGTCCTTCTGAAACAAAGAGCACCATCAGGTCTGAGCACAAGCAGCCCACAACAGTCCCAAAGACATCCCAAAGGCTTAGTCACCTCAACCTTATGCAAATTTTCTGAACAAATTCTGGATGCATTCACGGTAAGTAAGAACTTACAATATGCACCTGAAGGCAAGGACGGACTGTAAATAATCTCACTATCAGGACCTAAATTAGATTACAGCTTTGCTCTGACAATCTGTGCAAATTTGGAGAAAATCAGCTGACTTTATGAAGTCCAGTTACTGCAATTATAAAATCACACTATCAAGTTCCTCCTGCCCCAGGATGTAAAGTTGTTCTATTTTAAGATCCAGAGGTCCAAGGCCCAAACCTCCCAGCTTCAGCAGCACTGCAACAGCTTTCAAGGAGTGTTGCACACTTACACTCTGGGCAGTGGCATGGCATCAGAGCTGTCTTCATTTTCCTGCAGAGAGAGAGAGATGTCAGTGCTGGAGAGAACTCACTTGGATTTTGTGCTGCTACAAGGGGAGTTTTGTCTGACTCACTTTGAAAAAAGTCTGGTCTTTGGTCTCCAACCAGAGATGAAACAGTGCTGCCAGTTCCTTCTCGTGCTCTTGGTATGTACCTAGCAAGAAATCAGGAAAAATTAGGAATAGGAGTCTTAATTGTTACCAAGCCACCTGCTTGTACCTTGTCCCAATGCATCACCAGTCACAAGGCATCCTCCCACTTCATATTGCAACACTTGGACACATCCAGGCTTAGGAAAGGACAAAACCCCAGAGATTCTCCTGTGCTGGTACAAAGGGTGGTACTTCAACTCCTGGCACAGCAGGAAGATGCTGTTTGAGACACAGACACCTGGCTCCCACTCTCCAAAGTCATCCCAGTCACTGAGCCCATGAGCAGGAACATGAACCTCCACCTGAATTAGGAGAGGAACCAGGGGAATACATTCCTGACTGCAAATCTCTGCCAGTTTGAGCCTGCAAATATGATCACTAGATGAAAAATTCTGCCTAGGAGCTAAAGGAATGAACGTAAACATCTGTAATTCACTCAGTATGAGCCTGGGCACCTTGATCATCAATTTGCATTTTGGTTCCCACTTTTAAGAACTGGAATAGTATCAGTTTGCTCCACAGAGAAGCTTAATTCATTTGTAACTGTAATAATCAATAATTACTGTGAATAATCAGAAGGCATGCTCTGCAAAAAGGGGAAATACAAAGGTGATCAGGCAGATTTGAAGGAGGACAAACATGTTTAAGTCAGCAACATGAAGAAATACAGCCCAGTGCCTTTGCTCATTTATGATCTGATACTGATGTCTTGTGAAAGCCTCAAACCCTAAACATATTTGAGCTCAGCTAAAAGAAAAGGCCTAGCCATGGAATTAACAGCTCTGCTTGTACTTGTCTGCAGGCTGCAGCACCCTGAGAAGTGAAGTCCTGGAGAAAATAACAAACCTTTACTACAGCAGGAAGCACAACAAGCATGAGGGACTCACCAAGCAATTTCCACTGCTGAGTTTTTTCCTTGAATTCAACAAAAGGAGCATCTGCAATGAAAAACGTGCATGTCAGAGACATTGTACAATGCCCAAGCCCCAAATCCTGCTGGGCTGATGCAAGGTGTAGAGTTGGGCTGGCAGTGACAGAGCATTTGAAGCGATTATGTAAGTGCATCCCTAAATTTATCCTTGCCCAAAGGGAAGGTGAGCATTTCAGAGTATGAGGGCAAGCACAAGGAGAGAACAGGAAAATGAGCCTTCCATCAACAGGCTGTTCGTGCTGTGAGCACCAGGGACTGTTACTGTGCAGGGAATATTCCTGTCCACTGGAATTCTGTCTTGCTGGTTGCTCATGGGAAGCAAACTTGGGCTTTACAGCACTCACCAGCATTATGGAGAACATGCTGCAAGGCCACTACAATCTGTCTCTGCTTTTAAAACTTCCCACTAAGCAAATCAGAACCACAGAATAATTCAGTTTGAAAGGAAGGCCTGAAACTCAGCTGGTCCAAGCCCCAGGTCTAAGCTGGGCCAGCTCCATGTTCCAGTGGATTGCTCAGGGCATTATCTAGTTTATTTTTTTATTTTCTCCAAAGATAACCACAACAACTTCACACCATGGGGGAAGAGACTAATCCCTTCCAGCTTCAAACCTCCTGCCTGAAGCCACAATCTGAACAGCAGAAACTGTCTGTCTAGAGGCAATTTCACACACATTTTCACGTACTTGGGAATCAAGCTGGGGCTTATCTACTCTCCACATGCAAAATAAGCCAACCATAATGAGGACATGTAAGGTATAAAGCTTATCACAGAAACTGTCAGCAATACAATGATTTATTGTGGTGAGGAATTAGAAGTTTATTTGAGCTATAATATAAGCCAGCACTGTTTAGAACAGAGGAATAAGCATCATTAGTATTTTTAGCAGCTATTCTTACCTCTGCTGTCACCTGCCAAGTACTGCAAGGCAGGTAAAACCAGTTCAGACCAGTTAGGGGCAAAGGAGAACCAGTTATTTAGTGCACTGGCATGAGAAGATTGCCAATCGAGAACTTTATCTTCAAGCTGAAGAGGAAAAGGAAATATTTTATTAATGACTGTTTCCCCAGAAAACAAACCAGCTAAACCTATCCAGGAGACAGAAAGGTTTTTATGTATGTAAAAAAATCCCCTGACTTTTTCAAGTGACTGTAACATGGTATTTTAAACAAACGCTTCCCCATCTCTGCCCCTAATATACAGAATATATCTAACCAGGAACTATAGAATGGGTATGGAATGACTTACAGATTCAACTAAGTTCATGAAATATGTGAAAAACAAAACTCCCATAGGGTTTAATTTCTTTAGTATGTACTCTATATCTTAATATAATTTACAGCAAGACAACTCTGGAGAAGGATCACTATTACATAGCTATAAACCCGTCTATCCTTCAGTGTTTCTCCCTGCAAAGATTCCTTACCACGGAGAGAGTAGCAGGCCCTTCCAGAAACAGTATCTCCAACAGAAGGAAAAAGAAGCTGGATGATATCTCATTTATTTCAAGGCATGGCTTCATGTCGTCCAGAGGTCTTCAGATGAAAGGGAACACAAGCAGAGTAAGTCCTCAGAGTAAGCACTCACCTTCACACACAAAGATGGACACCACACATCTCACACACCCCAAAGTGCACAAAAACACAGCCTGCAACAGTCCCACAGAGATCTGAGCTGAACACATGCTACTCCCCCATCCCTGCAAGGTGCTCAGGGCCCTCTGCAGCACTTACTCCTCTTTGATAGAAGACAGAGGGAGGGGGGAAAGATCCTGAGACATTGGTGGGATTCCATCTGCATTGCCAAGAGAGTCAGCCAAATCTTCCACCTCAGATTTAATGACCTTCAGCTTCTTTTTCTTCTTATCCTCCTTTTCCTTCGCCTTTTTCTTGAGAGTTGCGAGGTTGTATAAGGCTTTAGAGATGAGAAAAGGTAAAAAGAGTAATTAGAAAGCTTCTTACTATCTTTCAGTGAAAGTCATTAACTATCAATTTAAACATATATTCAGAAATGCATGTTGTGTGCACTCATGCACACATCATTCATTCCACCTTCCCAGTCATTGCCATGAATCTTTACTCTTCCCCTCCAAAGAAAATCCCTAGTTTTTAACCAATATATATGAAATTAAAAAGGCAGAGGATGCACTGACCTGCCAAGGAGCCTTTCCTGCCAGCATTCACTCGAGTCATGATGTCCTCCAGAGTCAGGTCTGTTGTGACCAGATCAGGGTGATCCTACACAGGACAATGGGCAAAAATTAAACTGGCAAAGGACACAGTGTTAAGAATGCAGAAAAAATGCCCCAAACTTATCCAGGATCAGCTTATAAAGCTATTTACTGCAATAAAAGCTGGGAAGTCTTCTAACCCTGAAACCCACAATCTTTTCTCTCCAAAACATTTAACTAAAACTACAAAATCCTTCTAAACAGATAAGCACAAGAAGGAGCTGCATCTATGCACTGACAATTAAACCCAGGTTATGATAAAGGGCTGAAGGGTGGCTGCACACAAAAAACAGCAATCCTATTGAACTTTATTTCTTACAGATAAAAGACTAAAAGGTAAAATGCAGTCCCAACCCCCAGACTTTCTGACATCTTACAGGCTGACGTTTTCGTTTCTCATGGTGCTTCTTCAACATCATCTTCAAATCACTTTCCCCAAGTTCTATCTTGTCTGCAAGGAAAAAAATATCGGGTACTATTTGCACAGCAGTCCCCTATTGTTACTTTCCAGACTTCTTAGAGTGACATTTTCTATCCATCCCCACTTCCAGCAATCTCTGTATTTCAATAACTAATTTCTCCTTATTTGAATTTCATTCACTCACTTGCTTCATCAGATTTCATTGCTGATGCAAACATGGAAGTGAAAAGAAGCCAGAGCCAGCTTCAAGGCCTTGCAGACTTTATTACAGTCACTTTAAGGGGGATTCCTAAATGTCTTGAACTTTAATGCTTCAACCATTAAAGGCAAAATCCAACAGAGAAATTATTACACCAAGTTATTTTAACTTGTGTTAAAGTACTACTGCTATAATAACTGTTGTGGAGACTGCAAAAATGAAGCATTGCAAGTTTGCCCATCAAACAATACATTTTCAAGCTGATTTCTTGCAGGGTCTCAAAGGAATTCGCCTCTCTAAATCTGTGTTGACCCCTGGTTTGGTTCTCACCTGCTGTTTTCATGTCCAAGGTTGACAAGGTGGGGATCACTCTCAGGGGAACTGGTGGGCTTGAACAACGTGCTGGAGAACTTGGAGGCCAAGAGATGAGATCTAAAACAGAGAAATACATTTCCTTCTGCAAGATCTAGAACCAATCCACGTAGTTCTATTACCTCATGTTCATTAGATCATGCCCAGTAAAACCGAGTCCAGATTTCACTGCTCTATCACACATCAAAAGTGTGTGTCTGCCTTCACACCTCCAGTCTTTAGTGCAGCCCAGGGCATTACCTTCTTCATCAGACGACAAGGCAGTGTCTCCACACTCCTCTTTCACCTCCCTCAGGATTTTCAGGTAGCGCCGATGGGTCCGTCTGTCTCGCTCTTCCGAGTCGTACGTCGGTGGGAAGTGCCTTCTCCTCAGGGTCATGTCAGGGCCTCCCTTCCTGGCTAATTCCAGCAAGTGCTGAAGGAAGAGATTCAGGTGGCATTAGCTGTGTCACTGCTTTAAGCCAGGACAGGTAAGCCCAGCTCAGGCATTTCCAGCAAGGTTCCCATGCCATGCTGGTGCCTGTATAAGGGAACCCTTAGGAAGGATCAGTACCTGCCACATACAGGATTTTAAAGCCAGCATTTTAGAACATCAAAAAAGCAAGGCAAAGGGTCTGCACCTTCATCTGCACACACAGCAGTATCTGCCATTTGGTAAGACCTTAACCACTGGTGTGAGATGTAGTTTCCACAGCAAATATGTAACATGGCATGAAATATTGTCTCATTTGAAGGAAACATTTTATCCCTTATGGCTGCAGAGGAAAATAACTTTCTATGTATTCTGTATTGTTGCCCAGAGAAGCTGTGGCTGCTGCGTCCATGGAAGTGTTCAAGGCCAGGAGCAACCTGGGCTAGTGGAAGGTGTCCCTGCCCATGGCAGGGGGTGGAACTGGGTGAGCTTTAAGGTCCCTTCCAACCCAAACCATTCTGGGATTCTGGGATTCTATTTCATGTAACACTATAGGGCATTTCATATAGACAGACTTTGATCATCACCCATACATCCCATATGCTTCAATGTCTAAATGCAATACAAATTGAGTATTTACAACAAACTGATTTCAGCTGGCAGCAATTAGCTCAAAGAAGTATCCCTAGAGGAAGCCTTCAGCAGGGATTTACAGGCATTAGAATGAAGTTTTGTATCTAACTATGCACTGAGCAACTGTACTTGTTCCAGATCACACAAATGGTAGAAAACAAAGGCAAAGTGACTTCTTAGCAAGTTATAAAGGGGCAAATGCAGGAAGTGGGGGCAAGGTGGGCATGGAAAAAACACACTACGCACAAACCCTACAATGTGCCAACAGATAACAACAGATTCTCTCTAGGCCACAGGAAAAGCTCACTAAATTCATTAAAGGGGAGAGCTGTGAAGACACCAAGGCACGCTGTAGAAAGGCAGGGCAGACTCACGTTGCGGGAGGCGAGGATCTGCTTGAGCAGCCTGTAGAAGTACTGCTGCTGCGCCCGCAGGTACCGCTTGTACTGCGACTTGCAGCACAGCTGCCGGTACTTCACCACCTCGGGGTTGAAGTGGCCATCTGTGACAGGGACAACACACAGCTGAGATGTCACTGCTGCCTCAGAACACCCCCCAAAGCCACCCAGAAGCTCACTGACCCCTGAAGAGTTTCTGGGCGATGTGCAGGGGGTTCCCAAAACGAAAGTTCTCCCCGCCGAAGAGCGCCGAGATGAGCTTGTTCTGGTGCTCCCGGTTGTTCTCGGGGAAGTGGGGCAGGAACTTCTTCAGGTGCTCCTGCTGTGCATCTGTCAGGACCTCCTGCCACGTGGACAAGCTGACAACCTCGAAGAAGATCTCAGGCTAAAGGAAGCAAGGAGAAACAGCAAAGAAGATGCATCCAGGTGCTCGACGAGGTCTAGACCTTGACACTTTTTGGGGTTAAGGAACACCAGCCAGGAGACACCAAGTGCAGAAACGACACAGCACGAAGAGGAAAGGGGAGGAAATTGATACTACTAAGAACAAGCAAACTCACTCATTTTTCTCAAAGACAATTTTAAAATAAGAATATAATAGAGTCGACACCTTTCCCGGGGCAGTCCCAAACACCTCCCCTGTTTCCAGCTGCCCTGTACATGCCCCCAGAGGGAGCTGAACTCGTTCCTAACCCAGCCCGTGCCCAGCTGAAGTGGCTCAGCAGCACTCACGTCCTCCAGCAGGTCCTCGGGCAGGCTGACCCTGGTGGAGCCCAGCATGCAGTCCTCCATGATGCGTGTGCCATGGCCCTCCAGCTCCAGGGGCTCGGTGAGCATGTGCTCCAGGGAGTCCATCCCTCACCTTCAGCCTCAGCCTCAGGCTCAGCCCTCTCCTGCTCCTGCTCCTGCTCCTGCACACCCACAGCAAAGCCAGCAGCGACGCCGAGGAGCCTCCTGTGCTGGGGGCTTGGTGCAATGCAGGCTGGGGCATTGCCTGGAATATACACAGGTATGTAGTAAGACATCAGACATAGATAATAGTTCATGTATAGATGGATAAAAATGTCATCTTCAATTGCAACGCATACAATATTATATATATATATAATATATATGTATATACATACTTGTATAAAAACATAATCTCCAATTACAACACATACAATATTATATATATACATATTATATATATGTGTATATATATACGTGTATAAAAACGTCATCTCCAATTACAACACATATATTATATATACATATATAGTTTATATACATATATAATATTTCATATATATATACTTGTATAAAATGTCATCTTCAATTACAACACACAATATTTTATATATATATGCTTATATCATATATATTATATGTGTGTATATATACTTGTATAGAAATGTCATCTTCAATTACAGCACATACATTATATACACATATATATTTTATATTATATACACATATATGTGTATATATACTTGCACAAAATGTCATCCTCAATTACAACACACACAATACTATATATACTTATATATATTTTTATATTATATACTTATAATATTATATATGTATATATATACTTGTATAAAAACATCATCTCCAATTACAACACATACAATATCATATGTACATATACTATACAATATTTTATATATATACCTGTATAAAAATGAAATCTTCAATTACAACACATACAATATTATATATATATTTTTATATGATATCTATAAGAAGGTGTTTCATATATATGTATATATAGTTGTATAAAATGTAATCTTCAATTACATCACATACAATATTGTGTATATAAGGTATTTCATATATATGTGTATATATACTTGTATAAAAATGTCATCAATTACAACACATACAATATTATATATATCATATATATAAGAAGGTATTTCATATATATGTATATATACTTGTATAAAAATGTCATCTTCAGTTACAACACATATTTTATATATAGATATACATATAAGCTATTTCATATATATGCATATATACTTGCATAAAAAGTCATCTTTAACTACAACACACACAACATTATACACACACACACAAACACACACGTATTTTCCCCCAAAGCCCCCCCTCCCAGCTCCGGCGCGGGCCCGCAGAGCCCTGGCTGGGCTGTTTCCCCGGGGCAGGACCTCCCCTCGGCCCACACCCCAAAAAGCCGCACTTTAATCGCGGTTTGGGGGACTTTAACACGCTGTCCCGCAGGCCGAGCGCCACAGCCGGGCCGCTGCGGGCTGCACTGGGGCCGGGAACCCGGGCCACACGCGGGGCGACAGCAGCACAACTAACACCGCGAGCTTTGTGGGGTTTGGGGCGCTAAAAGCAGCGCAAGGCGCGTTATTTGGCGTTATTTGGTGTTATTTGGCGTCCTTCCCTACCCGCACCGCGCCGTTCCACACCCGGCCCGGCCCGGCCCAGCCCGGCCCCGCGCGCGGCCAGGGGAGCCGCCCGCGCATGCGCAACGCCCGCCCCGCCCCTCGCCCCGCCCCTCAGGCCGCCATGACAGCCCCGCCCCGCCCCCTGCCCCGCCCCTCAGGCCGCCATGACACCCCCCCCGCCCCTCAGGGCGCCCCGTCGCGACACGCCTCCGTCTATCGCGATAGACAGGGGGATATCGCGACAGACTCGGTCGCGATAGGCCCTGCCAGCGTGGCTGGGGTCCTCAGAAGTATTAGTGTTAGCGCCTGTAATAAGTATGTATATGTAGGGAAACAAATGGTCTTATTGCACGCTTATAAAAACAATAAAACCAACTGTTGTAAGGTCATCAGTTTCCCCAAACCTTTATTGAGGAATACCTAAATTATGACAGGGAATCTCTCACATCACTAAATCCTAAAATTCCCCTTGTCACCCCTTTGTCAAGGAATACCTGAATCGTGGTGGGAAGTTATCAAGATACTAAATTGTAATGTAGTAATTAACCAGTTGTAGAAATAATGACTTAATTGTAACCATATAAGGAGAAGTATGCAAAAATTCATATGTATACCATGTAATATGTATAAAGTGGCTGGATAAAAGGCAGACACACATTGTACCTCATGTCCAGGCCTGCATTGCTCTTATCATATAATAAACCTTTTAATAAAAAATAACTTCTGTCCCGTCCCCTCATGAGGAGCCAAGTCCAGATTGGCCCCCACAGGGTTTGTGGTTTGGGTTGGAATTCATCTTTAGGGCTCAGAGGGGCCTGAGGGATAAAAATGACTCTTTAAGTCCCTCAAAAAAAAGAAAAAAGTGAAGTTATGAAAGTTGTAGGTTTCTATGGCTTGGTTGCAGTGTAGTGAGTCATTGATATGCTGTGTTAGTTTTAGTTGGTGAGGGGGGATGTCAGGATAACCTGGGTACCCCGAGATCACCTTGTGTCAGCCCAAGGAGAGCTGCTGCTCCACCAGGACATTCCCCCACATTCCTTAGTTTTCAGCTGGAAAACATCACCAAGTCCCACCCTCTAAAGTGTTTTATGGGGTCTCCCCCTCCCTTCAGCCCCTCTGGGTTGTTTTTGGGAGGGCGAGAAGCAAGTGGATTTTTCCTTATAACTTTTCCCCTCTCCTCACCCCACACTGAACAAACCTCACCCCCTCCGCCAGCCCCACAGAAGAGATCGATCACTGCAAGGGTTTAAAAAAAAAGAGAGAGAAAAAGATTTATTCATTTCAGGGAGGGTTTTTTGTGTTTTGTTTGTGTTTTTACACCTGCCAGGTTGCACGAGACTCTGAACACAACAACAGTCACCAAAATGTACAATAAACATACACAGTTAAATAAGAGATGGGGCCCAGCAGCCCCCGAGGGTCAGGGTGTGTGGGATGGGGTTCTTTCCTTTTTCCTCCAGGAAAAGACAGACTGTGACCCAAAACGCCTCCAAGGGCACAGCACTAAGCCCCAAGGAGCCTGAATCCCCAGCAAAACATGGACCTTGCAGCCCAGAGGACTTAGAGAGATCTTTGGATTGCTCTGGTTTAAAAATAATAATAACATACTATACCTTCTGCACTGCAGAAATGGGGAAAAAAAAAATCCATGCATTCATTGCCTTTTTTAAAATGTTTTTGCCATCTGTGCAATCGCTGTAGTTCCTCACTTTGGAAGGGAAACTCACAGTATTTCTATTTCCAGGGATGCTTCTTTTCCATGACAAGGCATTAGTTTAACTTGGGACACTTGGAATCACTTCACCCGGGTCAGGCTGGTGGCCTGACTGTGCTGCTGTGGGAGTGAACACCCATGAGGAAGAGTTGAGTTCAGAAAGGCTGTTTTAGAATGGTTTTTATGTTGTAGTTTTCAATTTTAAATAACTGTCCTCATTCATAAACCATTCCAACAAAGGTGAATAAAGCGAAACAGTTTTAAACCCCACAACTGCAACATCCTTAATGGGAACAACTTTGATGTTCATCTACTGTCAAACAAATTTTAAGACTTTAAAATTGCTGCTGTAGGGCAGTATCCCCCTGGAATATCCCATTTCCAAGTCTGCTATTTTCCTACTAATACTCTTTTTGGCTCGTTATTAAATCACCAGCAGCCTGAAGAAAGCCAAGACAGAATCTCCCTCTTCTGCTCCCACACCATCATCATCACAATGCCTGACATCATAATTCCAAAGTCCTCAGCAACACAAATTCAAATTAATTAGTGGGCATTGCGGTCACTCGGCCACGCTGCCACAGTCAATGGGCTCCCAAATCCATGGAATTTAAGGTCACTCATCACTGCACTAAATGGGAGCTCTGGTCCTCCTTAAGCTCATTGATGCCCCAAGAGAAGTGAAATCCCAGGAACAAATTAATCTACATTTTGGCAAGTCTCTTCAAAGCTACCTCAGAACAGTTCTGAGCTGGCCAGGATTTGCCATCTGATTTATCTCATCTCTATTTCCACGCCATAGTAACAGATCTGTTAATTACCACAGCAATACCTGCTACAAGGCTTTGCCCACAAGGAACCAGACCCTCTTCTTGTCCAGCCTGAGTGTGAAGTTCTCTGGTGGCTAAGAGCTTTAACTCCCTAAAACCTGATACCACAATGAGTAATCCTCACCTAAATCCATGGAATACTCATGAAAGAGTCCTGCATTCACACTCAGTGCAGCACAAGAGAAAACAAATCAGAAAAACCTCTCTAAGTTCTGTCTCAAGGGCCTGTAAGACACAACATCCTTCTTTTTATTGTTTTATAAATAAATGTATCCTGTTACACACAGACATTCTGGGATGAGTTTTCCATCAGTGAATGGAGGTTCGGACATACAGGGTGTATCCCATCAGGAGTCAGTGGAGTTCTAGTCATATTCTTGCAACTACCAGAATGCATCAACCAACCAAGCAAGACCTGGGATGGAGAATTATGTAGGGAAAAAAAAAATCACAATGCCTTAAAAGATAAACCTTCTCTTTCCCTTTCTCCTGGTCCCTAAATGCATTATGAATTCTGTACACAGACCAGGCCCACTAAAGCAGGCAATCCTCACAGATGGCTTTCTGTGTCCCATAAATAGTGGTCCACGAGCATGTTTCTGGTGTGTTTCCTGAGTCCAGGGCTGGTATTTTTATGGAACTGTCCAAAGGAATTACAGTGCATTGTTAGCAAGGTTCTTTGGGGGAAAAAAAGATCAGAGTAACCAACTCTCTGTCCAGTCTTGAAGGGGAGAAACACGTTCACTTGGAGGTGGCAACAGAGATAAGGACCCTGTCCCTTCAGAGCAGTGCTCCTGTACCCTCATTTCCTCCTGACACCACTCTCTTAGGTCACAGGTGCAGGTTAAGCTGAGCCTTTCTTTGTTTACAGGCAAAAAAGCAATTTTCCCTGCAAACACTGCAGGAAAAAGCAACAACAGTGGCTCTGTACTACCCTTGGGTGCTACTGTGGATTTCAATCCCTTTGTCCAACGACACGGGTGTAAGACCCCCCTTTTCCTTCTTTGTGGAACTGCTGGGTAACACAGGGCAGGGCAAACAGCATGTAAACAGTTCTGGAGGGCTGGAAAAAGAATAATTTAATGGACTGCTTCGGCACATCTTCACAGCTTCATTGTTTGATCCATCCCCACAGAGGAACATGAGGAGCCACCGCTTGGCTGCTGCTGCTCCTTCCTCCAGGCAGTCTGCTCTCGTCCAGCTGGGATATTCCCTTTCACCTGGGCTGCTGAAACAAAGCCACAGGAAGCAGTTCTGCCATACTCTGGCAATTTACATCATGTCCTCCTGTTGAAAATATACATACAACAATCTGCCAGGAAGCCTTCAGCTTGACAAGCTTTTCCCATACAACTGAAATATAAAGTTGTTTGCTGGCGACACTTCCAAAAAGGAAAAGTAAGGGTCAGCAGACATGCCAAAAATAAAATCCAGGCCAAGCAGAGGTTTCACTTCTCTTGTCCTTTTTGTTAAAAGCTGCATAAAAAGCATCCCAGAAGAATTTTGAGGGTACTTCACGGTCACCGGGGACTTAAACCCTCTTAAAGCATTAACAAGAGCTCCAAGATCTCAGCTGAAGGTAAGTGAGCACAGCCCAAACCACAGAGAGCCCCGGGGTGCCCCCGCAGCCGGGCTGTCGGGGAGGTGCCAAGACCAGCAGGTGACAGCGGGGGCTCCTCACTCGTGCTCTGCCGAGAAAGTCCTGGGCTTGCTGATGTGCACCTCGCTGCCAGCGCCCGTGCTGCTGGTGGTGATGATGTACTGCGTGGTTTGCTGCTGGCTGCTGGGCTGGGGCTCCAGCGAGTCCGGGGGGGCTGCGGGCTGGGGAACCCCCACCTGCACCTCGCTGGGCAGCGCCGAGCTCTGCTTGCCCTCCAGGTCGGGCTGGCCCTCGGAGATCACGTAGTGGGTCTGCGTGGGGGACAGAAACAGCTCGTGATCATCAGGTCTCCTGGCACTTCTCTGTTCTAACAGTCTGCTGGAAGGTATTCTGGTGTGGAATCAAACTCCGTTTCGTTTAACTGCATTGGAGAGCAACATGAGGCTTGTCCTTTGATTTGAAGGACATTGGACTGACTGGGCATTTGGTTAATTTATGAATGGTTAAACTCACTGAGCAATTAACCCATCACTACAGGTTCAAATAACAATTTTGAACACGAGTATCCTGCAAGGTTTTTTCTACATTCCACGTGTTTTAGCAGAAGTTGCACTCCCTGTGTCCAATACCAACACAGTCCAAGGGCCTGCCTGCCTCCTTGTGCTGGATTGCTTACAAGGTAAGACAGCAGAAACTCCTTATTTTGTAACCTTACAGATAGCAAAAAGCTATCAAAGTGCTCCCAGAACCTGTTCTGAAATTCAGTTCAATACATACAGCTTAAGCATAAATATTTGTAAGACTAAGCAGTATCACTAAGTAACACTTTGTCCTGCAAGTGTGATTAAATGAACTCTCTAAACTGGAAGGAGTCATACACACAGTGTGGGCTTTGTAAGTGGCTGCACACAGACTATGCTGTGCAGTCTGGACCTCTTTAGGTACCACCTTATGCTCTGTGCCCCAGCCATCAGTTTGGGATTGCTTTACCTTTCAAGCTGAAGGCATTATGTCTGATATATTATTCTGGATGAAAAAAAGGCCACGATTTGTCTTACCTGAGTAACTGCTTTGACTTGCCCTGTGTTGACAGTGGTGACTGGGGTACCCACAGCAGTCTCTGTGATCACATACTGCCCCTGGGGGATGGTCATCATCTGGATCTCTGATGCTGAAACACAGAAACTGGAGAATCAGGACCTTGAATCAAACTCAGAGACAACTTTGAAAGATGAGGTCTTATGTCAGCAAGATTCAAAGTCTTGAACAGAAATTCAGGTGCCGTCAAGCCCTGTCAAACTCCACAGGCCTCAGCAGAATGTTGCTGGGCAACACCAGCTGAGGATCTGGCAACTCCTGCACTGACAACACATCCTGTTCTCACCCAAATCACCACAATCACCATCCAGAGCTGCATGGACATGAGAAATCACCTCGTGTCACCCTCCTCTTCTGTACAATTCTTTTAAGCACCCATCCACATCTGAACAAGCTGCTGTCCAGCACATGGATTTTGCTGAATGCAAGATCCTTGGAATAAAGTGTGCCTGCCCAAGCCATGAGTGGGATCAGGATGGACCTAGAGCAGAAGGGCTACTACAACCATTTGCAATGGTCTGAAACTGTACCCTGCTGATCTCTCTGAGTATTAACCACAAAGCTTAAGGAGCTCTGCAGATACACTCTGTGACACTCACAGTAGCTCCGGAAGGAGTTCCAAGTGCTGGGGAGGTACGTGTGCTGCACTGAGGAGCCCTGCTGCTGCTGCTGCAGCCCTTGGGTTGGGGCTGATGTGGCTGGCTGCATCTGGGAGGGACTCAGCTCCTGCTGGGGTTGTTGGGAGGAGGGACTCAGAGGCTGACCCCCAACCTAGAGGGAAAAAAAGGTGTGATCAGGGTTGCATAGCTCTGTGTGCTTACAAACACATCCTTCTTATGCAGAGAAAACACAGGGTGGGTTCCAGAGCATATCAAGCACAAGAAATGCAAGACTCTCCTCCCCCTCCTCTAGCTTGGTTCACTCTATGGTCAGTAAGCACAGACCAGGAAACTGAAGTAGAGACGTTTGCCAAAGTAGTCTGTGGCAGAGAACTGAGATGAGAGGCCAAATTCTACCCAACAGCACAAAGAGCAGCACTTCAAATATTGGAGGAATGCCAGTTTCCATTTACATATTTTAACTGACAAACTGTTTAAGCTGCAGATTTGTCTGTTCCTAACCATTTATCTCTTGGGACGGGGCAGGGAGGGGAACCACCAAAAAACCCACACAACAAACACTCAAAGAAAACCACAACAAAAAAAACCAACACACCCTGGGACACCTGGGAACTACTTGATGGTCTCAGAGATGTTCATATGAGAGCCATTTCACGTGTGGGCCCTTAAATGCCATAGAAAGGACTATCTCCTGCCTCAGCACATGCAATAGGACAGCTGAGCAGACTGGTAGGGCAAAGAGGCCCTGCAAGAGAAGAGGGCAATCACCTGTGGTGATGACTGAGCTGCCGGCGATGGCTCCGTGACCTGGATGTGCTGCACCTGGATGGCGTGTTGGGTGTATGTCTGGGGGTCATGGAGCTGCCCAACGTCCACTGTGGAGTGCTGGGACTGGTGAGGTGAGGTAGCCTGGGGAATAAAGGAAAGCAGAGGTGTGTGTTTCAAATTGTTCCAGAAGCAGCCATGTAAATCTCTTCTGGGACACCAGGTCTGGGATAATGAGGTAGGAGCTTTGTTGGAGCACTCCTGCTCAAGCCTGGTGGGTTTCTTTGCTCTCCTTAGCATCTTCTTAGCAGATGTAATGGCACAGAGGTGGTTGTACCTCAGTGATCTCCATGGAAGGGACTTGCCTCAGGTTATACAAGCTGTTTGTGCAGTGACTGGACTCAAACCAGAGGGTCTGAAAATCAGGATTAGTGTCAAGCACTTATTTGTAAGCACCTTTCTATGAAATGTACACACACTTGAGACCTGCATATCTAGTTCTGTAGTTTGGCAAAGCTCTGCAGCAAGACAAGGTTTTTAAAGGACTTTTTGAACAACACCTGCTAATGATACCAACTGCAGTAACTTAATTCCAAGTCTCAGATCTTGACAGAATTAAGATCTTGATAATATTAATAATACTGCAGGAATCAGTATTCATGCTCTTGTGTCATTACAACAGCCACAGTCACTGTTAACTGGGGCCATTGTTTAGGCCTTTACTAACCAAATTCATAACCTGATTTGTAGTGAGGGGCCAGAAAGAACATGGAATTTCAGATTCAAATGCAAACACATGGTAGTTTCAGCTTCACCCAGCAGATAACAGACTTGAAGGCTACACTGATTCCTTACAGCTGCCTGAGATATTTTGCTCAGCTCAGTTACTCTACTTGCACTCTGGTTTTATTTTTAGGAGGCTGTTGAGCGTCAGGGAATGAATATTCTAATAGATGATATGAAGGGAACAAGCAAGCACTCTCTGTACTCCCAAATTTTGGCTCTGGCTCACTGAGAACAACGAAGTACAAATTAGTCTTGAACTGCAGAAAATGGGTCACCCACTGACCCACTTTTCCAGTTGCTGGAAAACATTCCTAGAGCAAACTCAAGCAAGGGTGGCCAGATGGGGAGAATTAAGTCAGGACTGTGTTGGGATGTCTCCAGCAAGCTGACCAAGGCTGGCAGGACTATTTATGCCCAGTCCATGATGCTTAGGAAGGGAACCCTATGCATCATCAACTGATTTATGTGCAAAAAGTAACCTGCAGCACTTTTTGTAACTACTCCTTAACAAACCTCCAAGCACTACAGCCCCAAGAACGCACTGGCTTGGTGTGGAAGGGGTCTAAAGCACAGCAAGACCCCCAACAGATGACTCACCTGGGCCACTTGAACAAGCTGCAGCTGTATGTGCTGAGGCTGCTGCAAGCCAGTGGTGGCCTGGGACACTGGGATGTACTGGATGCGCTGGTAGTCGCCCTGCGGGGTGCGGTAGTCCGTGGTGAGGGTCTGGGAGATCTCCGTCATGGCCTGCGTCAGTAAGTCCGTGGTCTGAGCAGGGAGAGAGGGACACAGAGCATCTTCACACAGGGATGCACTTGTGCAGGGCTGCAGTGCTGTCAGCACACTGAACTGGCACCTACATTGGGCCTGGTCATTAATTTAAATGTGTGCAGGGGTTGGGGTTGTAAGTAACCACCAGGGATCACCCCCTAGAATTGCTCTCCTGTGCCTAAATGCTAGTCAGGACCATTATGGGCTAACTTAACACACCATGATAAAAATAATTATTTTAACCTTCTGACTGAGCAATATTCTATTAGACAACAAAATCCTGCATTTGTAAGGAGCTGATTTCATTTCCAAGTCAAAAAGTGCTTCAGGGTCATATTCCACCTTCCCTCCTCCCCTGCCAGAGTGATACTTTTCTTGAGAACTGTCTTTCTAAAGTAAGGAAAGACATTTAATATCTAATTAATAAGGTTTATGAAGTCAACAGCATCCTGATTGAACCTCTCCATTTTCAAGCAAGAGTCCTTCATCCACTTAGTCTTCAAGCAGGAAGTTCTAAACTGTGATCAATAGGATTTCTGCAACTGTGCAGCATCCCAGCACCACTGAAGGACACAAGGCTGATTTTCTAGTCTCAGCTTTCACTGCTGTGGCAGCTGATGTATCAGCAGTGGACACCAGGCAGTGGAGAGTCCTATCAGTCAGTGCTGCACTGTCCAAAGGACCACAGACATCCTGACTCCCTGAGCACAGCTGGATCCAGTCCCCAGCCACTGCTAAACACACCCTCTTGACCCCAAGAACTGCAAGTACCTCAGGAGAACAGTCCCAGTGAGAACCCAAGAGATGTGTGTCCCTAGTCCATTAGGCATGTGTGAATGTACTGTGTGGAATCAGCAGGTCCTTAAGAGCTCCAGAACGAAACACCCAGTTCCTGGCAGAGCAAAACTACACCAGGCTCCAACCCAGGCTTTGCCACGATGTCTGCCAAATAAAGATCTCTAACAGCAGAGGGCTCTGCTGTGTTTGTCCCCTCCCCTGGCGTGGCCTGCTGTGCCTGCAGCCCTTACCACGACAGTCTCCCCCGTGCTGCTGTCGGTGGCCAGGACAGCAGGGGTGGAGCTGATGACAGCCGTGGCCAGCGGGGTGTGGATGGTGTTGGGCAGCTGGGCGAACTCCGGGTGCTTCTTACGGATGTGCTGCACCATCTTGGTCTACAGAAACAAGCAGAGCAGGGTTAGGAGGGGCAGGAGCTCTGCTGAGGGCCATGGGAAAGGAGGGTGGTGGGCACTGAGCAGGCTCCCCAGGGCAGTGGGCACAGCCCCAAGGCTGCCAGAGCTCCAGGAGGGTTTGGATGATGCTCTGGGGCACAGGGGATGGTCCCCTGCAGGGACAAGGGTTGGACTCGATCCTTGTGGGGCCCTTCCAACTCAGCATATTCTGGGATTCTGTGAAACCCAACAGCCCCTTTTAAGTTTCCCTCAGTGAGGCAGCATGGAGATTCACACTATGGGATGCTCTGGTCAGCAAGATGAAACAAGGATCACAAAGCTGCTGCTGCTCAGAGCTACCTGACACTGAAATACTGCCCCAAACAGCACATCCAGTAAGCTTTATACCCCAACACAGCCAAGTATTTTGGGGACTTCTTTCTGTGTTTTGCTTCCCCACTCCTTTCCCTCGGAACTGTCAGCAACCAGTTTCCAAGCCTCTCCATTTGTGATCACTTCTCCATTCCTTCTTCCAAGCTTGTGCCCTCTATTCAGGGAACATTTTAGCCCTCAAACAAGCAGGCTGTGTCAGCACACAGCATGAAACCAGCGCTCTGACTCAGAGTGACAGGTGACAGGGGCTGTGGTGAAGGAGCATCCCCAGGGACAGGCTGTGCCTTTTGGGGCCAAAACAGCTCATACCTTACTGCTGTACTGCTTGGAGCAGTGAGGACAGCACACAGGGGGGGTGGCAATGGTGCCTGTGAGCTGGGTGTGGGTGCTCAGCATGGGATCTGGCTCTCCTGGGCCCGCGGGGCGCAGCTTCCGGATGCTTGGAGGCAGCTCAGCACCAGGGTGGTTCTTCAGGATGTGTGCTTTGCGTTTGCTGGCACTCTTGTACACCTGCAGGGCAGAGATTTGGGGTTAAAGTGCTGCACTGCTGGGGTCTGCACAGAAAACAGCTCCCAGATGTCCTGGTCTGGAAGGTCTGTGTGTTGCTCCCCAGGGCGATGGTCACAGCACAAGCCTGTCTAGGTTCAAGAAGTGTTTGGCCAAGACTCTCAGGCACGTGGTGGGATTCTTGGGGTGTCTGCATAGGGCCAGGAATTGGACTTGGTGATCCTGATGGGTCCCTCCCAACTCAGCATATTTTGTGATTCTCTGTGTTTAGTTAAATCCCCCCCCAAATTGCAACATAATGCATGAACATAAATAAATGTCCCAGTGCTCAATCAACCTATAAAAACAAACAGCTCCTCGAGTAGCACACAGAAGCCTTTTGAGAACATACTGAATGCCACAACCAGACACCACAGCAGGACAGGGAGGCAAAAGGAAAACCCTTTTTGCCTGGTACTTCAAGGTCAAATGTCAGAGAAGCCACTGATCACCAAGGCTGTAATTTGCCCCATGTTCACTTATCATGAGGGTTGATGCCTCTGCTCTCCTCACAAAGCATCAAACTGTCTTAGTTTAGCAATCAACATACTTTTTAATTTTTTTAGGCACAGCAATGAATGAACATTCTGTAATATTATTTAAAACTATTTTTTTTCTCCCTTCAAACGAAAGAAAGGGAGCATCACAGAAGAACATACGGAGGATAAGGACATTTAAAATACACTTCCTGGTAAACAAGTGCCCCCATGCACAAAAAGCAAAGAGCAGGAACCCAATGGCACTGCAGAAACAGCCTCAGGCTCCACTGAACACTGGGAATTACTGGCATGTGACTAAATAAGCAGCTTACAATAAAAGGGGTTAAAGACTTTCAGAAGTGATACAGAAACCAAAAGAACTTGGTGTTCAGGAATGACAGACAGGCAGGATACTGAGTCCTGGGCTGACACAGGACTAAGGGTCAGTGACTGTTTGCTGGATCACAGTTAGTCTCCCAATGCCAAAGACTGCAGTTTTCAATTAGCATTCCACTGCCTTGGCCTAAGTGCATTGTGTCTTCATTTTTTTGGACAGTACAGCAAGAATGTTGCTGGCAACCACCTTAAAAAAAGCTACAAGCCCTGCCAGAGATTTCTATGCAGAGACAAATTGGTTGCATACAGGGCTGGGACTGAGCTGTCCTCTGAGGGGTGACTTCCCACACACCTTATCACAGTATTGACAGAAGTAATCTCTGTTGGGTTTGATGATGGGCAATGTGAGCTCTGGCACCTCTTCTATTTTCATGTCTGGATGTCTCTTTGATAAATGGTTCACCTTAGGAGAAAGAAACACAGAGAACAAGAACATATTACAGCTGGAAGCCAAACAATTGCTGCTTCTCCCAGACATGGATAACAGCCAAACCAAAAGTGAATGATGCAAGGCAGCAGCACCAGAAGCATTTGCTGCTGCTGCAAGGGGTATTGTGCACTCACAGCTGCTGAGGCTCAGTGTGGCCTTGCTAGATCTCATTTAGTTTTCAAATAAATAATCAAAAAAAGAGGTAAAATAGCTCACCAGAACTGTCTTGCAGCTGAGAGTGAGGTTGTGTAAAGGCCTTTGCCTGGATCACAACCCCCAGGAAGCCTTTGCAAACAAGATCTCTTGCTGCAGAACAGCCTTTACCCAGAAGCAGTGACAGGGCATGGCCAGGAGAGGCCCTCAGGAAGGGGGAGAAACAAAAACCAGGAAAGACAGTAAGGAAAACTGAAGCAGTAAGACTGAACTAGGCAATATCTGATCTCATGTTCTGTTAAACACATCACACATCAGTCAGCATTACTTAGTGCTGCATTATGGGAGTGACAACCAGGCATACAAGGCAGGCAGCGAAATGTGCAAAGACACATTTGCTGAAGAGATAAGACACAGGTTTAAAAAAAGATGTATCACCTCAACTCAGCTATAAAATTCCCTGTTTCACAGCATCCTGTCTGCATAAGACCAGGCTGGGCAGGGCTCTGAGTGGAAGGTGTCCCTGCCCATGGCCAGCAGGTTGGAGCAAGGTGAGCTTTAAGGCCCCTTCCAACCCAAACCCTGCTATGATCGCTGTGTTCCAGCCCCTGGCATTGCACCTTTTCTCCCCAGCCCTGGCTCAGAGGAGAGCAGAGGGGCTGTGAGGGCAGCCAGCACTCACCAGCATGCCCCTTCGACGGAAGCCCATCATGCACAGGCGGCACTTGAACATGAAGCTCTCGTAGTCGGTGGACGCGATGCGGGGCTTGAAGGTCTTGGAGCGGCTGATCCGGTCGGCCTTCTTGGCCTCCCTCTCCGGGTTGTGCATCCTCTGCATGTGCTCCCGCAGCTTGTCCTTCCTCTGGCAAAGAGTAACCAAGAGGAAAGTGTCAGCACCACCTCAGTCACAACCTGTTGTGAATGTGTGTTTTCAGGGATCTCTCTCCAGCTTTTCCTCTCAGGAAAACGTGTTTCTTTTCCCAGAAGTGTCCGCAGTCTCGGAGTGTCCCATCACAAACTCAGTGACAAGGAGCAGGCTGCTGCCACCACAGTTTACCTGGCTTGCAGTCTGCCCCATCTGTTCTGGTGGGATTTGGAAAGGCATCTGGATGACATGTGCTGACAGGATGGATGTCATGGACACAGGCACTTCTGCCAGGAATATTATTAATTCACCGCTATCAGCAGGGATTTTCTTAACTGTACTGATATTAACAACATAACAACACAACCCGAGCACCTGGCAATGGAGCTGCATGATGTCCCCGTTCTTAATGAGCAGATAGAAGGTTCTTTTGCTGTGAAATTATTATAAATAAGATCTGCTTGAAATGAGACGCTGGGTCCTTGTCCTTCAGGAACAATGTCGTGGCTCACACACGACACCAAGCAGCACACGCAACTTGCAGCAACTCTACCTTTGAGAAGATGAGCTCATCTCCTTAAAGGAGGGCAAGGAGTGGTGTTTGCTGCATCAGGAAGGGCCCAGGCAAGAGGCACCTCACCTTGAACTGCTTGCCACAGGTGGAGCAGAGGAAGTCCTTGCGGTCCGAGTGGCGCAGCATGTGCAGGCGCAGCTTGTCGGGGCGGCAGAACGCCTTGTCACACTCGGTGCACTGGTAAATCTTCTCCGAGTGGAAGCTGCGGACGTGCTTCTTCACCTGGAACGGCAGAGCACACACACACCGAGCTTATTCAAGAGGGAAGCAGCAGTAAAAGTCTTGGCAACTCTTTACCATAAGAAAGGGAAAAGGGTTTTGAAGTTGCCTAATGTGCTTTGGCTTAAAGAGCATTTGATCAGAGCAGATACCTCAACAATAGTTTCTGTAAAGCCCTAACATCTTTATTATTCATCTGGGTGGATGATTTGGTTTCCTCAGGACTGATTCCTGAAGGCATCAGCTATTGCACAGTTGCATTTAATGGGCAGCAAAAGTCCACACGTTGTAGTGAATCACCCTCGAGTTAACACATTCATCTGGGGTTCATTATCTTCCCTTCATTTGTAAGGAATCTAAACGCAGGGACTAATTCCTTTCAATCACAGAGAATGAGCTTGCAATTACAATTGGCAAAAAACAAAAAGCCTTAATCAGGAAAGCATTTGCACACCATTCCTGAATGGCAATTAGTTCTCCATACTCTGGGACTATCCTTGACCTCTTCAAACATCTAGTGGGCTCCCCCCCAAATAAAGGAACTAATGAGGTTTGACATTTGAAATGCAAGCACTACTCAAGAAATGGATCTCTAATTAAATCTTTGCCATCTTCTAATACTGATCACACATGGAACAACTTGGTATCCTTATCTGTTCCACAAAGAATTATTTAAGTAGGCAGCAGTGACTAGACATAATTATTCATATAGCAAGAAGAGAAAAAAATTGTTGTTAAATTTCAAAACTAGAGCTGAATAGCTGGAAAAAAGCCATGGATCCTTCTTCTGACTGGATCATTTGCATGGGAAAGTTTATGGGGAATTAGGTTGCAGTACAGCATTTCTGAATCATCAACATTTTTCCTTGTGCAACATTTGCAGAAGATAAAGGGCTTCTGCCAGCATGGAATTGTATTAGTAAATCACTTTCCCCTATCCTTTCCTCTTTAGCCTACTGGACAGTCCATCAGTTCCTATTACTGATACAAGCTGGGTTTCTACATCTCACTTTCAGTCAGGCTGCTCAGTAAGACACATCAACTGCTTTGTCCCCAGGAAGGATAATGAATATGCTAATGGTACATCTCATTTTTTCTTACTGGACATGGCAATAGAATCTTTACAACTCTATTAATGACCTTCCCTCAGTGCTCTGCTCAGTGCACAGAGTAGCTGCATTAGCCACTGCTCCAGCGTGCAGGGGAGGAGAACAAAGTGCCCAGCTGAAGCCCAGGGGGGGAGTCAGGAAGCAGAGTATCCTGATCTGTTCTGGCATTTCTGCAAGCTGTTCAAATGAATTATCCTGACAAAAAACAGGCAAGCGATTAAAGATGTAAAACCACCACTTTTTTTTGTTCAGAGTTCTAAGGACAAAGGACAAGGTGTGTTCAAGTACAAGCTGAGTACAGCAAAAGACAATCCCTTCTTGTGCCATGGAGCTGTGGTAACCAGGACCTCTGCTTTAGGAATTTTTGGGGAATAAGGGACCCCCCTCCTGCAGTGCAGTGTCTCCTAATGCCAGGCTGAAGCACCACACCTGATGACTGAGTGGACAGAGCACTTCAGTGGCATTAGACAACCCCTAGCAGTGCTTGGTCACTCTTCCCTTTCTGACTGACGTGGACCCCTTTATCGTGTGAACCAACTGCTGTGCAGCAGTTGGCTGAAAAATCCCCAGCTTCCAGAGAGACCCATGAGGCAGCGCCTCAGCCGAGCACCCCATCCCACCTGGATGAAATCCGGGAAGCGCTTCTTGCAGGTGGGGCAGGTGAAATAGCCATCGCTGACGTGGATGGCCACGTGATCCTTGAGCAGGTCCAGGCGGTCGAAGGACTCGGGGCAGAAGATGCAGGAGTAGGTCTTCTGGTCCATGTGGAACTTCATGTGGCTCTCGAGGGCGCCGCTGTTGATGAAGCCCTTGTTGCAGATGTCGCAGGTGAGGGGGCAGCTGCCCTCGCGGCCGTGGAAGCGCAGGTGCTGGTCCAGCTTGTCCTTCTCCCGGAAGGCCTTGCCACACTGCAGGCACTTGAAGGGCCGGAAGGATTTGCGGATGAACAGGTGCTGCAGAGCGGCGTTCTGCAAGAGAGAGCCCAGGCGCTGTTGGCTTGGGCAGGTACGGATTGCACAGCCGGCTGTCTCCAGGATTAACACACCCGGGGAGCAGGGAACCTGAACCTCTGTCTCTGTGAAGGGCAGGAGCCAGGGGACACAGCTGCACTTACCCCCAGAACACAGGGCACAGTTGCCTCTCCATCCCTGATTTCAATTTAGCTCACTTGTCTTTAGCATGGCATTTTCTGCAAAACCAAAGTCCTCTCTGAAATACAGACCTGGCCCTGAGAAAAGCTGCAACTCCAGCAGGTTTTGGGGGGATGAAGTCACAAGTTCAGCCATCACGCAAAGGGATGGTGAGCCAGCCCCCTGGTTCCCTCAGGAGCAGGGCTTGTGAAATTCCACAGCCCTCTACATCACCTTCTGCACCAAAGATCACCACAGAGACATGCAGCTGTGCTTCAGCATTGCCTGGAAAACCTCTGGTGGAGCACACACTCAAGAAGTGCTGCTCTAAACCTTTTGTTGTTACCAAAAAGGAGAACAGAGTTCCAAACATGACAGCAGGGGCAGAATGGCAGGTAAGAACTTGTGAGCAATTCTCCACTCCTACTGTGCACAATGTCTCTTCTCAGGCCCTAGTTTGTTTTGCTGTGTGTTTTCCTTCACTCTACCTTTTCTGTGCTATTTCATGGTTTTTGTCTCTTCCCTTTCTCCCTTTCAGACAGATTTTATAGAGCCATTCCAGCCCTGATCCAGCACTGTCTGCTGGAGGAGCAGATACTGCTGGACATGTTGCCTGTAGAAAGAGGGAAGGGTGTCCTGCACCTGCATTTCAATATTGGCTGAGAACTTTTGTGTTGGACAGTTGCAAAGCTGGAATTAACTCCCACCTCTGCATGTGTGAAATCCCACAGCCACAGAGTCACCCACGCTGCGCTCAAAGCACATTGCAATGCTCTAAGCATTATTTGCTGTTCTCCAAAATAAGATCTATAAATCGTGCTTTATGGATATCTTCTCTTTTCACGTGTTACACACAGAAACTAGAGGAATAACCTGGAGGCAGGGATAGATGGGATATTGGGAAGGAATGCTTCCCTGGCACAGGTTGCCCAGAGAAGCTGTGGGTGCCCCTGGATCCCTGGAAGTGTCCAAGGCCAGGCTGGACGGGGCTTGGAGCAACCTGGGCTAGTGGAAGGTGTCCCTGCCCATGGCAGGGGGTGGCACTGAATGGGCTTTCAGTTGCCTTCCAACCCAAACCATTCCATGATGCCAAACAGGACTAGAACACTGCTGGCACCTCTGCTCACACATGTTCCATATGACCCACTTCTCCATGAGAGACATCCTGAAAAAAGATTTCCCTGGTTTCCTGTCCCCTTTCCGTGTGGGAATGTGACAGCTGACACAGCTGACATTTGCTGTGTCCCTGAAGTGCCTGCCAACAGCTGACACTGAGTAAGTGAAGTTAGGAGCTCTTCTGCTGCAGTGAGGGAGCAGCTTGGGAATACTGTGAAATGCTGTGTTAAGGATTAAATTCCTGAGCCTCAAAGTTCCTTTCCACCATCTGGACTGCAGAGGGAAGCCTTGACTTCCATTCCAGGAAAGGAACAGAAGAGCCACAAAACAAGCTAACAGTTCAATACAGGAGCTCCAAAAGAACTGTCATCATCTCCAGTCTCCATTTTACAAGTGAGACAATGGGAAATACAGGGATCTGCTCTAAGTGACCCGGGAATTGGAAAGACACACATGCCGTGTAAAAACTGATGTGCTGTGTGGAGTCACAAGTATATAATTTCCCCTTAACCACAGGGAAATGCCAATAAAATATATATGGTTGAAGAGATGCACTTCAAGTTCTGAACTGCACTATTAATTTGCCTTTTGATCACTGGTCCCTCATCAGGGAGCTGAGTGGGAGGACAGCAGGATAACTCAACACAATCCCACTGCTCTCCAAGGGCTACAGAAGGGTGAAATGTTTTACTGCTCGTTGGCTAGATAAACTATCAACTGTAAAAACAGAAAAAGAGAACTAAGTGTTGTCTCATTAACTCATAATATCGATCCAGCACAAATAATTGTGCAAATAAATCCTCTGAAACTTTAAGATGGATATTACAGCTCTTCATCCAAGCAGTTTACTTCTGTAATATCCACCTTAAATTTGCAATGAATTGGTATGAAAAGAACTAGAGGAATGCAAGTTGTTTTTCAGGTAACACTTAGTTGTGGACAGTGGTTGCTTCAAGAAGAACAAATGTGACAATTTACAGTGCACGGTCAATCAGGGAACACTAAACAGGAGCTGGACAGAACAACATGGAAGGTGATGTTGGTATGTCCCATTGGATCAGAGAGAGCCAAAACCCAATGAAACAAAAACTCCAACCTACCTGCAGCTCCAGCTGAGCAGGCAGCATTGAGGGAGAGAAAAATACTCATGTTATGCAAAGGACTTGAAAACAGAAGCTTTGACTTCTGCAGGTCACTACGAGGGCCAGCTCTTCTAACTGGAGTTTACTCCTTTGAGGTTTTTGCCTCAGGAAACGCTAAGCAGATCTTCAAGGTTTACTGTGTAGTTTGTAACTGCCCAAGGGGAGTTAAAGGGCAAAGATAAAAACCACAGATAATCTTGAAGGTGTTTTGTGACCTTTCCTGTTTTCCCAGGGCTGATTAACAATGATGCAATGCCCACTGCAGAGCCACAGTGAGAATGAAATGCTTTCAGCAGAAGAGAATAATTAGGGCAGGATGACAATAGGGCAGGGATTAGAAGAGTGAAAAAGTTAAGAAGGGACTTTTTCTAACCTCATCTTACTGGCTGTACTCCTTGTTATACAACTGGTTGCATTTCTTTTCATCATGGAGTAAGTGGCTGTGCTTTCCAAATCATATCCCTATCCCTGCCAGGTTCTGGCACCAGCACACAGACACTCTAGATACTGCCCAGAACTGAATTAAAAACAAATATTCGTTTTGGCTGTGCACCACAATGTTCCTCTAACGTGTTACAAGAGTATCTGGAAGGGTGGGTGTATCTCTTTTCAATGGCAGGGACACAACTGCCATAGTTCAGGTCTGATCTCCAAGGAAACTCCACAGGCTCTAAAGCAGAGGCAGAAAAATGAACTGAACCTATGAAGACTTGAACCCTGGAGCACCACAGATCACTGCTTCCTGATAGAATGAAAACACACTCAGAGTGTCACTGCCTTAAACCTTAGAACAGCTAAAGCAATTCCCAAAGAATGATTGTTTCTGAAAATTAAATCCTATGTGAGTAATAAGGAAGTACAGCTACACAGGTCTCCAGACCGTAACAAGGAGCCAGGGCTTTCTACCTGCTCTTTGGAAGTGAATAATGTGTTAAACATGTAAAAACCAAATGTTTGCTTGCTTGTATTATTAAATACACATTATTATAAGCAGGTGCTGTGAATAGCTGAGCTGAGTGAGTGTTCAGAGGGTGATTTTTCAGTGCTTAGAAAAGAATGCTTGCTGGTTTAGCCTTATCTCAGTCTCACTGCTCACAGCCTGATGCAATATGGAAAGGTTTGTGCAACCATCCATCTGCCATTCTGCCAGTGCTCCTGGCTTGAAACACCTCCAGAACTCTGCTGAACACGAGCTGCCAGATGCAGGGGAAGTTAGGAAGATTTGAGGTACAAACATGTCACTAAACCACCACTGCTCCCTCCTAGCTGTCATCTGCTTGTGATGAATTCCCAGGGAACGAAAGCTAAGTCACAACACAAAGGAGTAACTGCAGGATTTCTGTCCCTTTCTTCCCACTATTTCAGAAGATTCCAAGTTCACATCTTGGGTTCCAAAGTTCAGGGAAGTGGCCAACCCTTTCTCCTCCTACTGAGGGAGCTGTAGCACACTAAGCAGTCCATCCCCATGCTCTTCACTACCAAAAACTCAGCATCTCTCTTTATACAGTTACCTGCCCTTCAATACATTCAGGAAACATCTCCCAGGCTTTTAATGTATGACAATGAAATTACTGGTAGAACCTTGCCATTTGGAGACTGCAAGCATTTTAGATGGTTGAAAACTGTGCAGTCTTAATGTGCCCAAATCAAACTCTTCCCTCCAGACATGCCACTGCATTTTTGGTGTAACACCACCACTGGTCTTCCATACATATTGCCATAAACTGGAAGCAAAATTTGTCTCACCATCTTCCTGCACAGAACAGTTCAACTCTTGTCTAATCCTTTCTCATCCCCTAAAAATGAACTCTTACCCCCATTGCAGCTGTTGCTTTCTTTAATCCAAATTTTACACACGGAAGAGAAAAGAAAAGATTTTAAGCTAAATAAACCCATCTCCCAGTTACACAACTTCAAGGATTATTTGCTCGAATCATTTCCCTCCCACACACAGCAGAGAAAAAACAGCTCACCCAGTTGACACAGAGCTCAGGCTCAAAGCGTTTGCTGTCAGTACACAAAGCTCTTAGCACTGGGTTTGATCTCAAAGGCAGGTTTTTCTACCCCAAAAAAGGATTTTATCACTAAATATCAGCATCATCTAAGCTGAGGTTGTGGTGGTTCTTTGGCAAGTATCTGCAGGAGGGCTCTGAGAGACACAGATGGTGCTGTGAGCAAGTCATTAGTCTGTGCCACGGCATGGCGATGCCGCCGCCTGCTTGGAGCCCTGCTGCTCGCCAGCTTGGCTGGCCTGTGCTCCAGGAGGAATTACTGTGCTCCAGGAGGAATTACTGTGCTCCACGAGGGAATTACTGTGCTGGAATTCCATCAGCTCCAACTGCTGACCAGCTCTCGCTCACATACTGGTCCTTAACGTGAGCCTCGCCTTCCTCAGCGCTACGAAAGGGGCCAGGAACGAGATGCTCCACTGAGGATTTGGGGATGGATACGGCAGCAGGAGGCAGAGCAGCTGGTCCTGGCGGGCAGGCCTGGCATTCCCTGGGCACAGGGGCTGGAGAGGCCGTGGGGATGGGACGTGCCACCCCTCTGTGCTTACCCGGATGCGCTTGGCCCTCCTCATGTCGTCTGCAGTCATGGTGCTCTGCGTGGGCCCCGCGCTGCCCTCGTGCTGCGGCTGCACGTGCAGCGCGTGGTTCTCCGGCTGCTCCAGGGCTGGCGGCGGCTCCGGCGCCTCCGGAGTCTGTTCCTGCTGCTCCAGCCCGTTCAGGGCGGCTTGGCCGGCCTCATCAAACTGCCCCTTGCTGGAAAAATGCAGCAAGTCCTGAAATCGCAAACCATACAATCGGTGATTATTCCCCCCACCCACTGAGGAACAGCTTCCGCAGCACGCAGCACACAACAGCATTTCTGCTCTTTAGTCGCAAGCCGTGAACAAAGCACGTCCACCCCAACTCCTCCAGCCCTCCTGCCACGTCCACTGACCCTCCCCAGCCCTCCTGCAGCTACAGCACCATTGCTCAGAGTGCCAGGGAAGTGGCACTGCAGGTGGGTGACTCTCCTGGCCAGCCACAGAAAACCAACATTTTCCAGGTGTTCACAGCCAAGAAGGCTCTGCTGCACTCAGGGCTATTCCTGCTTTAACCAGAGGCTGAGCTGGGAGCAATCTTACTGCCAAAGTGACTAGTGCAGACCAGGGAAAGGAGAGGATTTCTGTCTCCTTGAAGCTGTTCTCACTTTGAAATATTATCATGTGCCTTCTCCTTTCTAACAAACTCTCTGGAGTGCTGCAGAGTGACAAACAACAGGGTTACACAGGGTAATCTGTGTTTTTCTCCCCAGTTTCCAGCTCTGCACACATCACTAACATTTATCACACAAAGCTGTTTTCCTCCTTTCTTGCATTACCATAAAAAGGGAGCGTGTTGTGAGTGGGAAGCACGTGCCAAAAAAATCTACATTCTTTCCCTGTAAGTTCCAGTAATGGAATCCTCTTGTATCACGTGAAAAAAACACACATAGTTCCTTACTTGACACCACTTAATGCAACTAAGGAAACTTAAAAGCACGAGCTAGGAAACAGAGCACCAGAATTATGCTGTCAAAGCACAGAAGTGGGTGTGGGAGAAGAAAACCAGGGTGCCAGGAGGGGTGAGGCCCTCAGAAACCATCACTGCTCTCCAGAGAGAGACACAGAGTAGAACAATCCACCAGCCAGGTGTACAGTCCAGGTTTAGGTGGGGAGTTTCCACCCTTGCTGGCATTACACATGCTCACATCCTCAGGTAGAACTCATGCCTGGCCTTTAGAGGGGTGGGCAGACCTCCAGAGGGTTGGGACATCACCTGTCCCCCTGCACAGACACACTCCAAGCCTGGCCATGCTCCAAGCTGGCATGGCATGAGCCACCTCCATTCCAGAGGCCACTCACGCCCATTAATGTGGGACTGGGGCCAGACTGAAGGGTTTGGGAGCAGCACCGTATTTATTTGTGTAAAAGGGGCTGGAGTGTGTCATGTCAGCCTGCAGAGGGTGAGACTGCCTGCACTGAGTGCAGCATTGAGGGCACTGCAGCAGGAATCCGTGGGCAGGGAATACATTCCCCCCTCTGAGTCAGCACAGAGCCACGACCCAGTGAGGTGCCAGAGGAAAATTACCACTCCAGATATCAGCTTGCAGCTAAGTCATAAAACAGAGCACTGATCCCTGTTGACACTGCTCAGGAAAGGACTTAGTGGTAACCTGAGCATGGGCAGCATCAGAGAATTTAGCATTTCACTTCAATGCATTGCACAGGGTCCCTGCAGAATATAACCAACAGCCACAAGCAAAAGCATATTTTGCAATAAGTCTGCCTACAGGAGGCCCTTCTGTTAATATTAAAACATCATAGAGAATCATAGTTCAAACTGATTTAATTCCACCAGCAACAGTTATAAGAGCAGGCTGACCTCACATTCCAGAAAGGACAAATAGGAACCTAAATTCCCATTACAATTTTACTGCCTAAATTACTTCTGTGATGCTGCTAAACTGCTGCAATAACCCACCTCACTGCTAAGTGCTCTGGGATGAAACTTGCTGGAGAAATGCAAGTGATTTGACAGTTTTTATGGAAGGGAAGTAGCATGCTCTCCTGGCAGAGAATTCCCGCTACAAACCAAGAATTACTCAGGTTTAAGTCCAAAAGCACACCCTCGGTTTGCACTGATGCCCCAAATTCCTTTTTTAGTCAGGAGGTTACATCCCACAGGATATTCTTTTGCTCCTCTCCATCTCCAGAAATATACCTGTGTCCCTTCTTCACCCTTCTCCCCGTTTTCACTGGTTACTTCCATGCGCATGAATTTGGGAGGGCGCCCGGGCCGCCTGCCTGGTCCAAACCTCCTCTTGCCTCGCCCACGACCTCGGCCTCTGGCTCTGCAGAACACACAGGGCTCCAGGTTAGGGACAAAAGGAGATGGATTTGGAGTCTCCACTGATTTTATGCATTCTCTCCCAGCATCACTATTCACCCATTCGACTCAGCAACAGCAGCCTGCAGTAAATAATAAAACCTGAAGAAATTTTGGCAGCAGGAACAATCCTTTCTGGCTGGTGTCTATCTAGTCTGTGCTTTATGAGAAACCAAAGTCCAGGACACATTTATTTCAGTAATCATGGCACTGAGAGGACCACTGACTTCTAGCAAGTCCTCTGCCACAGGGTGTGCTGGAAGCATTTTCAGCAACAAGGAACAAATGCACAAAAAAACCCAGTTTAAAATCTGAAGCCAAAAATTCCCTTCCCAAAAAGCACTTGGCCATCAATGTCAGGCACTAAATAGAAGGGAACGATTTTGTGACAAAAAAGCAAAACAAGACATTTCAGGGAAGAGAAGGCAACAATGTCTTCTGCTCTGTGATGGATGTTTGTAGATTCAGTTTTTAACAGGATCTTGCCAGCCTGACAAGGAGCCAAAGCACTAGGATCCTTGCCCTCAAAACTCTGTATCTCCATTCATCTGAGAAACACCAGTATTTCAACACTGTGCTATTGAAATACTGCAGGTTTTTAAGTCATTGGCAAAAAAACCCACAAGCCAAATAAGAAAAAAACAAATCCCACCAGTTTCAACAGAGCATTTATTTCCTTCAAGCTACTTCTTGCACCAATTCTCTTACACCAGCCAGGTCCTGGTGCCACATTCTTTCCCTGTGGTGCCAAGCTGTTCTCTTCTGAGTTGATCCCTACAATCTATAGGGCAAAGCCCCTCCTTCCTGCAAGGCTGGGGAAGCAGCAGTGCCAGCCAGCAGAGCCAAAGCTGCCAGTACCTGCTGAAGAAGTCCAGCTTCTCGTCGTGGGAGTTGAGGTGCTGCTGGAGCTGCTCCGAGCTCATGAAGCGCCGATTGCACTCGTAGCAGGGCCAGTTCTTCTCCTGCTCCCTGAGAACTGCAGCCAGGGGGAAATGTCACTGACAGCATTTCATTTCAGTCACCACCCATTGAACACCTCATCTTTCTCCCCATGCCTCTGTGGGCCAGATTTCTCCCCTGAAGGTTGGCCAGGCTGCAGAATACTCAGCACTGCTCCATTTGGTTTTGCTTGACCACAGTCCATGACAGAGACAATTCACTATCAAATGCTTAAAATTCAGGAAGATTCTGAAATTCACCATGTGTGGAAGAGCACAGGATGGTGCCTCTGGCACAAGGTAGGGGAGATCAAGAGAAGTTTCTCCATCTGCACATCAGTTTATGACACAGAAACACATCTCTGCCAGCAGCAACCCAATGCTTCCCAGAAACTGAGGCAGAGGTTAAAATTATTGTAATATTAGCAGGAGAAAAGTTGGTGGAAACAAGTCCCAGTAACACAGTCTGGATCTGGTTTAGCTCTTCCCAACCTAGCAGAAATTTGGGAGCACTGTACAGGCCATACCCTCAAAACTAAGAAGGGCAACACCCAAGCACCACCACGCAAGGAGAACAAGAGCCCAAGTTACCCTTCCTTTCCTCCTCAGTTATGTCATGGATCTTCTGATTCACAAACTCAGCATAAGAGGCAGCATACCACACCTGCAGCAGGAACACAAGGCACAGAACACATGGATAGAACCAGAACTGAAGGGGATTCATTGGAAAAGGGGTTTAAGTAATGCATTTACTTCACTTGCCTCAACCACTCCCTCTTACTGCTCCTTTCATCCTCAATAATAAAGCCTGGTGAGATCAATATGCTCCCACTGAGGAAAAGAAGAGCTTTGCTCAGAAAGCATTTCCATTTAATTTTAAGGTCTAGCCTCCCAATATGAATATTAATCTTGCACATGGCTATGAGTAGCTCTAAAGGAAATAATATTAATCTCTTCAAACCCAACTAACAGCAGAGTCCTGTCAGCTGTGGTACCAGGAGGAAGGGAAAAATTTTCACTGGGGGGATTTCACATTTCTTTCCTGCTTTCTTTACACAGACAATAGGCAGCACCATCCACAGAGGCTCATTTAAAAGGTTTCTCAGCTTCCAAAGGATTGGAGCAGTATGGTCCTGCTTCCCAAAACAAAGATCTGCCAGGCTGCAGCACGATGGACCCACTTTTGCTACAGGAGGGATTCAGGAAGCCTTAGAGCCACAGGAGGCAGGAGGACAAAGTTTATTAAAGCTTGAAAGCAGCTGCTCACATTTAGCTGAGAATTCTTGCACCATTTCATCTCTGATTAAAAAAGGTCAGTTTGGGAAGAGATTTCTCAGAGAAGGCATGAGCAGATTTTCAGCATGAAAGATCCAGGCAAGTTTTAACTTGCACTGGGCCACAGGCATTTCCACAGCAGTGGTGGGTGGCATTTCAAGGACTCACTAGAGGTGTGTGTTACTCTGCAGGAATCTCACTGGCTGGGCAGAAAGGAAAGCCTGGAGCTCCTGGAATACTCACTTGGCATGTGATACAGAACTTTCCAGCTTTAACTCACTGATCCTCACAGTTCAAGCTCTGGACAAAGTTTGTGTGAATCCCCTACATCCACCATTACTGAGCTCAGGTAATTGGCTTTCAATTAGCAAACCGATTTTACTTCAAAAGACACTACTAATAAACAGAAAGAAAAAATATGCTTCTACAGGGAGGTCCGTACAGATTTAAGGTCTGATTTCAAGCTGCTTTAAAAACTGCTGAGAAAATGATGTTTGGATACACTTAAAATGGATTGGTAAGATTTCTAGTGATTCAGCTTCAGAGATTCCTACTCTTAAAGTGTAGTGTTCAGTGAGTGTGCTTAAAACAATTGTTCTTCCAGATAAATTAACATCTACATGCAAGAACAAACAATTTCCTGCTAACAAAATTTTTTAGTTCCCCCAGTGCTCCAAAAGATGTTGAAAACAAAGGTCATCTCAGCCAGCCTTGCTGCCTTGAGCTCAAAGTGATGAACACATTTTTAGAGGGAACAAAAACTAACTCACAGGGAAGTCACAACATTCTTTATCATTTTCCACATGCAAAGTTTCAAAAGTCCCAGGAAAGCCAGGTAAAGGGAGAGACCATATTCACTTAAGGCACCAGAACACAAGTGAAGGGCACACAGGACTAACTAAAGGGCATGCAGAACTAAAAAGAATAAGATTGCTGCAAAAAAAATTAGATTGCAGCAGCAAAATAAACACAGTGTAAAGCACAACAGTGAGACACAAAGCGTTTACATAGTTTTATTTTGAACTTCTTGATTTTCTACCTGAGCAAAAGCTTATTAAAATTCCTAAATTGGTGACTATTTTAGTGACATTTGCCTCAGACCATCTGAGGAAAAAAGCCCTAAAACTACTTAAAGCAGTATTTTCTGACACTTGGACATGCGGTTACGAGGCAGCAACTTGAGATATGACTGAACCAGCAGAGAAGAGGAGCCTGAGACACAAGCCATGCCATACCTTGAGTTCCTGCTTGGGCTCCACGTTTTTGATGGTGGTGTAGTAGATGTGGTGGCCATACTGATAAGCCACCAGGTTCTGCTCCAGGTGGTTCTGGGCTGGGCGCACAAACATCATCCAGTTACACAGAGCCTCGCTGGAAAGTTCAAACCACAGGTCCTCTTGCAAGTCTCTGTCTTTTCTGTCACCCTTATCAAGAGAAACCTGCAGCAAAATCCAATTACAGGTGACTGTGACTGCCTGGTTCAAGAGAATCTGAGTTACTAAGACAACAATGGTGCCCATGCAGCTGTTGCTTTAGGGGAGCAATGAGGCAGAGCTGATTTTCTCTCTTTACTAACAGGGATCCTGAAACAGGCAGAAAAAGACTTAAAAATGGGTAGAGATGTAGGGAGGCATGATGGACCCTTCCCATGGTTTCAAGGACAAGAATCATTCATTAAAAGGGTTGGGCACAGTATGTACATGAGGCTGTAAATGAGCTAGAGCTTTAGAAGGCTACAGAAACACCAGTCAGAGGTTTCTAACTGGCAGACCCACTTCTCCTTTCATTTCTTGACTCAGGACATTGCCTCAAGCTGGAAGCAGCACTTCTTTAGCTGGACTTCTCTTGGGTTGCTGAATCTGCCTGTGATCACAACTTGCTTGTCAGACACTGCCCATCAGAGCCCTCCTGAACTGTGGGCCTGAACTCCAGTAAATAGAGGACCAACTTCTATAATGAAACCAGTAAATGGATAGATAAAAGTCAGTCAAACCCATTTTAACCCAGGCCAATGACTTGGCACAAGAAAGGGGAGAATGATCTCACCTTTCCCCTCCATCTTGTGGGGGAAGGGAAGGGGAAGGGGAAGGGGAAGGGGAAGGGGAAGGGGAAGGGAAGTATTTCGAACTGAAGTTACAGCACAACACAGCAGAATGGCTACAAAACATCCTCAGATGGGGCTGCTATTTTAATGTCCAGATGCTGCTTCAGCTCATGTGACTAATTCATATATACCATAACATCCCAGTGCCAGAACATTCACCAGCATTAGTGAGCCTTGGAGTAACAGAGCAGGTTTGAAGCCAGAGCAACCTGGGTGTGCCTGAGTTACACTGGGACATGGAGGTCACAAAACACCATCTCTGCTGATGGAGTGGCAAAGCCATGAAAACCAAAGCTGAGGCACACACTGACCCCTCCTCCCCACACACCCCCCCTTACCTTCAAATGGATGTAGCAGTCCTTGAGCTCCGTCTGCCTGACCAGGGGCCCCTCCACGGGCCCGAACTGTGTCCGCTTTGGGATGCGCCTTTTGGAGAAGACTCCTCCCAGAAACCTGTCTATGTAGAGCACCAGGGGCAGGCTGGCCCTCGCCCTGGTCAGCACGGGCCGGTTGGGGATGGGGTGCAAAGGGCCGTGCTTGGGGCACACCGAGGGATGGGCGTTATTGCACTCCTCACACCCTGCAACACAAAGGCACACAGGCACTCACACCCCAGCCCACGCACTGCCTTTGCTCTCTCTAAACACCTCTGGCTCAGCTGTGGCACCACTCATGCCAGTGGTGGGGCTAGATTTTGCTACACTAGAGAGGGCAGCCTCCTGCAGAAGGAAGAACAAAGCAGTTCAGAGGCTTCACCCACGACACAATCTTGAGTCACAGTATGAATCCACATGTCTGGGCATAAAGGTGTTTACTTGTTACTGCTAAAATCTGAATTGTTTTCAACTCTGTTTACAGTGGAGGGGAAAGAAAAAAGGGAAGGCAGGCAATACACTAAATGATCCTTCAATACACTAAATGATCCTTCAATACACTAAATGATCCTTCAAATGCTTACACAAATCATTGGGATCAAAGGGCCGAGGTGGATCTGGATCCCATTCGTCCATGTCAGTGTCTTCCCCGTCTTCATCCTCGTCTTCATCCTCATCATCTTCCTCTTTTGTTTCTATCCTTTCCATTTGGTTCTGCAGAGGTGCCAAAGGGTCAGAACCATCCACTGCCTCCATGGGAGGCAACACCTGGTTATGCACCGGTAATGATGCCTGGGGAGAGAAGTCACAATCCATTAAAACCGATGCAGGAAGAAAATCACTCTTACAAAGACAAGCAATGAAGGTCCTGGCTAGTCTACCCTTCCTGCTTCCTCTGGTGATGGAGAGAAGGACAAGGGGAAGTGAAGTGGCTGCTAAACAACTGCTGAGGGGTGTTCTGTGCTGCTGCTGCTGCTGCAGCCTCACTCAGGACACCTGTGTCATTCCCTGCCTCCACCCTGCCAAGGACTCAGTTCCCAGCAGAGGAAACTGGAATCAGGGAAGCTCAGGACCCTCACAGAACTGTTGAAACAAAGTCCAGGCTCCGTGGAAATTATCTAGAGCCTAAAGCTGTGTTTTAACTTCTTTTGTACAAGTGAGAAAATCCTGCACTTTGGTACATGATCTTCAAAAACCAATCCCCAGAGAACACAGGTAGAGGTCAGTAAGGGATGAGGTAACGTGGGGACTAGGTGTACACTATGGGACATGAAGGACAGTTGAGGGCATTGCATTCTTCCACTAATTTTCGAGTTTATCCCTTTCTTTCCATTAAAAAAAAATTTAAAAAAATTCAGTATTTTAGGTGCAGTGCATATTTCATCACCCACTCAGGTGGAGAACAAGGAACAGTACCCCAGTGAAGCTGCCTGGAAACACTGGCAAGGAGACCCAGTGGATGTTGCTGTGACAGTCAGCATGACACCTTCTGCTAACTTCCCTTCCCAGTGCTGCGAGGAGAACCCTAAGGTGGCTGCTCAACACAGAACCATCTGCACAACAGGTTTCTCTGGGTATTAAACACCCCATCTCTCCTAAAAAAAAATAACCCCACACATTCCCTGGCGAGACTATGGAGGCCAGTCGAGATCTGTGCTAGTTTCTCACGCTCAGCCACGTGCCATCCCCTGAGACAATGGAGCGATGGAATCAGGACATGGAAAAGGAAAGGGTGCCTGGCACTTACTCTATCTGCTTGTGGCCCCTGCTCCAGAGCCACTGGCTGGGGGGGGTCGGCAGCGCTGCCGAGCACAGCCAGGTTGGTGGGGTTCATGCTCTGGGCAGCAGCAGGCAAGAGCACCGTTACCTAAAATCACAGGCACTCAGTTTAGCACTGCAGGAATTCCACCAGGCACGTACACACAGCTCCCTCCAGCCCTGACCAGCATGCCAGTGCTCTGGGGGGATTCAGGGAGGGATGGTGGGTCACGGAGAGAAGCTGCGGGAAAGGCTTCAAATCTCAGCTTAGACTTTGCAGCTTCTGAATTGCCCATCACACGTTTTCAAACCAAGGTCCTGCCCAGCCTGGGCTCCAACTGCACTAGAAGGTGTGAGGAGCTCTTTAGCTCTTGGTAAAACCAGGGATTTGGGGTGTTTTTCTCTCCTACCCACAAATGTACTTTTTTTTTTTTAAGGGAAAAAGTAAAAAAGGAAAAACAGACATCTCCTTTTTTTTTTGCCTGTCTTGCAAACCCTGCCCAGGGCAGGGCATTGGAATTAGATGAGCTTTAAGGTCCCTTCCAATCCAAACCATCCTGTGATTCTATGATCCAGGATCCATTAAAACCCAAGATGGTGTATTGACCTCATTGAAAGATCAAACTCTCAAACTAGAGGGTTCCAACCATAATCTTCCTTTACATCATTTGGTCACACCATACATTTCTGTTTACATCCTCTTTCTTTTGTGCAGTAACAACGAAATTAATGCATATTACACACTGTCCTCATCCACTCAGCAGTAAAACTAAGCAGAACTAAGATCCCAGGAATCACCTTTCCTGTCTTTTGTTTCCTGCTTATCTGTACAGGAATTTGCACTGTTATCCCATGTGATTTTTCATCCTTCTCTACAGCTGACATCATGTGCCTTCTAGCTTGTGCCTCTGACTGCTAAGCAGCTTTCATGCTAAAATCCAAGCCCTCTCTGCAGAGTGCTTAATAAATATCAGATAAAACTGAGAGCAGGGAATTGTGCCAGCACTGAAGGAGCAGACAAGAAAATCCATAACGCAAGCAGACAGTCTTAAAACTCCCAATCTAGTTGCTTTGTTTAAAGAGGCATTAAGAGTAATTTATGAAACTGCTTAAAAACTACAGCAAAAAGGCTTGAGGGAGCAGTGTGATGGTGAGGGGGAGCCCACCAGGAGGACAGCTGGACTAAGCTGTCTGGTGTTGACATTTCTGATGCCAAGAGGCAACAGGAAAGGCATCATTATTCCGTGGCACAGCTCCAGCATGCCAGCAAGGAGAGGGTCACACAAGCTTGCACCTACTGTTAGCATTGCCTGCTCCTAATCACACTTCAAACACACCCTTACTTCCACTTTCATCTCAGGCACTGCACAGAATACAGGCATTATTTTAAAAAACTTCTCAATTTCTTTTTAAGATAAAGTTTCTTTTGAAAGACAAGAGGAGCTTTAGTTATTATTTGATCACTTGTTGTCAGTTCAGGGATGTCCCATGGGAAATGCTGATGTAAAAACACCTGCAGAGGCAGCAGCTTCCACAATGAGGGATTAACCATTCACCAAAAAATGAATGTACCTGCCAGGACTGATGTCAGAGAGTGCTGGAAGGGAGGACAGGCCCTTGACATGGGATGGTAACAGCACATCATCTCTGCTGTTAGTCTCTTATCTGCACTACACATAGTAATCTCTACTTTTAATTAATCATGTATTTGTTACATGAGCTTTAAGACAATCAAACAGGAATTCTTGGCTTCTTAATGCAGGGAAACTGATGTGGCAAAAAATTCCAGGGAACTAGAAGACAGGTGACTCCTTTACTGTGTCAGTCATCATTTCTGGTCTGTGCCTATACAGATTAGAAGGTCTTTTAGCAGTAAAATTTGTTTTCAGCACACATTCAACTCTTCCCTCTGCCCCAAGACTGTCAGCAAACACCCATTTTAATGATGGCTTTGGTGGTGATTCAGATTTAACACATCCATTCACACATGCCATTAAAGACTCACCAACCAGTAATGATTTTAACTCTGTGACAAGCAGAGAATTCCAACGAGAGAGACCTGAAAGCACCTGTCTATACCTGATTACCACCATGATACCAGTAAGAGTTAACAACAAAACCTTTGCATCCATGGGGGATTAAAAAAAAAAAAAAGGCAAAATAATAAAAACTTTTTATTCTATTCCCAGCCCACCTCACGCTGGCAACCCCAGCACACCCTGGTTAAGGGAGCCACTCACTGAACTTCTTCAGGTTTTGCACTTCAATTCCTGTGAAGTTTCTAGTAAAACCAGAATTTGATTCAATTTTTCAATCCCTTGAGGGCCTTTTGTGGACTTAAAATGCATTTGGATCGGAATCTGTATGAGGGCAACTGCAAACCCAACCCTTCCAGAATGGCACATTCAAATAAAGCCAGCCACATCTGCTGCTGACTCATTGAAAGGGACACTGTTGAAAGATTTCTCATTATATCTAGGCCAGCAAATTAGAATTTTTGTTGAGCATGAATTCAAGTGAGTGAACTCCAACACAATCTTAACTTTTACTGCCATTCATGCACAAGCTGGCCATGGCAATAGTGGCTTTTTGCCCTTGCTCAGGATGACAGGACATAACTGAAGATAACTCATTACAACAATGTCCCTTTTCCCTCCCTCACTGTGCCCTTCCAGTTTTAGGCCCAAGATAAGCAATGCCTCTTCCTTACCTGCTGGGTGGTGGCATCCTGTTGGACATAAGCCACTTGGGACGGATCTGTAAACAGAGTCTGGACAAAGTGAAAAAGGTTTATCAAACCAAAGTGAAAAAGGCTTATCAAACCAGCCCTGGGGTTGTTCACTCACAGCTCACACAGAAATTACCCTGTCACCAAGAAACGACCCACAGCTAAGCCTTTGCCAGCTCCTAACATGACTATTATCACAGCACATTTATTCCAACTTACCCAAGTGGACCTACACACATAGATATTAAAATCAGGTGGTGCTCCCTAAAAATTTAGTATCATAATTACGTGGCATGTTTTGTCTCTATAGCTAAAATGTTTCACCTGGTTCATCTTTTGTAATTACAGAACCTACAGGATGAAATTCAGCAGCTGTACCAAAACTGCTTAAGGGCAGGAGAGAAGGTAACTGAGCTTCCTGCAAATTCATAAGACTTCTGCACACTTTCTTTAGAGGAACTATCAGGCACATCCTACATGTGCATTTGATAAGGCCATGATGCTGTTTAATTTCACAGAAGACATGCCAACTCCAATATTCTGCAAGAACAGCCCTGATGGCAGCAGAGCAAAAGCAAGACTCAGATGAAAACTAAGGATTGACTGAGGTCAGCCTTTGCCTGCTTTGCCAAAGCTTGAAATACCTGAACTTGTAGCAGCCTGGCTCCAACAAAATAAAGCATAACACAAATTCCTTTAGCACTGTGATGAGTTCATCTCAGTTGCATGATAGTCTTTGGACAAAATGACAGCATTCAGAGTTTTGGAGCTGGCTGTCAGTAACTTCCTGGGAGATACCCTCCCAAAATCTCCTCCCAGGACATCCCACCACGGAGGAGCTGGGTTTATGTAAGAGCTGAGGGCTGCACAGGACAGACCATGCCATGAGGCCCTGCCAGTGTGGCTTGGGGTTGTCAGGAACGTGCACTCTGCAGCTCTGCTAATCTGTCCTGTCAGCAAAGACATTATAAAACACCCTCCACAAAGCCAGCCTGTTCCTTTTGAATCTGTCCACACACAGCCACAGATGCACAGCATATTAACCCCATCCAAACATGTGCTGTCAGGGAATAAAAGCTATCTGGTATGATTATGCAGAAGCAAAAGAATATAAAAGGTCTATAAAATCAACAGCTCTGCAGAGAGACTACAAAATCAGGTTGAATACACTGAGATCCTCTGCAAAGAGACACAACTGTTATTGTAACTATCAATTATGACAACTGTACTACACAAAACAAGGTCTCTTCCAGAAGGCACAGAGATGGCTTTTAGCTTTTTACTGAACACAACAGAGGCAGAATTCCTGGAGAGATTATCCGTGTTTTGGAAAACACCTTTGAGTTAATTACAATCTCATCCCCCTTCAGTGAAAACAACCAGCCCTTCCTCACTGGTGGCCTGCACATCCTTTGATGAGCACATTTGCACATCAGACAAATGAACAGCACGAAGTCCCCGCTCAGCAGTGGGCAGGGAAAACTGCTATTTTCCACTCGTACCACTTGGCTGGCAACTGGCTCTCATCCCAAACGAGCCTGGTTTGTTTTCTAGGTGCCAAAAAGCGGGCTGGGCCGGGCCCCACACGTGCCTGCGTAGCCTCCACGGGGTGGATGTAAACGAGGGTGTGCTCCGAGGTGTCCACCGAGGTGTAGGAGGTGCCATCAGCCGTGTAAACCACCTGCTGCGCCGCGCCCCGCTCCTGCTCGTCGCTGTACACGATCTGCGCCACCGCGCCCCCCTCGGGGACAAAGTGCACCTGGGGGGGAGACACACCCATAGTGACACCATGTAGAGGATATGCTCTCAGGTACAGGGCATGAAATCCTAATACAGGCCTGTCTGCACAGTCCAGCCTTCGTGCTGGGAAACAAGGACAGTGATTTAGCCTACGTGCTGGGAAGCAGAGGTGATGTATCCATAAGCAATGGACATGCAGAAGATGGTAACAAGTGAAATAAGAAGATGGATGAGAAACCAAGAAAGTGTATGGGAAAAGCAGTAGAATTGCTTATTGCAAGGTTAGCTGAAAGATAGACAGTAGATACATTAAGCGGACAAGTTTTAGCCAATAAACTATAGAAATGTAATAAGCAAGTAACTTTTAGCCAGTAAGTTGTAGAGAATTGTTATATGTAAACTCTGTAAAACCTTATATAAACTGTGTAATTAATAAATGAACGAGGAGCATTGACCATACTTCTATGAAGACTGTGTCTTGGACTCTGGAAGCTCCATACCTGCCTTCTTTCAACACCACCACAACAGGGCAGGGGAGCCTTGGTTTGGAACTGGCACACACTGAGGAGCTCACTGAGTGGCTGCAGTATGGACACCGACCCCCAGCAGCTTCTGTGATTATTCAAGGGGGAGAAAAGGCTGCCACCCATGCTCAGCTCCTGTATGATGCTTTGAGACTTCTTAAGAGAAGGAGTTCATATTTGAACTGGTGTATCTATGGAATTTATTGGTATGTTGTTTCCCCTTTATGCTCATGTTCCTCTCTGGATTTATGATAATGACTTCGTTCAGCCAGTCCTGTAGTTGCAGGTAATTTCCTTTATCTTAGGAAGGGCCAACAGAAGTTATTAACTGCTTCAAGTTATAGTATTGCACCTCTCAGAGGCTGCAGTAGGGCTTGTGAGATTGCAGTATCAGGAGAAAATTCAACTATTTAAACAGACAAACATGTAACTGAAAGTACTGAGCAATGATTCCAAGGACTACTGGAACAAGTTGTCTAGGGCAGCAGTTTAAATCTGCACAAGTTGATTTTGAGAGAACATTATGATGATAAATGATACTTAGTGGCCTACATTAAACGAGCCAGAATACTGCATTCCAGTGGAAACAGGAACACATTTAGCTGAAAACCTTTTTCATTGTACGGGAAAATAGGACAGTTAGCAGGAAACCCAGTCTGAGTATCTGTCCTCATACCCACATGAAATGCTTTCCCATAAAACAATGCCACAGTTACATATTTTGTTTATTTTGCTTCACCTTTCAGCTTGTGCTGCAGGAGACACCTGGTACTCCCCTGTGGCTGCTCAGTGCTGATTCTGTACAATAAATCCTCACACAAACACTGCAGTTTCACATTTGGAGAGCACTCTGCAAATACTAATTAAGCCTTGAAATTGCCATGTGCAAACAGCAGCATGGTTATCCCCTTGCAGAGAGAATGGAACAGGGGGCATTGAAAACTGCCTGTCTTGGCAAATTTCAAAGCTGGAAATTACCAGGAGAGACAGAAATTCTCAGCTTTGGGTCAAATGCCACACAGCACCCTCTTCATAACATACTTAAAAGAATAAATCAATTTACAGCCTTCTAGAAATTCCCAGCTGCGCTGTCTGGGAGTCAGAGGGACGAGCTGCACACATCACAATCTGACTCCATTAGTCACTTACAATTAACATTTCTCCCTTCCTCACTACCCAGATGTCTGACTGGAAAAAATTATTCATATTACTTTCCCCAAGGTCCACCCACAGCTCCAACTGATTCGGCTGATGCCATCAAACAGGCTGCCACAGACCACAGATTTTGTTAATGTTCATTACTCTGAACACCCTTTCACTTTCCCACATGGTTTCATATATATATATATATATATATTTGGACACTGAAACTTCTACAACCACTGGCTGGTTTCGTTCAGAACATTTCAGAGCTCTGTGTCTTCACTGCTGTGATTTGCACAGCTCAGTTTCAGCTTTAACCCAAAATCACCACAGATGTGTTTGCATTTCTCCTCAGATAAATGCTGATCTTCCAGACTCTAAGCCAGGGCAGAATGGGAACTCAACCTCCCCATCAATCCCAGTCCACCCTGAGCAGGATGAGCTCTGGAAGGCACTAATCACCTGAGCAGTGCTCTGTTCCTGTGCTGCAGACTCGGCCCACACCTGGGGACTTTCCTCTTTCAAGTCCATCTCCTCCCTGCCCGGGTGTTCCATGAGGAGACAGATCTACTGGAGGGATGTCTGGCTGGAGAGGTTCATCTGTTCACTGTGTTTCTGCTTCCAGAAGGGAAGGTGATCTTCAGCAACATGGCTGTAAAGAAACGGAGGACAGAGATGTTAAAACCAGTGTTAAAACCATTATTCTCCTCAGCTACCACACTTCTCTAACACACAGAGTAAAGCAGGTCTGGCTTTACAAACCCTTCCTTTTAGACCCAAACACCTTACTTATGGGGATAAAGGAGCACAAATCTTAACTCATTTACCATGGTCAAGTCCTGTTGTACAGCACTTCCCACGTCCCATTAAGGAGGAAACAAGTCAACATTGCTCCAACAGCACTGAAAGATTACACTGAATTTGTCCTGCACATCCTTCCTTGGCCATGGGCAGTTCACAAAACATTCTCCACATTGTCCTTCTGGCCCCTGCAGGCCTGGAAATCAATAAAGAATGCAACACATGGACCTTAGGCTTCCAGAAGGGAAATGCCACGCTCAGAGATGCATCATCAGTTTGCCTGAGAGGGGTTTTGGGGGAGCACCAAAGGGCTTTCCATGAACAGGCAGCTTCCATGTCAGACAGAACTGTGGTCCTGGTGCTACAGGGCAGTGCCACAACAGCCAGCTTCTGCAGGAGAACAATGAAACTCTAATTCACATGAGCCCCAAGACCCTGACAAACTGCTTCCAAGCTTGGATTAACTCCTCTCTCCCAGTTTTATTGGGGCTTCTCAATCTGCTGTTGGGATCCCAGCAGGGTAATTTACAGCTCTGGTGATTGGGTTAGGCAGTGGTTCAGCACCTTCCCCATCCTTCGTCTCTAATGTCATATTAAATCACAGGAATTAGCATGAGGCTGAGCCCATTTAATTTCTCAGCTCCTCCAATTAAGTTTATTTTATACTCAGGGCCTCTCTGGGCTGATCCAATGCCAGTACCAATCCGTGCTCTGGGAGGGAAGCAGAAGGCTTCTTGCTGATGCTTTCATTCATTTGCATTTTAAATGCAAATTATTTTAGTCATAATTTATCCCTATAAATGTTAGCATTTGGCTTGTCATTGACAAACTGAAAAATAGATAAGGAGGGGTAAAAAAAGCAGCAGGCACTTTCTGCCTCCTGCTAATTTTGCCAGCAAGGACTGAGCTGTGCAGACCCGAGCACTGCCTGTTCCCCCAGTCCTGGCCAGGGATAAATCAGCAGGACAGGGAAGGCTCAGAGAAACGTCACTGCACTGTGTGGTGGAGGGGAAAAATGGGAATAAAGGCACAGAAATCTTATCTCCATTAATATTGCTCGAGACAGAACATCCTCAAAAAGCACTGAGGAGAAAAATGACAAAGAAATCCACGTACCTGAGCCTGAGCTCAGGATCTCATTAGTACAAATTAACCACAGCAAACAATTAGGAGTGATATGCACCAGCCTTGCTCTGCAAGTGTGGAAAGCCAGGGTCATTTGCAGATAAATATTGTTAGATAAATACCATTTCTTTCTGTGTCCCAGCACACACAAGCTCTGATGGATAAATAACAACCACCCATCCCTACACAGCACCTTTCATCCAGCTACTTGTGTTATTAAGGACTAAATCAGGGATTTTCTCATACCTAATCCTACCTCATTCACTGACCTCCAGCACTCATTTTAGCAGGTATATGAAATGTGAAATTTGACAGCATTTATGTCAGTAACACACTCGGAGCACTTTCATGTAAAACTTAACACCTATTCTGTTGATGTTCTTTAGTTGGTTTCTCCCAAACAGCTCTTTTCCTTGACTGTCAGTGTTAATCAAGAGCCAATTCAGGTAATTGCACTAACAATAGCCAGTAGTTTAATCAATTACTTAATTGCTCAGAAAAATAAAAATAAATACTAGAGGTTTCACTTTTGGGTGGATTCATTTTTTAAAACCCCATAATTAACCTGTTAAAAATAATGTAATTAAATTAACCAGTGACTGAATTAAGGGAAAGGCAGAGTTCTGGCTAATTCCATGGTGCAACAAGTAGCAGAATTTTTGGCTGACCTTCCCCTCCAGCAGACACTGAAGGGCTGAAAGAAGGTGCTGACTCACTTCTGCAGACTCATTGTGGCACAAATAACTTACAACTCCAGTGCAAAGGAGATCAAAGGGTTCAGGCAGGGTTTTTAATACACAAAACTGGGCATTAAGATTCATCTCTTAAAAAATAGTACCAAAATTTGCAAAGGAAAGCAGGAGACAGTCATTTCGTGGTTCTGACAGAACTGATGTCAAATCTCAGGGAAAAAAACCCAAGGCTAAGTCAAATTCAGGGGCTCGTGGTGCAGTTTCCATAAATGGCCCTGTTATTGCTGTTCTTCACAGAAATGAAAATAATAAACAGCTCAGCCAATTGTGCAGCAGAAAGGGACAATGTTAAGAGCTGCAGGATTTGCTGATGCTTTCAGCTTCTGTACTTCCAAATACATCCTAGATCTGCCTCTGGTGTGCGTTCCTCCCCAAGCCTGGACCTCCATGAATCCCATCAGGATTTCTACAAGCACATTTCCCTGGAAACGTGGATGTGCTGAGGAGGAGGAGGAGGGCAGGAGGAGGCAAGGGGGATATTGGAACAAGCCCAAGGCTGGGAGCTGGAAAGCAGGATGTGGTCCCAAGTCACTGAGAACAGAATTACACACCTGAGGGAGTTTCCCAACACTGCTGACAAAGACCAAACTAACTTTGCTCCCTTAATCCTGCAGGATCTTCTTTCCTCCTCTAAATCCCCCTTTCAATACCCATTACAGCTGTGACAGCAACAGCCACAGCACCTCGAGATTTTAACCATTTCCCTGTGGGTTTCTCTCAGTTTTGGTGGGTTTTTAGCAGAAATAAATGTGAAACTTTGGGCATAAGCATTGCCAAAACGTTGGCATGCAGGGAGCACTCCCTGCACTGTTTGCCCATGGATTATCCTTTGTAATTGTTGATTTTTCTCACCCTATCTCACACACATCAGGCATTTTCAGACAACCTAAACAAACACCAAGACAAGCAGCTCAATGGGAAGCTCTGCTGTGTCCAAAGGATTATCATATGAATTTGTATAACAGAAACTGGGTTGCAGAAATCCTACAAGAAAAGAAGATAATGAAAGATAAAAGGAGTTGTGAGAGGATATAGTCAGCTTTTTCCCAATATGGAGAAATTAGGCTACATTTTGTAATGATAATACACGTAGAGGTTAGTAAAACAATAAACCCAACAGCTTGCCCAAACTAATGTTAAATTTTTGTGTTATGTATGTCACAACTATATCCTCTCCCTTCAGTTCTGATCCACTGGTAATGATATTATAAAATAAAAGAGGTCTGGCTCAAATATTATTCAATACTGCATCATTTTTTATTGTAACAGGTACTTCAATAACTTGGAGATGATGAAATTTGAAAGATTAGTCACATTATGAGGCACATCCCCTGACAATCACCCACAATTCTGTCAGCACCCCAATATTTCCATCCAACCTCATTAGCACACGAGCAAAAGCAATGCCAGTGTGAGAGGTTAAACCATTTACAACAACTGCAAAGCCAGCATTTTCCTCCCCAAAACAGCAGGCCTGCCTCCCCCAGTCCGTGCTGGGTGATGGCACAGGCTGCAATGGAAGCAGGTTTCAATAAATGGGTATAAATATCTCCCAGTATCACTCCAGTACCTCAGAGGGGTGAGGCAGTGACAGTGCTGTGTGTCACTGCTGTGAATCAAATACAACATGAACCAGGAGCCAGCTCAGCTCCCATGACTTTGAAATATGTCCTCCAGTGGAAGATTAGCTCATTCTGAGCTATGCAAGTAAATCCAAGACAAAACAAGTTTGTCTCTACACCATTCTCATTTACCTGCCTTTTCTCAACACCCTCTGGGACCTGCTGGTGTCACAGACCTCTGGCTTTTCTCTTAGTGTTTGCCTTTTACATCCAATCTAGAACATCTCATTAACAGCAAAGCTTCTCTGCAGCTCCTGATGCCTGGAAAGCACCTTTGTGTAATTGTCTGAACAGTTCTTCATCCTTTCTGGAAATCTCACTTGAAAACTCCTTTTGTCCTCCAGGACACTCTCCAAGCCCTCTCTCCTGTTCCTGTGGGATGGTGTTTTCTCTGGAGCTGTGTTATTAAATCAGCACCTTCCCCATGCCCTGCGTTCAGCTCCAGAGGATGGCAAAGTGCCTCATTCCCCATCCATCAGCACTGTCCTTCCTGCCCTCAGACACCCTGAGCCATCACAACCCCACGTGTGACACCCCACACATGCCCAAACACTCAGGGAGGGGGAGTCAGTGGTGCTGTAAGAGAAAAACACTATCAGCAAAGTCACTGCTGCTTTGTGTTTGGTGTCCAAGTGTTTTTGACACAAGATGAACCCAGTGAACTCAGCCTGAAATTCAGAGAAAAGCACCACAAAAAAAAATCACTTGGCTAACCTGCTATTAAGGAATGACAATTTCTTTCAATGCTGCAACTACACAAGAAGACACAGAGACAAGATCTCTGGGGACTTCATCTGCAGCAACCTCTGCAAGTCTCACTAAGGACATTCTGCTGAAAAACCTGAGCCAAGTGACTGCCAAACACTCGTTTTTGTCCCCTCTCTGGGATGAGAAGAACAGGGGAATATTAAAGCTGAGCAAGGGGAAGGGTCCAGCCTCCCTCCTTGGGGAGCCATAAAGCCACTGCAGCATCTCAAATGAGAAGCCACTTTACAATAATGGTGCATAAAGCAGCTAATGTGATTTACTCCCCAGTGTAAGGGAGGTTTGCCATGGCCTGGGGTTCCCTGCAGCAAGAACAGCAGGGACTGCTAGTTTAATCCTGCCAGGACTGAGCTCACTGACCACCCTCTGCCACCCCCAACCATGTGCAAGGGCAGCAAAATCGGTACAAAAGGGGGTTTATGGCTCTGGGTCTTCCTCCAGCTTTTAATATGAACGTGATTTATTATGCTCCAAAGGAACATCACATGTGTCTGCAGAAAGCTTTATCCCACACTTAAGTTAATTACCCCAGCTTGCCTAGAAGGCAGAGTGGGTGCATTTCCTGAGCTCCCTTGGCAGGAACAGGCTTTCAGTGCAGCAGGAAGGGTTTTAACCTCATTGAGGACTGAGTCACGACTGCCGTCACCTCCTCTGCAGTCCCATCCATCACACACACACATTGTTTCAAGGAACTCTGGCTCTGGTGCATTTCGCCTGGATGTTAACAATCAGGTAATGTAGAACCACAATATTTATGTTTTACTGCTGAGTTAAAAATGGGAATCATATGTAGGGCTGGGACAGCAAGGGTTATTTATTTCCACAAAAGGAAAAATGGCTTCAATTTATTTAGTCGTGTAATAAAGAGAAGAGCTCAGCCAAACACCAACTTAGCCTTTACTCCAATTGTGCATAATGAATCTATCTATATCCATATCCTTATGGCACATCCATTATCAGGACAACGAGCTGGAACAGAACTCCTAGATCTCCAAAGCCAGTCCTTTCCTACTGTGTCCAGCATGTCACAGTCCTTCTCCTGCAGGGACAGTGCCCAGGCACTGGGGGTGACAGCACCACAGGCTGATGGAGCTGTTCTCACAGCTGCTGATGTAACAGCCCATTTCTACCACAGAAACGGGAGATAATCCAGCTCCACAAGGGCAGGCTGACATTCCTGGGGACCACCCAGGCTGGGCTTAGACACCTCCTCAGAGACACCCTAAGGATGTTGAGTCCTAATTCTCACAGAACCAACATTCTCACCGTATCTCCTTTCTCTTGGAGTGGGCAAAGAGACAAGTTCATTACTTTGCACATTTGTACATGCTCTTCTTTAGTCACCTCTCCTCCCATCTGCTCAACATCTACATCTCCACTCCAGCCAACTCCTTCCTCCCACCCTCAGCTTCCTCAATCCATGACCACGTTCCCCACGTGGCCTTTTCCCCACTGTTTCATCCTCTGTGATATCATGGTGTGTTGTACCCCTCCTCGAGGCACTGACCCTGCCTTCCTACATTTGCTTTAGAAATGACAGAGGGAGAAGTGGATAAAGCAAGAAAACAGGGAGAACGTGTATTTTAAAGCACAAGATGACAAAAAAGGAAAATAAATGTCTGTGTCAGTGTGTGCTACAGTGTTGCCCACGCAGCCTTCAAGAAGGCACACTCAGGGTGTACTGTAAGAAAACAAACTGTTCCCCTCCAGCTTCCTCCTGCCACTTTGTCTCCCATCCTTTCCTCCTCCTGCAGCTCTTCCTCAAGGAATTGTCAACTGGAAGGGGTTGTTCCCCTTCCTAGAGGGGGAAGGTGCTGCTCCCTTTCCCTCCCACCTCCCTGTACCTCTCCTCTGAATCAAATCACTCTTAAAATTCAAAACACAAAACTACCTTGTTTCTGCACATAAAACCCACGCCTAAACTGGCTCCTTCAGAATAGCTGCTTCTCTGAAAGACTCCAGAGAACAAATGGACTGCCTGCACCTTAAAACAGGTGGGGACTGACATACAGAGCCATCTCAGGGCTACAACACAACTTGTGTGTGTTTTATAGCAGGAAATAAAAGTGACAAACAGGCCCGACCTCGTGTTTAAGTCCAAATAAAATTCCCCATACAAAAGCAGCCCCCTTAATCAGCTACACTTAGCAGTCCATTAGAATTTAGTTTACACAGCTGCCAGCAGCTGCAGGTGGCCAGGAACACACTCCAAGTGGCTGCTCACTGCAAAGAGAATGACCCTGGGAATGCTCATCCAGGGATTTTCTGTGCAGGGCGCGAGTAAGGAGACAGACCCTTTTCTCTCCAAAATCAAATTGTCAATTATTCCATCAGTGTAATAACAATGCCATTGGTATCTCATCGTCTAACCAAGGTAATAAAGCTGTCTGGGCTCACACAAGAAAATGGAGCAAAGTGCCAAAAACCATCACAATTTGGGAGGTAAGTTTCCCATTTAAGGACTGACTGAGCAATACACCCTCTTGCACTATTTTTCCTAGAAATGAAGGCATTAGAAGGCTCGAGACTGCCAATTATTTTATTGTGGCCACAAAAGATGCAAAGAATCCTCTTGTAAAATCAGTTGGTGATTCATTAGCATCTCATCTTCTAACTCAACTAAAAGAAAAAAAATAGCTGAATTATTAAACACATACAGAAGAAAGCTCACGTTCAGTATGACCTCTATTCCCACTGAAACCTCAAAGAGAAGCCTTGATAGGCAACTTACACACCCAATTTTGTGCCTGTTCATTAAGGGCCTGTAAGAACCACAAATATATCATGATACAATGGACAGGGTGGTGCTCAGGCACCAAGAAAAGCATTGCAAATACTGACCCTTCATTTCAGTGCCAGGACTGTGGGAGTTGGTGGCTTAAAGCAGGTTTAAATGCTGATTTAGGGACCCCTGAGGCTGGCAATGAGCAGCTGAGGGGTAAGAGGTGACCACACAGAGCTTGGAGTGTCTTTTGCAGTGAAATCACCCTAAAAAGGCGAGTTTTCCCTTTGGGATGAGCAATTCTGAAACCACAGCACCAGGGCCTCATTCCTCCACGCCAGCTTTGCCATTTAACAAGCTCCCACAAGTTTTTAATGGGACTGTGGCTGGGGAGGAGGGACAGGACAACTCAACACCAAAACCCAGGGAGCAAGAGCAGCACAGGAGGCCACGTGCAGTAACCACATCCCAGACCGCAGCAACCACACGGATTTTGGCAAAGCAAACCACAGCAGCACCTAGACTGGCACCCAGTGACCCCACAGCGGCTGCTCCCCCTCAGGGAAGCGAGGAAGGGGCCGCCTTCCCTTACACCGAGCCCCAGGGCCATCCAGCAGGGAGCCTGTCCCTGCTGGGGCCACACCGAGTGTCCACAGCGTCCCCTGGCACCCCAGCGGGGCAGGACGCCACGAAGGTGAGACGCCCAGAAGAACAGCACCCCTGCCTCCCAGACCGCCCCTCAGAGGGCGGAGTGGCACCCCCTCCACCCGCACCCCCTTATATACCCCCCGGCCGCCTCCAGGAGCCAATCCCAAACGGGGCGCCAGACGCCCCCTCCCCTAAGTAGGCCAATGGGAGGCAGGGGCGCGAGGCGCGCGGCCAATCAGGAGGCGCGGTGCGCCCCCCCCCCCCCGGCCCGTTTCCCGCCGCCGCGCCCCAGCGCGAGGCGCCCCCCCCGCCTGAGGGCCCGGCGCCATCGGCCCCCCGCGGCCCGCCGGCCCCGACCACTGCCGGCCGGGGGGGGCGGCCCGAGGGCAGCCGGCCGGGGCGCCGCCAGCGCCGGGGGCACGGCCCGCCAGAGCAGCGCAGGGCCGAACGGGGCTGAGCGCGGTGACAGGAGCGGTGGGGGGGTGAGAGCCCCGCGGTGCCCTGGGGAGGAGGGGGGGGTTGTGCCGGAGCCATCTTTCTGCCCCCCCCAGCCCCCCCCCGTTGTTGAGGTGCCGGGGTCCGGACTGTACCACGCGGGGAGGGGGGGCGCGGGGTGGGGGCAGCCCCTTCTCGCCGCGCCCAGGGCGGGTGGGGGATCCCGGCTGGGGCGGGCGGGGGGGGGCGGACTGTACCTCTCCGGCGGGGGGGGGGTGTGATGGCGGTGTAACGGGGAATGATCGCGCCCTGCTCCCCCCCCCCCCCAGAGGCGGGAGCCAACGGTTTATCCCGGCCCCGCACCGCCGGCCCCGGGCGCCATCTTGGGTGCGACTAAAACAACAAGTCCGAAACCCCCGGCGGGTCCCCGCGGCTCCCCCGGGCCGCGCTGCCCTCCCGGACCGGCCCATCGCGTTACCTGAGGGGGCCCCGTGCGGGCGCCGCGCCCCGCCCGCCGCCGCCGGCCCCGCGGCGGCCCCGAACCCCCCCACCTGTCCTCACCTCACAATGGTAGCTGCAGAGCGGGAGGGGGGGCGGCCGCCCGCCCGTCATTAGCATAATCTGCCTGGCAACAGGCCGCGGCGCCGCCAGCTGATTGGCTGGCGCGGCGCCGCCCGCCGCGGCGGGGCGCGAAGGCGGCCGAGGAGAGGGTGGGAGCGGCGGGGTCGGGGGGCGCGGGGGTTGGGGGGGACACGGGGGGCACACGGGGGGCGAGGAGAGGGGATGGGGGAGACCCCGGCCCACGGCCGCGCTGCCCCCCTGCGGGAGCGCGGGGCCAATCGCGGCGCCGCTCTCATCCGCGCCGGGGGCGCCTCCGCCAATCAGGGCGCGCCTTTCATCGCGGCGCTCCGCCCCCCCCGGTTCCGCGGACAGCGCCCCCTGCTGGCGGGGCGGGCAGCGCGAGGCGCCCCCTGGCGGCAGGGGGGAGTCCCACCCCACATCCCCCCATCCCATCCCCCATCCCACCCCCCAGCCCTCCCATCCCACCCCCCATCCCACTCCCCATCCCCCAGCCCTCCCATCCCACCCCACATCCCACTCCCCATCCCTCCCAT
>JAWWTY010000064.1:119557-203049 GCA_035222235.1 Margarornis squamiger
CCCCAGCCCGCCCCCCCCCCCCCCCCCCCCGCCCCCCCCCGAGCCCCCCCATCCCCCCCCCCAGCCCGCCCCTCCCCCCCCCCAGTCCCAAATTGTCCAGGACAGGGAAGGCTGGGTCCCAGGCAGGGTCCATCCCTCCTGCCTGCTGGAGAGCGAGGTGACCCCCAAACCCCTCAGCCCCATCTGGAATTCCATACTGGGATACTGAAATGGCATCAAACCCAGCAGGTTCCCCCCAAGTTTTAGTGCTGGTAAATTCAGAGCTGACACACGAGCTGTTAATCCCTGCTGAGAGGCAACCCATGAAGGAATGCCCCCCAAAAGGGGCTCCTTCTACCTCCAAGGGCCCTAATTGGGGCTATAATTTAAATTCAATGTGCACTCATAAAGCTGTTTGATGCAGTAGCTCAGCAGATATTCCTTACACAAGCCAATCCCTGTGTTTAGGGCCCTTTTATGTTTATTCCATGAACTCTGTGTGCACAAACCCACTGTTCTCTGCAGCGTGGGCAGCTACAGATCCTGCAATGGCCCATTGTGGGCAACTGACCCAAACCCAGGGGTGCAGCAAAGGGCAGATTTGGTTCAACATGAATCACTGCTTTGACAGAACTGGTTCTGCTCATTCTCTCCCCTGGGAGAACAGCAAGACAGTCAGATCTTGATGCAATTAAATCTAATTCTCCATTAGGTCTGCCTTTTTAAAGCCTGGACTAGTATTCTAAATTAGGAGCTGCAGGTGCTTTTGGAAATCACCCCCTGTTGTATTGACCCCTCCAGAGATGCAAATTTTCTAACTTGTGCTTAGGAACTTGACCTTAAGATGTTAGATACAGGTTTCAAACATGAAGTGAGCAGAATTAGCTTCATTTAGAAGCTTTTGGGGTTTTTTTTCCCCACCTTTCACAATGCTTTTTTATGCCTTTGAGCTCTCCTAACTTGAATTATGGCAGTTATGGAGTCAATTTATTTCTCTGTCCTATAAAACCTGTTCCAATTTCATTTTACCACATTGAAACATTAGGAGAACTAATAGTGATACATAAGACCAAACAAAACTGCTTTATTTCTCATAAGTCTTAACAGCTACATGTATTACTTTAAAAAAAAAAAATCAGTGTTTTCAGTGTTATATTTTTATTTGGGGATTCCAAGAGTTCCCTAACACTTTGAAGACTTGCTGGCTCATATTGAATGTTATCCCACAGGTTCTTTTTCCCCTCTGAGCCTCCTCAGTGCAAGTTTACAGTGGAGGCAGATGCTGCTCTGAGCCATTCCCTGCAGTCCCTGGGATGTGATGTAATGCCCATTGTCATTCCCACATTTCCTGGGCTTTGTTTTCCCCACAGCCTGCTGCTGGCACAGAGAGGAGCCTTCACAGGAGGTTCATTCATTTATTTCTAATCTTCATAGCTCAAGTGAAACACGTGGAGCCATTCCTGGTCTGGAATAGTGCTATAACCCTCCACCAAATCCTCCTTTTCCCCCTCACCTCCTGGCTCAGCAGATCCATAACTCCATCCATGCACCACCTCACTTGGTGCTTCAGCATCTCCTCCCATCCTGCCTCTCCCAGGCTCATTTTCCACTGCTTCCCACATTTTCTCCCTCATTCCCAATTCCAAGTGGAAAAGCACACTGCAACCCCACCCCATTTAATGCACTCGTTAATATCTCTGCCATCCTTCCCTACAGCCTCCTCACCCCTTCCTTTCACCCACTTAGGCCACCCTTGAGTCTCTGCCTTCAAAACAAGCCTCCCACACCTTAACCACACTCCCCAAAGCTGCTCCCCAATCCTCTTTCCAACCTCTGTCCCTCTTTGTTTCAGGTTTCCTTGGGGTTATTGGATTTCTCTCCATGACATAATCCCATTTTGAAGAGCACATAGATTAAAACATGACAAAGAAAAATGCCCAAGTGCTATAAACTCATTTGAGTTATAGAAGCAGCCACTGCCTCGCTGGCCCTGGTGACCTCCCAGACTCCATCTGTGCATGACAAGTAGGTACTTAGGCCCAGATTCCCAAATTAAACTGCCCATGGAATTGGGCTCTGGATTGTGGCACCCACCTCCCTCCCCTGTGCGAGTCAGCAGCTGGCTGTGATTTAAAACCCCAATCTAGGAGATGGAGAAACTTCAGCTCTCTGCCTGTGTCTGTTAAAACCTGCTAAATTATAATGCAACTGAAATGTAATTACTTTTCATCCTGCACAGAGAATACAAAACATTAAGGGAGTGATGTGAATTCACTACTTTAGAGCAAGCCACAATAAATTTAATTAAAGTGGCCTCATGTAAAACACAGGCAAGTATAGCAAAGTTGTCTTAGTTTGGTTCTCAGCATCATTTTGCCCCTAAAAAATTAATGAGTGTTTTGTTTTCCAACCTGCTGAATTAACCCCTTTAACTGCAAGAAAAGGTTTGACTAACAGAAGTTTGGGGTCAGTGTTTTAACAGCATTTACCTAATCATCTCAACATTTTAAGTGATTTTATTTTGAATGAAAAATAAACATTTTAACCCATACATTCACTGTTGGTTCTCTGTGTGTCTGATCTGTACTCACATCCCCCAATATTTACCAATAAACACAAAGCAACACAGGAATGAGCCAGGACACAACTCACATCACCCCCCATAATCTTTACTGGGTAAAAGATGCAGCAAGTTTTAGGAAAAGAGCTTTTCAGTTCACTGAAAACCTATTTAACAAAGCCCTGCTGGGATGCAGAGATGGGAAAAGTGAATTCTGGCTGCCAAAATGCCTGCAGGGAAAATATTTTGCCACTCACACTCCAGTATCTCCCTGCCTCCATTCTAGCAATATTTATGAAGGCTGCTGCTGCTCCTAATGGTGCCTTGAGATCTGGGGGCTCAGGGAAGATAAAAATCAGGAGCTGAGCGTTTCACAGGTTTGGATGTAAAAACTGCCTCTTCACGAGCTTCTGCTGGGTGAGAAAGAGATTTTTGCCTCCTGTGCTCAGCTGCTCGTGTGGAGCCCCAGCCCTTCCACAGGCAGCAGGCTGTGCTCCCAGTCAGCCCAGTCCAGGAGCTCCAGTGCAGCCCAGCTCTGCCCTGCAATGCCACACTTGGGATTTCCTGAAGCACTGCCCAGAAATCCCCACTGCACAGACAGAGTTCAACTCCAAATCCAGGTCAGCTTCTCCTCCTTGGGATTCAGTGCTCTGGGAAAGGGTCTCAGCCACCATCCACCAGAAAATACTTCCAGTGCCCCTCTGGAGGGATCCCTTTTGTCCTGGTCCCAGTTTGTCAATGATGCTGGTATAGTTTGGTGTCTAAGGTGACACAGGGACATGCCAAAATCAGGGACAACATGGCAGCTTTTCATTTTATTTTGTACCTTCACCACAAACCTCTGGTGTTAAATATGGTGGTCCAGGTGTAATTACTCTGCTGGATTAGCCACAATGCTTGGTTTGGCACAAAATCCAGATGTATTTGAACTGCTTGCCCTTGGTCTGCTAGACCCAGGAATAAACTCTTTTGGCAGTTCTTGAGGTTTTTTCCATGGGACCCTGGGGAGCTGCTGAGGCTGGGAGGATGATTTCCCCTCGAGTTCAGGTGTCTCCAGTGCCCAGCTCTGGTTGTAGGAGCACTGCCATTAATAGGAAATAATTTGTGCACCAACTGCAAAATAAACACACAGGCTGTTTGGGTTTCCCCTCCATTAACCAGGCTGGAATGACTCAGGAAACTCACATACTTCAGAGTGTGCCAGAAAGTTAAATCAGAGCTGAATATTCTCTACTAAAATTACTCCTGTATTGCTGTATATTGAGATATTTTTAAAAATCAACATAAAGATTTTATTTGGAATGGAAAACATACCACTAGCTAAAGCATTTCATCCCATGGGTGGCTCTTTGGGCCTGATCTGGCCCCACCCAAGTGCCATTTACCCCCCAAATATTGAACAGGAATTATAAAGAGGCACAGAAACAAGCCAGGAAACGGGCTTAAAATTTAACAGGCTGGCTTTAAAATTTGCAGGATTTTAAAGTATTTTTGATTTTTCTTGAAGCTTTCCCTGTCTCCAGCACTGGGAAAGAGCTTAATGCACATCCCTTTTATAGCATTTTTTTTTTTAAAAAAGCAATGATTTTATAATAGAATCAGCCTTACCCTGCCTCTGTTGGGAAAGAAGGGATCTTCAGAGAGATTCCCCCAGCTTCTGAATTTGGTAGATAAACAAAAGAGGCAGCACAGAAACAGGTTCAGTGATAACTCATGGTAGTTGTTTAGACAACCACCACATTTTCCTAAAAAAGTCCATATTTTATGATCTAATTCAGCACATGTACCAACCCCATACTCTGTTTATCTTGGCTTTTTATAGAGCAGCCAAAAGTAAGTCTCCTAGCTGGGAAAACTCTGTATCCTTTTTCAGTGTGTATAAGGATAAAAATACTTTTCTGTCAGATGCTCAGTCTTCCTCCTTCTCCAGGAGTTAGAAATTAGAAGTCTGACCTTCTCATGGATGGAGGAGTTGGCAGAGGAGTTTCCAAGCCACCAGCTCCTCTCCATCACAGACACCACAGTGAATAACCTGAGCAGGGGTTCTCTGAAGAGAAACTGAGGCTTTTATTCCTGCAGCCTTGAACAAGACACTGAAAACATCACTGAAGACAAGGTTGCTTTTTTTCCCAAAGCTTATTCTGCTTATTTGTTCTTCTGCCAACATTTTCAAGCCGTTTAAAGAGGGTCTTTATCCTTGCCCCAGTGTTTATTCTCCTGTTGTATTTATAGACAGTCACATCCTCCCCTTAAGTTTGTTTTGTCAGAAACAAACCACATTTCTTTCATCTTCTCCCGTCCAAAGATTCCTCATTCCCAGCTGTCTGGCCAACCCCTCTGCTCCACAGGGGCAACAGGGCTTTTCCAGAGAACATTTCAGTTTAGGTAATGCAGGCTTAGAAGCTCTTACTCATTTTTAAGAGTAAAGAAAGGTCTCCTGGCATGTCCTCAGCTCTTATCCAAAAACCTGCATCTCCAAGCTTGGGGAAACACTCAGCAGGTACAGTCTCATCCTTCAGTGCCTAAAGAAGGTGACTAAGGCTAATTTGAGTCTGTCTTATCTCTTAATATTTGTATTGTTGCCCTATTTATTAATGGCTTATTAGACTAGTGAAAAAAAAATCAATGCAAAATTATGGGTTTATTTTGTCTTAGTTTTAAGTCTTATCATATTTTCAAGTCTTCCCTTAACCTTCTATAGCAGCATGTTGAAAATCAGAGCTTTGCAAAGAAAAGCCCTGCTGAATTTTTTTTCCTGCAGCACTCTGGGATTTGGAGTTTAAGAGGAAGAAAAGCCCCTTTTGCCACTTGGGTGGTGGTGCTTTGCTGTCCCCACCTTGGGGCCTAGGGTCTCCTGGGTGAGCAGACACTGGGGCTGGGTGCATTTGGATGTCACTTTGGGTTGCGTTCAAAGGGTTTTTGCAGTTGATGCTCCTTCAGGAGGGGAGTTGTCTGGGTAGAATAGAAATGTTTGCTTCAGTGAGTGATTAGTTTCAAGGAGGGGATGTTTTCAAACTTCACTGAGCTGGAAGGTAAGTGTATTCCACCCACGCTGTAGACAGATACCTGACTCCTTTGAAAGCAAATGTTTGGGGAGAAGAGGAGGAATGAAATGGAGCAAGTGCCGGGGTTTGGCAGGGAGTTGGTGCTGCCTTGTCTGTGCAGCTGACGAGCCCCCCGTGCTATCACTGCAGACAGCCATTCAGACTGAAGCCGCAGCTCTGCCCTGGTGCACATGGCTCCAGATGAGAACCTCCTGCTGCCACACACACAGGGAAAGCAGCAAAATGTGCTGCTCAGGGGAAAAGAGCTGCCCAGAGCAGGGGATTCTGGCAGAGCCTCTGCTGTGCTTCAGGCAAGCGGCAGCGGAGGAAGGATGCGGCTCCCGGAGGCTGGGGAGAAATAACATCAATCTGCTTCCCCAAACCTTTTAGTGCACAGCACATAACCCAATTAGTCTCAGCCAGTCTCATTTTTCTCTCTCTTTTTTCTTTTTTTCCAAGCAGGAAATAATCCTCACTGTTGCAGCTCATGTGAGGTTATCCAGGTGCACCCAAGTGTTCTGTGTCCCAGGTGTGCCCAGGCACCTGGCCAGCCTGAGCCAAAACAAAGGTGTTTTCTTCAAAGCAGTGGATTTACACGGTAAAGTTCCCCCAGCACTTTTCATTTCTCTGTTATTATGGAACTGTTCAACTGTTGCTTTGAACTCCTGTAACCCCAGCCTGCACACAGTGGAAAAATTCCAGGGTTGCTTGTCTGAGCAGGAGGCTGCAGCTCCCAACAAAGGGTTTGCTGCAGTTCCAGCTGAGTGTTCCTGTCTCCTGCATCACGGCAGGTTTGCTCTCCCTCCTCCTGCAGGGATCCCTCTGGAGATTGGTTTAGAAGGGAAGAATTGGTATTTCCCAGGCTCTAAAGTCCCTTTGCTTGGCAAGACTGGCTTTAAAGCAAATACACTCCAGTGGGAGCTCAGGTAGGATCTGGGCTCTTCAGGTTTACCAGATTTTGACCCCTGATTTTCAAAATACTCCAAAATTTGCTGCTCAGTGAATCTGTCTGAATAGTAGAGGAGCACAGTAATAAAAAGGGCATTTCTTAAAGCAAATTCTGAGTAATTTTGATTAAGAGACTTTGCCAGCCACTTTTCACACTGAAATACCTTTGTGCCACTGTGGTAAGATTCTCTTGAAAGTTCTTGTAGTTGCTGAGATATTTAGGAAGGCAAAGGACAGGAATAGACCTAAGATGACAAGATCATTTTTCAGTCCTCAGATGAGCTTGATAAGGCTCAATTCATCTCCCTGGTGAGTTCTGTCTCACCCAAGAATACCCTAAAAGTTGAATGAGCAGCTTCACATCCTTGTGGTTCTCCTCAAGTGCCAAAGGTTGTAAATACCCAGAGAAGCTGTGGCTGCCCCATCCCTGGGAGTGTCCAAGGCCAGGTTGGACAGGGCTTGGAGCGCCCTGGGCTAGTGGAAGGTGTCCCTGCCCATGGCAGGGGGTGGGATGAGATGAGCTTTAGGGTCCCTTCCAACCCAAACTATTCTGGGATTCTGTGCTAATCTTTACACTGAATTCCCCATTCTGGCTCCCCTTGCCTGCCCTTTCCTCATTAATTCCCTGCAGAACTTCTAGGACACATGCTGGTGATGCCTGTTTGCCTTTATTCCATCCTTTACCTGGTTTTATTTCCACCTGTTCACTTTCTCTTTACAATGATTGCAGAAACTGTAGAAAAAAACCCATTAAAATAATACTCTTTTATTTAACATAGAGCAACTGCAACACAGGAAACCATACTGAAAGTGTAATTAAGACTAAAAGCCAAGCCAGTATTTCTGTGACACCTGCTGGGAGTTTATCTCCTTTCACAGTCTTTCACCAGGTTTTCTTTCACAGCTGACATGTTGGCTGATAACAGAAACACGAAATAAAGAGGAATGAAAGAGCCCTGTGCTGTACAGAATGCTGGCTCCTCTCACCATGGAATACTCAATAGTGAATCATGCAATTGTTGAAAAGCTATTGGCAAACACTGGAGTTAAAGGTGGAGAAAAGGCTTGACATGTGCACTATTTTTCCTTCTCTGATTTTAAAGAAACATCTTCCCAAGAAATAGAACCACTCACATAGTCATAAACTCATTTAAATCTTATTTTTCATTGCTGTCCTTGTTGGGTGCTCCTTTGGTAGCTGCTTCCCTTCCCTGTGCCAGATGCTGTTTTCATTCACAATGAAGTCACAGTCCTCAGTGAGTGATATCACAGTATCATTGCACAGCCCTTATTGTGGCTTCTCAAATTTAACCACTGAAACACGTTCTTTGTTGGCTGTGTGGGGACTTTCAGATCTAGGGTTTGATTGAAGTCACTCTGTAGCAGGGAGAAAAAAAGAGAGAACAGAGCCTGGAGAACTTGGACAGTTTGCAGAAAAACATGGAAACAAAAGAAGGGCAAAAAAGAAAAGTTGGACTTTGATATATTCTTGTGTAGGCGGAAGGAAAGCTTGAAACAGGACTTGTGTAAGTCATTGTTTTTTAGGTTTTGAGTCCTCCAGTTATTTAATTATTGACCCTGCTGAGGGATCTACCCCTCTGCTCATGATGGATGATGCTGCATCAGCTTGTGGTGTTGGCTGGAGGGACACCTGGCTTGGGGGGCTCCTATTTCACCACAGCTCGAGCTCTGCACCCATGTGCTAAAGGAACTGTGTCCAAATACAAGCGATTTCTAGCTTTTCAACCAGATGCCACATTCAGGCCCTTCTAAACACAGGCCAGGCCCTTTGCAGTTCCCTGGTGTGACCTGTAGTTTTCACCTCGTGCTGACACAGTCCCATGCATAGCTGGGATGAGGTTTATGAAAACTGGTGTATGTGTTTGTGCCAGTGTCTGTGTGCACAGAGATGATTCTTTTGAAGGGTTATGTAAAGACATATTTTCCAGAAGACAGAACAAATAGAAGGAATCCAATTGAGTTACTTAAGGCCTGATCATGCAAGGAGTGGAACACACTGAATTTTAAATGCAGATTAGAGCACTTGCATCCCCCAGGTCCCTCTAAGGTTGCAGGGGTGTGTCTGTGTCTATGGATGACTTTAAGCCTAAACTGAGCTAAGGACATAATTATATGTGCTTATCCCCCCTCAACCTTAGAAGTAAATTGGTAATTATGAAAAAGAAAGGGAGATGGAAGACATTCCTTTTGCAATTGGTAAGTGAATATTGATTTAACATCTTTGCTAAGCAGACACTTTTTCTGGATTGTTTTTTCACTTTCCCAGTCAAAAAAAGGAGCTGGCCAATGGGTCTTTGGTCCAGCTGTATTTTCAGGAAGTATGGAAAAGGTCTCCTTAGACTTTTGAAGAGAAGAGAGGGAGATATTTATCATACCCGATGGAATATTGATGTATTTAAATGTGCTGATCTATGAGGTTTTAAAAACCAGAAAATGCGGTCAGGTTTTGCCCTCTTTGTAGTCCACTGAGACTGCACCAGGTAATATGTGGAGGAAAAATTTAGCCAAAAGCAGTTTTGAGGGAAACTATTAAAATGCAGATAAATGAAGATGTCTGCTGACCCCAAGGATCTGCATTCACGTGGCGAAGGTTTCATTACTCACACTGCAATGCTTTCTGAAGCATATTTTTGTATCATCATTTCCCATTTCAAATTCAGCTCTTAAATCCCAAAAGGGAATTAACTACCAGCCATTTGCATTTTAAAGGGAAAGCTCAAACCTCAATAGAGTGCTCTACTTAAGACTCCTTTTATATAACTTAGCCAATGAGCTCCATCTCGGTGGAGACCTTGGGGAGTCAACCAAGTGGCTGGGACAAGGAAAAGCCTAGACTTGGAGGAACCCTTGTAATTTGCTTCAGAAAATGATGAATGTGCTGATATCAGGGGGAAGCTCTCCTGCAAAATGGTGGGTTTTGTTATTGTAGGGCTGAATGTCTTTAATGTTGGGGGGAAAAGGGATCTTCAAACCTTGGTGAGCTGGCAGGGCAGAGCACAGGCTGGTCTCCCTTCCTGTGTGTGAGGGGAAAATCACAGGGAAATAAAGTTGTAAAGAAGCAACTTCCAGTTCAGCTCTTTGCAAGACATGGGAAAAGACTATTGGAAAGTTACAGGACAGGGATTTTATTTTTTTTTTAAGATCTCTCAGGAGCTGACTCATCTTGTGAGAAAATGTGAATCAGGAGAAGGAATGAGGGTGCTGTGCTCCCCCTCAGGCCATGGTTTTGGGGTGGAAGTTGCAGGCAGCCCACTCCTTCCCTTGGAGGCACTGGGGTTCATCTTCTCCTCACATGGCCCTGCTCCTTTCAGCTGTGTCCTGCTCTTTGCCTTTATTCAGCTGACACTGACTTCAAATACATGTATATCTCTATTTCTTATCACCAAGAGAACCTATATCCCACCTTGGTGCTGCTGTAGGAGTTTAAAAGCTGCCAAAGCACTACTGCGTCTCATTTTCTTGTGGCCCCTCCAAAGAACTCTGTTTCAAAGGTTATAAAAACCCTGCAGCACAATATGAAGCCTCTCTCTTGAATGAGTTTATAAATCAATGGTGCTGGAGAGCCCTGTGTGTGTTTGGAGCATTAAAACCAAAAACTTGTAGAGTGAGTTGACAGGTATGAGTTCCTGTGACTCTGAATTCCAGTATCCCACTGGTTTTCCCACTAACTCTCAGCTGAAGACCAGCCTGCTGATCAGACAAGCTCCTTCCCAAAGTCAGGTCTGGGGACAAAACTAAGCTGTAGGTCCCTGTGCCTCCAGGGTGTGCATTTCCTGCACCTAAAATAAATATTCCTGTGTTGAAATAAGAAGGATGACTGGGTGGTGGGGAGCTCTGAGGCTCCTGATAGTGATTGTAACAGGAAATGTCTTAATATTTGTTTAAATAGAATGATGCAAACTGCAGCTTTCTGGGCTGATACCAAATCAAAGTGAGTAAAAGGGCTTTATTGGAGTTATTTTGCTTCTAAGTGCACCAGAAAAATAAGCCCTTAAAGGTATCACGCAGCTGATGGAAAACTACAGTTCCCTGTAATTTGCATTATCAGGCATGATGTGTCTCCTAGACATTTTAAATCCCTTGTTGCCTGTCCCTGTGTCATCAGTTCCTTCCTCACACACCCTCTTGGCTGCCAACTGAGTAACTGCTCAAACAAGGGATGGGGTGAAAGAAAGAGGTGACTTTGGTGTGCCATGCAGGAGCTTGTTGGCACAGGTTCTTCCACGGTGCCTGATGGAACAGGCTCTGAATCAGACCTGATTGGGGAGGGAGGGGAGATTTTTTGCTGTTGAATTGCACTTTTCTTCAAAGCTGCCGCAAATGATTCCACGTTTATTCAGCAGGACAAGGCCTGAGGTTTTTATATTCCATGTTGTTCAGTGCTGTGCCATTTGTTAAGATGATTTGGCTTTTAATCTACCAATGAATACTGAATGAAGAGTTCAATCATGAATCAGATCTCTTCTTTTGCTTGCCAGTAACACAAGCCATTTTTATTTTCAATTTCAGGTTTCTTTTTCAGTAGAGGGCAAAAATAAATTATGAGTGAAAAGAAGTTAAAATTGTTCCTATCAAGCAACTCTCCTGCATCAATGCTTGATCCTTCCATTATGTCTGATGTCATTAATCATTCTGCTGTAATATTTGACACACACATTTGTGGGACAAATTAAGATCTAATATAAAAGCTGCAATAATACTGACTTATGTGGAACTGCAGCTAATTATAACATATTTGAATTTTCATCTTTCATAGAAGACCTCTATAAAATGAACAACCTTTCACACTGCTGAAATGAGACTGAGACAGGCAAGCAGATGAGGGGAGAGGGAAGAAACACCCAAGGACAACAAGAGGAATCTCAGCACCATAATGAGCCAGTAGCCATGGGAAATACGCTCAGTTGGTGGGGGATTCTTTTTAACTGTGTGGGTTTTTTTTCTCTTTAAGCTTTCAGCTGGTTTCTCTACCACAGCTGTGGTGCTCAGCTTATTTAAGCTGGAGTGGTTTGGTTGCCTTGATACATGAACCACTGATCCTGCCATCTTCAGAGATTCAATGTCACTTCAGTCTTCACAAGTGGACTAGAAGAGATAAAGAAGACAGGAATTTATTAAGATGCAAGAAGGTGAGAGTATATTAAATATTTCCTGCAATGCAGCCTCTCCTCCTCTCTCCCCAGTGTCTTCTCTGTGCCTTTATTTGCAGACCTTTAGACCCTCAGTTTTTGAGTTCCCTGTGTTAGGGTCAGTGTTTGTGTTCAGCTCCTTGGAGAAGCATCAGGCTTTGCTCTGCCTTGAGATCCTGCCAGTGCCCAAAGCCTCAGATCCATCTGGAGAGAGAAAATGAGCAGCATAAATTCCCAGTTTGTGTATTAGCTAAAAAGGTGGTTAGGCTCTGCTGTTTCTGCATTTGGGATCCTCAGTCTGAGTGTGGGCTCATTACTCTATTGAATTATATATCAGAGGTAATTTCATTTCCTGGATAGCGAATCCTACAGATTTGCAGCTCTATTCCAAAATGGGTTCTTTGTGTCTCTCAGACACTGCTTTTGCCTTGTGTAGTCTTCAGAAAAACAAACTGTCCAGTTAAATTCACCATGATCACTGGTTTTGCCCTCCATTTAGGAATGTGAGGAGATCACAGACTTTGACACATTTTCTGGATTCTGAGATTCCTGTGCAGAGTGTTGAGGGAGCAGCAGTTCCCTTTAGCGGCCCTGCTCTTGTTCTGCTGCCCTTAAGCATCCTGCATTGATGTCTTTTTCATTTTCCAATGCAATGCCACCTTTCCAGCAAAGCAGCAATATCTCCAAACCTAACAGGAGGGTTATTTGGGAGTTTGCAGTTCCAGGAGAGTGAGGAGTAATGCCAGGATTGTTTCCTTAGCAGTGTGTTCCATGCTGTAGGCAAGGATTGTGCTGTCAGAGATGAACACAGCACAAACTGCTCCTCAGACCTGCCCCTTGAAACACCTCAGCCTCCCTGTGTGGAAGCCAGATTCGTGGCACTGTTTCAGTGGGGAAATGGCCATGGAGTTAAGGGTTCACAGGTACAATGAAGGGTGGATTTTCCCCCTTCCCTGCCAAGCCTCTTTGAAGATGCAGAAACAGAAAGGCTCACTGTCCACCACAATGTACTGTGTCACTTCCTTTGCACAGATTCCTGTGCTGCTTTTCCTCATCCCTGCAATTATTCCCTTTATCCCTGTTTCTACAGCATGACTCCACTTGCAATGCCTCTGTTCTTATTTATTCTCTAGCCTTTCACTCCCTAACCTTCACTGTATTCCCACAGAAATCACCTTTCTCCTTTTGAGCTCCTGTGTTATCTCTCAAGGCCCAGAAGCTCCCTGCATTTTTGTTACCCTCTTTTTGTGGAACATCTTCCTCCTCTCTGTGTACCTTAAAGCCAATTTCTCCTGCAGTTTCCTCCATCTCACTGTTGCTGAACTTCCTGCATCTTGTCCCCAGCGTGTTGTCCTTTGAGTCACAGATGGAAGGCTGAGCTGCAAAACTGCAGGAACCCTGGACTTCCACACAGAAATGTTGCAGCCAAATATAGATGTCCAACTCCAGAGCAGGTTGGCAACCTTCTGGTGTTATTTAGGGGGTTGGAGAAGCATTATTTCCCAAAGACAGTTATATAGCTGGATGCTGATCACGTTTGAGTTGGCTGATAACAGCTTAGCCCTGCTTTCTGCCCCTCACACAGCCCTGGTGACAGGCAGAGGTCTTGTCCAGGAGTCAGGGCAGTTAATTGTGTATCACTTGTTCAAGTTGTGCACTGTATTTTTTCTGGAAGCACTGTTCAGTATTTCTTACATTGCTGAGCTGTGTTCAGCAGTAATAAAATTGGAATATGACTGTAAACTCCAGTAATAAGAAGCTCTTTACTCCATCTCACACATGCTGTAGTAGTGTTCTAAATTCAGTGTGCATTCACTGCCTCCTGAAACCCAGACTGGCTGAACTTTCCCTCTGCAAGCTCTGCCTTGCACATACCTGGCACACAGAGCCAACACAAATGATAGGATCCTCCACTGAAATCTCCAGGGAAGATTATTTTTCATTAAAAGAACTCTATAACATTACAATTCTCTGGCTAGTTTTATGATTTTTTTTTTTTTTTTTTGGTGGAGTTTAAGAGTGGTGAGAGCATTTGAAGACTTTCTTTCTCAGGATCTCACCAGTTTGCTGAGGTTGATGCTCCCAGAGCCTTTAATGGTTCCAGATACATTCCTCAAGGACTTCTGTTTGCTCCCTTTATCTGGAGTTTAACACTGCCCTCTCAGAGCACATTTTTGCAATCATAGATATGCCCTTTCTATTTACACAGTGGTGGTCTTGCAAGTGCTAATGGGCAGAGATGTTCACTTGAAACATTTCTTACGGAATAAACAGTGGCAGCCAAAGGTGAGGATGAGATTCTTAGCACAGATATCCTGGGAAGTAGCACTGAGGGCCCTGGAAACACTTGGAATCAGGGCTGTCTCTGTAGGGGTTGGGAACATGAATTCATACCCACCAAGCACTATGTAAACATTAAAAGTATATTAATTTATAGAGCGCTTTATATACTATATAAGTTCAATCTCCAATGAAAGCCACTATTCAAAGATTTATAAAGAACTCGTACATTTTGGCCTGGGGAGGAAGAAAAACCCCTCCTTTTCTGAAATGAGGGAAAAGCCTGACTCAGAATGTCTTATTTACTCATGTATTTACTTTGCACAATAAAATATTTACAATAAAAGGTGTCAGTTTGCAAAAACAACTTGTTGCTTCATTTTCAACTGAATTTGGCCAAGTGGAAAAGGAAATTACATATGTCAGAGGACTGCAGTAAAAGAGATTTAAGGGTTTTCAAATAGTGTGAGACAGAGACTATAATAAGTGACCAGTCGGCCGGTCAGCTGTTTTAATTAAAACTGGGCTGCTTATTGATCTCCCATGGATTTACCCCATCTGCAACATTTCAGCAATAGTTCTATTTCACAAAATAGCTCTTGTAAAAGACACTGAAGAACGTGGAAGGTGAGAATGGAAATGTTTTATAACCATGTGACATTTTGCACTAAGGTGTTTTTCCATCCTGTGTCAGCACCTCAGGTATCTTTGCACAAAAATGAAAGCAAACCTACAGAATCTGTAGGATATTCTACCCTGCTCTGGTGTAAGGTGTCCCTGCCCATGGCAGGGGGTGGAACAAGAAGAGCTTTTCCAACCCAAACCATTCTGTGATTCCATGATACTGCTTTTCTAACTTAATTTTACTGGGTTCACTGTTTATTAGTGCTTAAAAAACCCCCCTGAGATACATTGATTTACATCAGATTTTTAAAGGTGTCACGTTCTTCAAAACAGTGGGATCTTCAAGGTGGGCATTTGTTATCCCTGGACTGATTGATGTACATTTCCTTTGGGAAAACTAATTAAAGCCCTTAAAAAGGGGGCTATTAAATATTCTGCACCAGTGTGGAAAAAGGACTGCTCTTGGTCGCTTTGCTCACCTTAAAAATTCTACAAGCAACGTGGCGAAGTTAAAGTAGCCCCAATACAAATTGGCACAGAAGAATTTGGCTTTTAAAGCCAGAAATGTGTCCTTAAATAGGGGCACAGAAGGCAGAACACCTGCATTGGAGGGGAAGGGCAGGGCTGGTTCACACCCTGGGCCGCACACACCAGAGACGGGGTGTTTAATGAAATATTTAGTTAAATACCTGCCTGTTGTTTAATAAAGTTCATGCTCTGCTGTGTTTACCCAGGTTGGCAGCACGTGTGTTGTCTTCTCTTCCAGGCAGGACCCGGTGCTGCCAGCAGATGAAGCAATTGATCATTGTTATTCAATAGCTGTATTTTAAGGGGAAAAAAAAATAAATATATATATTAAAAAAGCACAACTGTGTTTTCATTGCGAAGGGCTGCTCACTCGCTGCTCACACCACGAGCCAAGGGCTTTAAGGAGCCAGGGCCGGGTTTCGAGCGGGGGAACCTCGTTGTTTTTATTGCCGGGCGAGGAAAACGCCTCGCTCGGCTTTTCCCAGCCCAGAACGCCAGAGCGGCCGCGCGGGGTTAGTTCCTGCGGCGGGCCGGGGCAGGAAGGAGGGGAAGGAGGGGGAATGTGGGGAGATGTGAGGAGATGTGAGGGGATATGAGGAGATTTAAGGGGACATAAGAGGAGATATAAGGGGACATGAGGACCCATCCCCGCACGGCGCCCTCAGCGCCGCCGCCATTTCCCCCCGGGGGCGCTGAGGGGGCGGCCGCGCCCTCCCACCGCGCGCTCCCATTGGCTGCCGCCCGCTGGGGCGTGACATTATTAAGCCCCTCCCCACCGGTGGGCGTGGCATACAACAGAGCCGCGTCGCGATTGGCTGTCGCGGCCGTCAGTCCCGGCCCGTGGGCGGGGCCTGCCGAGGCGGGGCCCCGCGGGGCCGCGGCGGCCGCAGTCGCGCTCGGGCGGCGGCGGGAGATGGCGGCGGCGATGGGCTCCGGGCGGCTGCGCCTCCTGCTGCTCCTGGCGATGCTCGGGCCCGCGGCCGCGCTCGCAGGATACATCGAGGTGCGTGTGGGGGTGTGTGTGCAGGGGATAAGCGGGGTTTGTGGGGTCTCGCCCGCTGCGGAGCCCCCTGGAGACCGCCCGGCCCGCTGTGGAGGGCTGGCGTTTTCCCTGGGTTTTTTGGGGAAAGCCGCGTCCCTCAGGCCGCTCACCTGGCCGGGAGCGCCGTGTCGGCGGGATGCTCGCGGCTGGTTTGGCGTGGTTTTCATTTGGGAAGTGGCCGCGGCATTCTTGGCACGGGCGAGCCTCGGGTGGGTCTGGATGGAGGGGTGGTCAAAGGCAGAGTCGGGGGGAAAAGCCTCGGTGAAACGAATCCATTTGTTTGCTGGTGGTTCCCGAATAAATCTTCGGGTTGGAAGTGGTGCCTTGGCTTTCTGGGGAGATGCTTCAGCATAAAATGCACGTTTTATGTGTATTTCACCTAAAATGGGCTTACATTCATGGACATCCATATACATATATGAACGCGCATACGCATATGAATATATATTACTTCTTTATATACGAAATGTATACTGCATTTGTATACGTGAAAGTAATGGAAGGGGGGAAATTCCAGCTTTGCCCCTAAAACCAAAAGCTTGGTGTAATCCAAACAACAAGATGAGTAGGGGGAAATCTTGTTATTTTAAAAACTTGACGGTATAATCTGTGTATTAGAGGGAGGCATCAAAACAAGGAGCAAAGTACGTGCTGAGCTCCAGAATTGCACGTAAATAGAGTTTAATAATCTCTGCCTGAGTGTTGTTTGGAAATGCAAACCGGCTGCATCCGTCTTGTGTAGGTTCTGGCTTATTTAGGGAGGCATAAAGAACAGATTTGAGAGTTTACAGTAAATTTGGGCAGGCTTGGCTGAGCAGAACACGCACCTCGGTGCCATGCAAAGATCCAAAGCCTCGATATTTGCTGTGTGGAATTGGGCTAGTCCATGGTTTCTGCTCATTGGGTTGCTGTGGAGGGCTGGCGTTCCTCCTGCTTTGCACCAGTCCTTGTGTTGGACTCCTGTAAAAATCAGGGGGTGATAACTCGGTGGAAGAACTCGAGCGGAGGTTCCCTGGCAGGAAGGGTGGTGGGGAGCTCGTCCCAGGTCCGGTTCCTTGGCATTGCCTTGGTGCTGGGGGCTGTCCTGGCTGCTGGGGTCACATCCAGTCCCTTCCACCTGTTCGGAAACTCCTCCAGCTGTAGGTCACTTCCTCCCCTCCATCCGAGGCAAATTGGGCTGCCGTGCACATCCCTCTGGAATCTGCTGCTCGTGGACATGTGCTGCGAGATAACCAGCCTGGAAAACACGCTGTCCTGTTTGTTCCAAAGCCTTGGTGTCCGTGGGATGAAGCAGATCCCAGGGCTTGGCACAGAGGGAGAGCAGCAGTGTCTCACCTCGGCTCCGCCAGCCCCGGAGAACGGGGGCACTGACCTCTTGGAAAAGGATTAAAATGAAGCCATTCCTGCAGTGCAATTTGCATCCTCGGAAGGCACGTCATCCACCTTCATCTGCTGCCACAAAATGTCAACTGTGGCGTTGAAATCCTTGTTTTTGCTGCGTCCTCTCCCATTGTCTCCTTGGTGGGGGACTGCAGCTCTCAAGGCTTTATTGCTGCCAGGTTTTCTCAAGAATATCTCTCCATGCAGAGCTTGGGAAGCGAAATGGTTACTGATCCTGGGTTTTCTTTGCTGGGTTTTGTCAGATAACGTGCTAAAAATATGCGAGAAATCGATTATTTATTTTTTTTCCCCAATAATGAAGCTGATGTTTGAAAGTTAAGGAAAGCGTGTAGCAATGCCTGCAGTTATTAGTTCAGTTGGATTGGCACGGCCCCATTAGGTAGATTTTCTGTCTCCTGATTATCTCAGCTCCCAGTCCCTGTCCCTGGAACACCCACTAATCTTCTTACCGACTACAATTTGTTTTTCTTTCTGTCCTGCACAGTGCGAGGGGAGTGGCGGTTTGGTGGTTTGTTTTTTCTTCCTTTTAAATTGTTGGTATCTGAAGCCTTGAAAAGGGCGTTCCCAAGGGTTGTTCCTGGTGACAGTCGGTCTCCCTTTCAAGATCCTCGTGTGTGGATGGCAGATAACCTCTGGCAGTCCCTCTTCCAAATAAATTGGAATAGAAGAGCTTAGAGGAGCAGTGGGTCCCAGCAATTAATGTTGTACTTTGGTACCTGTCTGAATTTTGCTTGTGAAGTCCCCAAGAACCTCAAAGAGGACACTGATGCCAACTGGAGAAAGAAAATAAATCTATGCTAATTTGATCTGTATTCCAATGATAAACTACTTCTGCTGTGCCCTCAAGGCCTTTAGAGATGCAAAGTTTCTTTTTTATCACTTGACCTTTTTGTGTAATCAAATCTGAGGCAATGCAGACTCGATATTGCTTTTTTTAATCACGTTTGGTCCTTTTCCAAACCCCTTCTGAATGCTTACATCTGTTACCTGCCTGTTTGAAACCACCACGATTTGGGGTGAGACAAAAAACAAGGGCGTGTTTTGCAGCAGAATTTCAAGTCATTATTTTTGTCTTGTCTTGCTTAAATTCTCCCCGACAAAAATACCAGCCTTGTGCCATTTCTGCAGACCTTGGGGACTTCTAATTGCCTGCTGCATCGAACAAAGAACTCCACCTAGGGAAATTTCCACTTGGTGTTCGAGTCCTGAACAGAAACAGCTCAGGAAAATTCCAGGCTTGAGCCTGTGGCCTTTAGTTTGCTCTCAGTTCCTAAAACTTCTCTCCCCAGTGTTAGGAAATATGCTTTCCCATGAAGGTGATTATATGCAGAGGCTCTTGTGAGCCCCAGCAAAAGCTTCTCTGAGGCAGAGATGTGGAAATAAAGCAAACGTGGTGCTGCAGGGAGGCTCTGGAATTTCTGCTGCGTTGTAGGATGCCACAGGAAGGTTAGCTCTGCTCTTTGGAGGGGATCTTCAGCCCTCCTTGGTTCCCCCGGGAAATCATTCCCACCTCTCTTCTTTAGGCATTAATTTCTCTGCCAGGGATTGAATGACTTTTTTTTGGTGTTAATGTGGTTGTTGCATCACCTGGGTTATTCCAAGCCTGTTCTGTAGGTGTCTTCAGCTGCGTTATAATTACACACTGAACTCCTCCAGCTCTGGGAGTGCAGGGAAGGATTAATGCAGTGTGCTCTGTGCCAGTTGTGCTCCTTCTCTAGATGTGGCTTGTAAAACTCAGTCTGCTTTTCCCTGTTTGTGTGCCTTTTGGAGGTGTATGGACTCAATCCTGGAAACATAAGTCACTAGGACTGCAGCATCTGCTTCTACACATGTACTGAAACCACAGGCTGGCTCCTCCTCGCAGCTGGAATAGGAGAGAAACACCATCCCCAGCCGTTCCTTGGTAGAACACAAAGCCTTTCCCTGTGTTTCTCCACTTGGGCATTTCAGACTCCTTAACTCCTCAGGCTTCCTAAATTGACATAATCCCTCAGACTCCTGCTCTGGAGCAGTAAAACTTGGTGCCATTGATTTTTAGCTCAGGCAGTCAGCACCTCTGAAACAGGGGGTTAATTTAAGATGGTGCTCACTCTTAATTGGAACACTTGAAATACAGTGGCCTAGAAAACCTTCTGGGAGGCTCCTAATTCAGAACTGTACTTGAACTTTCAACATTTCTCCTTTTTTTTTTTTTTTCCTCCAAAGACGTTGTTTGTACCCATAATGGACATGTTCTGCTTTCTCTACCTGCAGTGAGTTTATCACAGGCAAATGGCATCTCCTACCATGGGTTTTCCCTGCTGCTTATCTTAAATGGAGTCCTTGGGGTTCTGTGACTGTACATTAACCATACTAATTTTTTCATTTCCATACTGGTATTTTCAGCTTTTTGCTGTAGTTGCCAGTAAGTCTCAGGCTTGTGGGGAGAGGAAACAACATTGTGCAAAGTCTCAAAGTAACTTTTCCATATATATATGTTTATTTATTGTATGCTTACTAGAGTGAGTTACGAAGCAATAAGAAGGAGCAAAGAGTGGAGTGAATTGTCAGATTTATGTTTATGGTGGATTAACCAAAATTACTTTTTTCCTTCTGGTTTTGGAGGGCTGATGGCTCCTCATCAGATACAACAGGGTCAGAGTAACTTGAGCATGGTTAACAGTGTCATTTATATAGTGGTGCTTCAGGTGTGGTGCTTCAGGTTGGGTGCTGTAGAGGGAAAAAAAGAAGTGAACCCTCTCACTCCTTGGGGAATGCACAAGGAGAGGTGCATTTGGGGAGAAATAATTTGGCTTTGATTTATTTTTTTAGTGTAATTTCTTAACATTGGGTTTGACTTCTTTTAACTTAAGAATTCCTGCAGCTGTAAGCAGGGAGATGGATATTTATATATATAGAGAGATATATATACACACATACACACATTTCACATGGAGATGTAGCTTGTGGATAACACTTTTTTTTTTTTTAAACTTGCTCAGCACTGGATTTACTACCTTCACCTCCATCTGCCTTCTCAGTTGGAGTTAAATATATATTTCTGCCTGCATGTTCTCTAATTTACTACCTTGTGTGAGGACATGGGAAACCCACGTACCAAAGAAGGCAAAGTCAAATCCACTTCTAGCCTGGCTTTTTAATGTCCATGAGCTCCAATCCTTGCCCGACAGTCTGGGTTGATGTTTAAAATGCAAGATTTCATCTTTACATGCATTTGTGGCTTGAAATTTCAGCTGTAGATGAATGATCAGAACACCAATATTCTGCAAATGGTGTTACAGTAATCTTTGCAGAGCACAACCTTTATGTAATGAAGGGTCCACCTGACCAGGAGGGCACATGGCTAAGCTGCTTACAGCTCTTCATTTGGAAGTATTACAGGGATGGTTTGTCTGCAGCCCCTTGGGGAGAGAATGTGTTCCTTACTCTTGGGAGATCAACCCATAGATGTATTAAATTGAGTTCTAACTTCTTGTTGTTGCGTTTCCTGCTTGTACAGGTTTATCCACTGCAGACCTTCATTTTGGTTTGAGTCTTTGGTGTCCTCCTTACCCCTCTTGACCACTGTGCACAGTGAAATGTTGCATTTGGTGTCTCATTTTCACAGGTGACACTGGGAAGTCAAATCACACCTTGGCTCTCTGTGTTCCCAGGGGAGAGGGCTGATAGGTGAGGCATGGCCCAGAAAGCCTTCTGTTCTCTGTTCCAGGCAGACCTGATTCCTGAATAGATGTATAAATTCATTTGATTTAGAGATCAAGGCTGGCTCTCTCCTGGGCAGACTGGCCCAGTGGTGTGTGAGGACTGGTGCCACCCTGATGTTGCTGTGCTGGCAGTGCCTTCACTTGAGCTGGTTTCTTCCCTACTGATTTTTTTCCTCAATATGACTGTTTTGAGCAGTGGGTCGGGGGAATTCTTAGCTCTCAACCTGCAGATCAGTGTCTGCCTACAGAGTTTAGTCTGATCTTTGCAGGGGCTTTTCTGGGTGATTCCTCTTGAACCTTCAGAAGTTTCACCAGTTGTTTCAAGTACAGGATTTCCTGCACAGGTTGCTGTGGCTGGACAAGCCTTTCAGTGATGAAACAGGGTCTGAAGTTGTTATTCCATGCAGTCTGGAGAAGCTTATGGAGGACACAAATCAATAATAGTTTGGCTTGGATTACTTAGCTGTGCTTCGAGATTAAGGGAGAATCATCATGAAATTGTGACTTTGAGCTCAGTTTTTTCAAGGCACCAGGTATGAAGGGCATTAAGAGTGCCAGCAGAGCTGAGGTGCAGCCCAGAAAACCTGAACAGAAGAACCCTAAGCCCTTCCCTGTTTGCAGTGTGGTGGGTGTTCTGGTTGCCCTGGTGGCAGTGTCGTGCCGAGGGGCAGGGGATGATGAACATGCCTCAGCACTCGGATCCCAGGCTCTGGCTCCATGACAGGGATGCATTTAAGTAATTTCATACAGTAAGCTTCTCTCTAACAAAATTACAGCAGAGCGGAGTGTATTTTGATCCGGGTCAAGGACAGGGACAGGCAGACACGCACAGGCACCCAGGGCTGGCTGTGACTGCCGGGTGATACTCAGCAAAGTTTCCATTTAAGAGTAACTAATTATCATCTCCTTAACTGATGGCTTCGTGTTTAAAGAAAAGCAGTGTTTAACCTTGAAAGTTTCCCTACTCATTCAGGTCTCTTTCCCTCCAACAAGCCTTTTCTGCTTAGGATACATTTTTCAGATGTCTGAGATGTTCTGAGGTGTGGGTCAGGAGGTTGGGTTTCTTTAGTTCTTCCATTAGAGAGTTTTATTATTCTGTTAACTCTCTACTGTGACTGGGGCTTGCATTTTCTCATGCAAATGTTGTACTTGGGTTCTTTAACCTGCCACCTCAAAACTCTAAAAGCAGCCGGTGAGGAGACCTCAAAAATCGCCTGACAATGATGATGTTGCAGAGAAGAAACAGAGGTTTAGCAAACTACTTGGTATTTTCCAGGAGTTACCCCATGCTAATTTCAGCACTGAGATGCTTAAATCAAAAGCCAAACATTTGCATTTTTAATCTTTGGGCTTTTCTTTAAAAGCTCTTATGTTATTTTTAGCTCCAGCTCCCTGCCAAAAGCTTTGTCCCTTTCCTTTTGGATTTTGGGTTGATGAATCCCACTAGTTATGATGTCATTGCCTAGTGTGAAATGACAGCAACAAAAAGAAAAATCTGAGCAATGCCATCTGTTGTAATAAATATTATGCACTCCTGTTAGATTCCAAGCGGATTTGGATTCCAGATTCACAACAGAAGCTGCTCTCTGCTTACACGTATGGTACCCTCCAGCAGAAAGCCTTTAATCACCAAATTCTCTGTATGGTTTTGGATTTGGCATGACACGTTGCCAGGTCTAAGTTAGGAGGGTTTTTTATCAGGGTTTAATCTTCTCCCATTCATATCAGGACCAGTAACTTGCCAAAACTGGTTCTGGAGGAATCTGCATTGAATTAGGATAATTCAGTAGTACCAAGCTCTAGTCGACTTCTTATGCTGGTCGTCTTTAACTGTGGCCTGAAATAGAGAGGGGCAGATTTGCTTTAATCTGCTAAGCATTCCCCTCAAAAAGACTAAATGCAAAATGTTGGTTCAAACGTGTGGTTGAAGTTCCCAGGGAGCGTATCGGCGTTTGGACGTGAGGCTTCCCCTGCATAATTCATCAAAGCCCTCGCTGAAGAAATTGGATGTGATGGTTGTGTCGTGTTACGGCGCCGGCTCAGAAACCCCCAAGAAGGAAATGGTGTCAGGATCCAAGCAGAGCACAGAGCCTGCCTTGGCAGACTGGGTCAGGGAGGAATTCTGAAGTAGGGCAGTGCTCGTGTGTGGACTGGAATGTGCTGCCTGCCAGGAAAAGGAGAGTGTTGAGGGTGTATGTTGTGGTGGAAGGCAGTTATTACTCCTGAACGGAGCAGGATGCTCACAGTTCCCATCTGGGCTTGGAGGAAGATTTAAGTACCTCTGAGTAGTTCGAGTTGCAGGGTTTCAATAACTGCTTTGCTTCCAGAGGCTTTAAGTGGAGCCTCAGCCTCAGCACTGGGAATGTCAGGCAGTGGAGAAGGAGGTTTTTCCCTTGGTAGCCGGCCAGAAAAGTTGGGATTTTGTGTTTGCAGGGTATTGGTGTATTAGAGCTCAGCCTCTGGACACGAGTGGACATGATGCTGTGGCTTAGCTGGGCAAGAGCCAGACCCCAGGAGAGGCTGAGGGAGTTCTCAGCGAGGTCAGGGAGTGAAGTTTTGGTGCTCCTGTGAGTGTGTGAAGCTTGGGCTTGGGGCAGAGCATTGTGTCCCAGCAGGAGACTCACTGGAGGCTTTAAAAACAGGGAGAAAAAGTGCTCCTGCCCCTGTCACTCCTGATGAATGCTGTCTTGTTCAAATTGCATCAATACTTGCCCTGCAACAAAGCCAGTCAGTATGTGGATGTTGTGTTTAAGGCCCAGCCGCTTTCTCGGAAGCAATTTCCCAATGCCAGAGGCAGAGATGAATGGCCTGACAGAGCACGGGCTGCATGCAGTGGGAGGGTTTGCACTGCTGCATCCCTCTTAGCCACAGCTGCCTTGGAGGGCTGCATCCCTTGCTTTGGTCCCTCTCCTTCTGGCTACGTGCTTGTACACTTGTTTTTATTCGTATTTTCATGGTATGGATGTACAAGGTATATTGGGATTTGTGGATAACAACTCGCTGAAATCTATTACCTACATTTGAATCCACAGCGCTGTGTTTTATGCACAGTGCTTTTAATTAATCCTTCATTTGAAATCCTTGCATCTTCACATTAGCAGACATAAATTACCATCAACCTCAGCATCCTTTTGCCTTCTCTCCCTGCCCACCCCTCCCTGAGCATCCTGGCTCCCAGGAAGATGAGCTAGAAGAGCTGGATTCCTCCTGTTAAATGGCAGGAAATCTTCTTTCAGATTTGCTTAGATGTAAAATCCGCAGCACAGACAAAAGGCATTTGGAAGCTGAGGCTGAAATTCCAAGGTTTGGGTGGATTTGTTGCGTTCCATTATACGGAGGGAGCTTTTGCAAGTGGCTTCACGTGGGAATTAGTGTGAGGAGGGGAACACTTCCCCAAGTGGAACCGTGTGGGAGTCTTTGCCCAGAGCATCTACAGCATGTTAATGCCCCCTCTCCCTGCGGGGCCCCAGCAGGATGCAGCGTTGTGGTCCTTTGGTGAGAGATGCTGGTGGATTTTGGAAGCATTGCTGGGCTGGAATGGCCTCTGTCCTACTCTGTCCTGGAGCAAACAGCGAACTGGGGGTCCAGATGAGAATATCCTGCAGATACCCACAAACCTCATTTGTGCTGTAGCAGAGACATGAGGAGCACTGTTTTCCAAGGCCCTACGTGGCCTTTTGCTCCAGGCAAAAGCAAAGATGACTTGACTTCATTTGCTTTGCTGTCCTTGGTTTCAATTGGGCTTTTTGAGCTTCGTGTCACTGTCTTTAAAGATTTTTGCAAAAAGTTAAATCATTATTCCCCATTATGTAAGTGGCTGATAGCATTACTCATAATTTTCTGTTATTTTATTTATTAGGCTGTGATTCTTACATTGATTTTGATCTTATAACTGAGGGCATGACAAACACTGAGCCACAGCTGGCAGCAACATTAACTGTCTATGGGTTTAATGTGCTAAACTTTGAGCAGCTCTTCCCCTCATGCTGATTTTGAGATGCTTTGCCACTTAGAATTCTTCACTTATTTTTTTTGAGAGTATGCTGCTGACCTGCTCTAAGCTTCTTCTCAGGCCATAACAGAGCACTGAGCTTTAAATACTCCAAACTGAGCAAAGAAGAGGTTTTTTTGTTTGGTAATATTTGCCTTGGAATGACTCCTGTGCTTTGGAGTGGCTCTTCAGACCCATCTCTGAGCAGCATCCATCTCAGTCTCCATCTACAGGGTGACGTTCTTCAGTGGTGAAGAGGATTAAAATAGTCATTAAGCTGCGGAATACACCACATGTCATGTAAAGCACAAAATAAAGATGCAGACAGGCTGAGCATGCTGGAGTGGTACAATCTGTTGGAATGCATCAGGATGGGAACATCTTCTAACTCGAGCCAGATTTCAAATGCTCATATCACAGAAAGATGAAACTGGGGCTTAGTTTGCATATGGAAACTCTTGGCCTTTTGTCTGCAGACACTTTCTTGCTTTCATTTTTCTCTCCTGTTTGAGGGGATAGTTGGGCCCCTCTGCCACTTAAAACCATGTGCTTGGCACTATCTGTTAGGATACTTTCTGTAGTGACTTACCCTTGGGAAAACCCAAAGCAGAGGACTGTTCTTACTATTCCTGCCTCTCTGGTTTAGTATTCACATCCCTTATTTGAGAGGTATAATTATGAAAATACAGACAACCTCTAATGCAGTTGTGTGACTGAATTTGCTCTGTTTCTTTTTGCTGTCTGGGCTTCAGAGTTGCCACAGAGCCTTGACAACCATGAATCCATTTTGTTGCTGTTTGCCTGACCTGTTTTCCTCCTCAAACAGGTGCTACAATCAGATACACAAACTCTCCGTGCAATACTGTCAGAATGTTCCTCTCCTCATAACACAAATCCAGGTAGTACTGGTCCCAGTAATTCCCTGGGAATTGTGCAGGGAGAGGCATCCTGCAGGATAATTGGGGCATAGTCTGGTGAGGAGCTTGTTTGGCCTCTCAGTGATTTATTTTTTTTGTAAGGTGTCCAAAGTAGGGATATGAGGATGAGGTATGTTCTGGCTGTCTCCTGCTGTTGCATCACTGAGCTATGATTTCAGCCCAGCTTTCTGGGGTGCTGATGTGTTATGGTGTGAGACATCTGAATAGATTCCATAGGGCTAATCCACACCTGGGCCTTGCCAGGTCCTGCCAGAGTTAATATCTGCAGCTGAGATGTGTGCACAGCCCTGCCTGGAGTCAACCAGGGAAACACAAAACCCCCAGTCCCCGGGGTTAGAACTTTATGCAACATTTTCATCCTTTGACTTTGGGAAAGCGCTATTGAAACAACGCAGCCCATGGCTAGGAAAATGGGGAGTGGCTGATTGCATCAATACCCGGATCAATCCACCCTCCAACCACTGTCCCAGCGATGGGATTTGCATGTTAAGTCAGCATTTCCATTGCTCTGTGTCTGCTTGGAGGGTCAGGGAAAGCAGAACTTGCACCATTTATTTGTTCTTCACTCAAGTGTGTCTCACGTTGGACGGGAGCATCTGAGCAGGCAAAAAGGCATCTCTGAGTAAAATAAATAGTCCCCCTCTTTCCCTGCCTCGTTGCCTTTTCCAAACAGGAAAATAAAGAGTTGTTTCGAATTCCTGTGTTTGAAATAACACACCTGGAAGGGTTTTTTTACAGTTCCTCCAGCTGGAGAGTACTCAGTCTTTATATCAAAACCCATTGCTGCTGTGATGGACAGCCTGGGCAAAGGGTTTAAAAAAAAATTAAAAAATAGCAGGACCTTTCACAGACCTTGGAGAGGAATTTCACTTGAGGTGATGGAAGTTCTGGGGTTTAGTACTTCTTTAAGTCATAACTAGATTGTCTAAAACTGTTCTTCCTGCTCTTTTTCAAAGAGCAATTTCCCTGCCTGTGGCAGAGCAGGCAGTTTTTGCTTCCCCCTTGGTAATAAAGCTTTCAGCACCTGATGGTTTTGGGCTTCAGAGCCCTTAGTGAGGTGACACATTCCTTAAAACTGGTGGAGCACCTGGCCATGGCCCATCAGGGAGATGCAGCTCTTCCACTAATCATATGGTCAATTGTAGTTCAAATAAGTAGAAAGAAAAGCGTTGCATTCTCTCCCTTCCCTTGAAATTTTCCAGAAAATGCTTAAGGAAACCTCAGGAAAATACCAACTATCAGAGTGCACAGAGTTCGTTCTTCCCACTGAAACCTGGGAGAAGCTGTTAACAAGTTAAAAGCTTGTTTTCCCAGAGATAAAAATCACCTCTCCCATTTTGTTTTATTTCCATGCATAATCTGATACAGCTCAGTAGAGTGAAGAGCTATAAAATTCAGCATAAGGAATTCAGGTGTTCACATCCAAAGGCAGCTAAATGCTCTGCAGTGAAATATTGGAAGATCCAGGCTCAATTCTGTTGGGCTTGTTTTACTTTCTGGATCAGCCATCAGTAAAGGAGATCTCAACCCATCCAGCTTGAGTGTGTTCTATAAATTACCATTTAATTTTCTAATAGCATTAAGCAGCTGTTCTAAGTAGAACTCTGTTCCTTCCCTTAAAGGAACTGGTTAATACATCCATTAGAGTTCCAGTGTTCGAGCCTAGCTGTGCTGTGGTGCTGGGACTGTTAAACCCCAGCTGATAAATTAATGCTTCAGGAATAAAATGCTACTAAATTACTCAGGATTGCTTTTAAAGAGGGGGAAAAAATGGAAATCCATTAAGCCATTGACTGAGGTTCTTCACTTTGTGTGACCCTGCTGGTGACAAAACTTTGGGGGTGTTTGGAAAGGCTCTTTGAACTCTCTTGTGTCAGGCTGGTTGATCCAGGTGTTGGACTTGCAGGGGATAGGTGGGAGTCTGCCTTTCATCCTCAGCCTTGGAAGAAGGAAATAAGTCATGAGTTTTGAGCCTGAATTCTGCTTGTAGTCCAGGATCTTTCTCAGAGGTGTTTGGCTGTGGGTGATAAGCTTAAAAATAAACAAGTCAAGCTTTTGCCATCAGACCCTTGGAAGGAAGAAGTGTTGCTCCGAGCCACGTTCCCCCATTCCAGCCTCTTTCCTACTTAGGCAAAGTAGTGCTTGGCATTCTTCATCCTGCCCTTGCTTGGGAGTTTCTCACTCACCTTGAGTTTGCCAGCATTAGTGGAAGGAAGCTGGCAGCCTTTCTCCAGTTTTATTGCTGTTTCCTGGGGTCAGAAATAGTTGTAGTGAGGAAACAGAGAGCCTGTGTTTTGGTGAGAATTTGAGTTGGTTTTGCAAAGTTATTTCTCTTGCATTTATTTTTTTAGCCAGAAGTGGTAGGACCTTTTCCTAATGAGCAGCTGAGTGAAAACTAAACTTTTCTTGGGGCAGTGTTTGTGTTGAAGTTTTCTATTGAAGGGAAAAGATATTTACTGTAGCTGAATAAACTTATAGTATTGATACAGGAATGTTTTTAAAGTACTGATTTCTGCCCCCCTAGAGATTAAAGGTTCTTAAAAGATTCTGTTTCATATGTGAACAGTCATGCAAAGATGTTCCATAATAAGCCATGAGCAGTTCTCAGAATAAATAACAGGAGGAGGTGTGTGGGAAAGCGCGTGGGGAGATGGTTTTGGTTTAAAATCCCTATTTCCATTACTTCCTAAACAGATTTACTAAGAGCTAGAGTTAAGTTACCCCTTCTCAGTAACAGGTACTAACTGCTGACTATTTTCACTTATAGGAGTGCTTTTGGCCAAAATTTAGAAGTTTTAAGGTATCCTTAGTTTTTACACTGAAAACAGCAAGGCTGTTCCATCAGTGACTTTTGGTCTGGATCAGGATCCTCTTGGCAGAGCCCAGGGAGCAGCACAAGGATGAAGCAGCCCTGAACTTTAGCTGTGGGTTTCCCATTGTCAAAAGATGGTCATTAACATGCTTTGGATTTAAAACCCTCGTGGTTTCCTTGTCCAGATTTGAAGTTCCATCCAAGTTGTTTACAGGACAGAATTACCAGTTAATTTGGGTTGGGTTTTGGGTTTTTTTCTTTCAGAAGATTGTGAATTTAGGGGTGAAAAGCAATCAGCATGACCTGCAGAGCCTCAGTGCAGTCAGTAGTCCCTCCCATAGACCTTGAAGAGGAATCTCAGTTGAGCTGGTGAAGTTCTGGGCTTTAGCACTTTTAAGTCAAAACTAGATTGTGTAAAACTGTTGAATCATTCCTGTGAGCTGGAGGGAAGTTGTGTGTGGACTAATTGCAGGACTTTGAAATCCCAAGTAAGTATTTTATCGTTTATGATTCAAAACGAGTGCAGTCCATGCACATAAATAACCAGTCTGTGATGCTGAACAACATCCATCAAGGGAGGGACACTAAAACCAAACCCAGGCTGCATTCCTGCTTGTTATCCTTCCTTTATCTTGCTTTTTTATCCCAGGTATTTTCCTTGCCACTTGAAATTCTCTGTTAAAACACGCCCTTTGGTTTCCTGCTTGTTTTCTGGCTCATGGTGTGACAGGTAAAAACACAATATGTGCAGCCTTGTTCTCTGGAGTGGTCACACACGTGGGCAGGGTGAGGAACCACAGGTTCCTGCAGTGGCTCCTCTCTGCAGCCTCACAGCATCTCCAAAACAAATGTTCCTGCTGTTCTCAGGGAGGGTTGTGGTTTCTTCCCTCCTGAAGTGCTAAATCACTTCGAGTCAGTAGTAAGGGGGTTGTTTTTTGCTTGCCTGATGTTGATAAATTATTCTCTCGGTCTCCTCTCAGCCAGTTTTGGCCGCTGCCAAAGCCAGTGGGTGTGGGAGTTGTGATGAGTTTTAGTCCAGAAGTTATTTTTGCCGTGAACAAATTGCTTTGAAGTGAGGAAAGATTTTCTAAAAGTACTTTGCTGTGTGTTATGGAATCTGTATCCTGGTAACTACAGTGATTATATTCCCTAACTTTTCTCAAGTGCATTAAGATGGCACAAACTCGCTATTGAGCCACAGGGAAATTACTTATAAAATAGCATCTCTCAGCACTCCTCCACACGTGCTGCTGTCAGAGATGCCTCTGTGCTATCAACAGTGCAGGTTCCCATCAGCCAGCTCAGTAATGGAAGTTAGACCTGAAAGAAGAGTTCAGCTTTAGCCTGAGCATGGACCACTGTTAAGCCATAGTTGCTGTCCTTAGCTTTTGGTTTGGATTTCCCTTCTGGTTTTGCAGTGTGCAAATATGCAATTGCACTGAAGTTTTCACTTGCTGACTGGCTGACAGCACATTCTGGGTCTCTTCAGATGCCCAAATAATTAATGCTGGAAAGCAGTAATTAGTCTTGCTGTGCAAGACAGTGATGACACAGATTGGAGGAGCTGAGGATTAAACCAAGCTGAGCCCACTGCTGGATGACCTTAGGCAAGTCACTTGACTTTGTGCCTCAGTTTAGCCCAGTGATAAATAGGCCTGGCTCTGTGCTGGGACAGGACTTAGGATCATGCTGTAAAAGGGGAACTTTAAATAGCTCCATGGCCATGTTCTGCTGCAAAGGGAAGGAAGTGGCTGCGAGTGTGTCCGTCTGACACAGCATGGACATTGTCCCTGACGTCCTTGTGACGTGGGGAGGGTGGCCTGAGTGATTAAACCTATTTGGACCCACCTGTGCACTGTGTGAGGATTAGTGGTGGAATAATTGTGCCTTCCTCGTCTCTCGCCCTTACTTGAGGCTGGGTTTGTGTGAAGCTGCCCCACTCCCAGCCATGGCACCCCAGCTGTGCTTTGGGAAGCTCGAGGGCCAGCAATTAATCTTTTTGTGAGGACACAGTTCTGGGTACAGTGACATTTGTTCCGGGAGTGTTCCAACCGAGTTGTTATGAACTTTGTCTCTCCAGGGATAGAAAAGAGGATGCCAAAGGCGACCCTGTTACACAAGCAGCTCCAGGAAGCTGAGGCAGTGCTGAGTCGTGGCTTTGCTGGGTGTGATCAGCACTGCCTGCAGTGTGCCATTCCCTAGGGAATGTGCCAGTTCCCGGGGTGAATGTCTGACACGCACATTATGTGCCCAGTGACTCAGGTAGGCCAGGCTTATGGAGCGTGATAAACTAGAGGAGGAGGGGGGAAGAATCTGAGCTCTCCTAATCAGGAATTCCAAGGCAGGTGCTGGGAAATCTGCCCTTTGCTCTTCGGAAGGCAGAGGAATGTGCAGAGCAGTAAGGAATGCTTCGGGCTGCAGCAGGTCTTTGTAATCCTAGGATTGCTGTGGGCACATATGGAAGTACATGGATTATTGTCACTGAACTTCCGAGTGCTCCGAGCTGCCTGTCAGCCATAAACACAGGCAGCTAAATATAAACTGCACCCGGGTTGCTGCAGCTCCTGCCTTGGCTCCCACTTCTTTGCTGGTGCAGAATCCTCTGCCACAAAAGTCAATAAAGGACGAGCAGATGAGAACTCCACCCCTTCCAGCAAGTTAAAGCAAGCCAAAGACTGCTTCACTGAGATTTCTGCCATTTACATTCAAAAGCAAACACAGGCTGGTATTATCAGCTCACACCAGATCTGCCTGCAGACAATAATTCTTCCTGTCTTGGACCCCTGCCCATGTGCATTATTGTAATTATCAGCAATTTAAAAAAAATAAAGCAATAAAGCTAGGATGAGCTGCTGGGCTGTAGATTTACTGCCTGCTGTGTCAGGCATTCATTAGCCTTCCTGGGTTCAAGCCACCTATCTGCTGAATAAAAGCAGGAAGAGAAGCTAAGGAAAACAAAGCATGGAGCACCATTTGAAGCAGCAATTGAGAGCTCTGCTCGTGTTTACAAGTTAAAAATCAGGGGAATTTGAAGTATTCTGTTCAGAAGTTCTGGTGTGTAAAGTCCCTCTCCCAACTTCCCTGACTTTTTAGCTGGAGTGTCTGCTCCCTGAGTCCTGGAATGAATTCACAGGTGAGATTCACGGCACTGAGCATTAGGTTTAAAGGCTGTGTGGCACGTTGTGAGCTGGGCAGACTCAGCTCTGCAGTGCCAGCCCAGCTGTTCTGCTTCCAAAACCTCCAGTTTGTGACTGCAGCAGCTCTTCCTCATTTTTATTTTTATTTTGCCAAGTGCTGGCCTCTCCTTATGGAAGGAAAAGTGCCCCTGGACTTCAGCTCTGGACACAGTGGGGTGTGCAGTTGGGCTTTGAAGCAGCTGAGTTTGTCACGGGGTGTTCTGAGTTGTAAGGGACCCACAGGATCAATTCTTAAGTGAGTGGCCCGTGCAGGGATCAAATGCCCAACGCTGGCATTATGAGCATGTCCTTGCACAAATGTCCACAACAGCTTTTCAGCCCAGAAAGGACAAAATGTTGGAATACTCACTCATTTAAAAGCAGCAGCCATCGAGGGCCGTGCTTACAGGAAGGCTGGTAAGGTAACAAAGCTCATTTTTATATCAGAGAAGAATTCCTCAGTGATTTGGAAAGAGTTCAATTTATATCCCCCATGTCTGTGGGTATTGCACTGACATAGGGAGAGTCCCAGTGTTGCCCCAGATGGAATAAGAAACATAATTTTTTTTAAAAATCCAGAAAAGCTCCTTTCTTTTTTATCCTTTTAATTAAGTAAAGCTGGGCAGCATGATTTATCTGGATAAGGACTGTGCTGAACAGCCTTTTGTGAAGCCCCTCAGGCTGTGGTTCGTGTGCACCCTGATTTAATAAGCACTGTTGCTTTGGAGGGGCTTCACTTAATTACAAACAAGCAGCACAAGTCATCTTTCCAAGGAGTGCCTGGCATTTTCTGTCAGTGTAGCAGCAAACCGTGGTGGAATACACCTAACTCTTGGAGCAGGAAATCTGATCCAACCTGCAGGGAGCCCTGCAAAAGGCTGTGCATGGGAATGCCCCAAGCAGTGATTCATCTGTCCTCTGGCCACCAAGTCAGTGCAGTTCTCCATCAGAGCTTTCTTCAGCAGCTTATAAATTCTGCAGGCTGGAGCTGCAGTCTTAAAACAGCTTAATCTTCTGTGGTTTTAACCAGAGAGCTGCTCGTGTGTTGCTGCAGAGGAAGCCTGATGGAAAGCATGGGCAGGAGGAGTTCTGCTTAGCAGGCTCTCCATCCTGCTCCAGCTGGAATCCCATCCCACTGTGGTTTTGCTGGAATAAAGGCTCATTCTGGCTAATCTGATCAGATGGACAAGGTCACAGTTGTGTTTGACCTCACTGAAAATGCAGAATTCAGTTAAATATGACATCTTGCAGATACCTTGATGCTATTAAGGAAAGCTCTCAGGAGCTCATTCCTGTGAAATAAAATAATCAGCTCCTCTTCACAAGAGAAACACTGCAAACACCCTTCAATCCTCAGGTCCCCAGCAGCATGCCAGAAGGCTTTCCTGAATACCAGAAGGCTTTCCTGAATACCAGAAGGCTTTCCTGAGCAGCAGCATTCCACAGGGAGCAGTATGGACAGCATGGGAAATGATGTGTGTTGTGATGAGGTTGAACAGATCCCGGGAATAAAAGCTGAGGATCATGGTTTGCATGTTTAAGTCTCTTGAAACCGTGACTGCAATTGCATTTTTCAGGGGTAGATGTGAAATATTTCTTATTTTGCCAGGTAAATTCCTTATTTTACTTGCATTTCCTCCTTTGGGATGGGGGATACTTGCAGGAAGAACAGCACATGGAGCCAGTTCAGTGTCACAAGCTGCAAAGGCCAGTAGTAAATAAAAACTGGGATACTTGGGCAGACACTTCCATCAGAGAGAAAGAAGATTTAGAGGTTTGAATTCCAGTGTTTCAGGACCATAAATCAGGCACTGCATGACAGGGTGAGGAATTTAACTGACATTAACTGGCCTGAGATTTATGTGTTTATGGAATCAAATACTTTGGTCTTGGAAGGCAAACTGGATTACAGAATTATACCAAAAGACAAAGCCCAATTTATCATGAAACATCTTGTAAATGCAAGTGGCAGTGAGGAAAGTAATGGTTTATGGAACAGTCTTTGCCCAAATAACATTTGTCTTGCTCTCCTGTTATGGATGTGTATTAATAGGATAATAGCTGCTAAAATAATGTTCACCAAGGACGCACACAACTGGGTGAACTCTCCTCCATCATGTGTGTGCTGCCCCTCCTGAGCTGTCAGGCTGCTTATTTAAGGGATTGAATCCTTGCTGCCCAGCAATACAAGAAGCAGCTGCTTCCATTTATGGCTGGGAAATTCCCCAAGAAAAATGTGCTGTCAGTTGGTTCATCCCTTTGCAATGTGGAATGGGTGAATTCTCTGAAGTGCTAAAGAGCTTAGCTGAGGACATGGCTTTGTCCCAAGCTTCGTGCTGGTTTACATGTTCCCCAGCCCTGCTTTTGCAAATGATGTTTGAGTGTAGCCCGAGGGACCCACTTCTGGTGTTGATACCTCACTTGTGGGAAGCAGCACAAAATTACTTAGTCCCAAAAACTCCTGTAGGTGATTTTCCTCACTGCTTAAGTGTCAGTGTCAAAGGTGTGGCCTCCACAGGTACAGATGAAGTTTGTGGTGTTCTATTCTGTCATTACAGATTAAAATACTAAATGAAATAATGTCTGAGGGCTGGAGGGGATTGTCAGTGGAGGAAGAATTGAAGCCCCTCACTCCAAACTCTTTCCCTCCAGGTCATGGGGTTAAAGACTCTACTTGTGTAGCTCAAAGTTCATTAACTCGCCCAGCGGCGCAATCCAGGAGCAGATTTCTGCCGTTTGATTAAAAGTGATGAAATCAAGCAAGTAATTAGTGTGGCTTTTTCAGCTGGGAATTGGGGCTTAGCATGTGCTGGTAGCTAGGGCAACAGCTCTCGGCTGCTATGCAAGCTATGTGAGCAATGCAGGGAGGGGAATGGTACCTTTGCAGGGAGCAGAGGTGTCAGCAGGGACAGCAGAAATAAACCCGGGCTCCAGCAGGATGGAAGGAGGGGGTGGGCATGATTTCAGGAGCTCGGTATGTGTTTGAACAGGAGCTTTGCTCATGCAAGAGCTGCGGGGAATGGCTTGCTCATTGATGGTTCTGCACCTCTGCTCCTGCAGCTCCCTGGTTTTGCTGCAGGCTTGTTGAGTTTGCCTCGAAGAAAACAGATTTCAGGCATCAGCAGTGCCAGCAATCTCCAAACATTCATGGCATGGACATTTCAGTCTCTTTTGATGCCCCTGTATTCTCACAAGGGTTAATGCTTCCTGTGTACTCGATCTTGCATTGCTTTTGGTTCTTTTCCATCTTGGATGTGGTTCAGTGTTGTCATAAAACTGTCTTGTGGATTGTTCCCTTTAACATGTCAAGTCCTGTGCTCTCTGGAAAGTGGTTGTTGGTACTGAAGTGGGGTTTGTTTGGAGGGAGATAAAAAGGGCCTCTTACAAAGTTTGTGTGTGTTTAGAGAGTTAGGAGAGATGGTTCTGCTTCTGAAGTGATACACCAGGAGGGAAGGTGGTACAAGCCTGCACTTGGAAGAAGTTTATTCAGGGGTTTGATTCTGAAGCAACCAAGTTCCCCAGCTCAGTGTATTCTTCAGAGCTCCTCCTGTGCCTGAAGTACATAACTTCTCTTTTCCTTGGGACAGAGAGCACAACAAATGTACCCAACACTAAACTTGGCAGCATTTTGATACTGGGACATCCATGCCAGTGTCTGTTATATTTAGTTCCCCATTTCATTGCTCTGTGGTCTGTGCTAAAACGTGCTCTCACAGGCATGTGTTGGTTAGAAGGGTCGGATAAGTGGAAGCCACTCTATAAGACTGTTTCTCTCAAGTGATGCACAGTCAAATAGTTCTTAAAACTCAAGGGGTCGTTTTTCTGCACTTAATTTATGCTTTTGTGCCTCCAGTTGGTTTTCTCCCCCGAGCACTGGTTGTGTGTTCAGCACTAAACAGTCCTTGGCTCGCTGAGTGTTGAAATGTCTTATCTGCAGGCAGTGAGATAAGGGGAGGGGGAGAAATGAGCTAATTATAATGGAGTTATTCTTTTTCCTAGTATCCAGTGACTAGGAGCTGCACTTTGGGGTTGTCCAGTTGAGTTCTGCCCTTTGCTCCTTTCTTTGCTTTAAGCATACTCATATTGGTATGAGATGATGGGGGTCTGCAGGCAGTAGGGAGTGAACAGTGCCCACAGTAATTTATGCATTTTTGAGTGCACAAAAATAAAATATGAAGGCAGGACTGGTGGCCTGGAGTTAGGCTGCCTGCCAGGGGAAAAGCAGCTCAGGGCAGCCTCTGTGCATTGCTGTTTCTGGTCTGGAGTAGTTGAAATGGATTTCATTCTCTTAAAGAGCTTTTGATTTAGGATTTTGTCTGGTTTTTGCCTCGTGCCTCTTCTCTCTCTTTTCCAGCACCCAGTAGTTATTTGGGGAGGGCATGGTCAGCTCCCAGCATCCACTCGGTCTTCTCAGGGAAAAAAAACAAGCCTGCAGTTTAATTTACTCCCCCTTTTCCTCTTTTGGTCAGCCAGCAAGATTTCAGAAAGGGGCCCTGACCTTGTTTTCATTGATCAGTCTGCAGTTTGACCCCAGTGTGGGCCTGGGCTGTCGGGTTTTGTCTGCTGTGCAGGCTGGGTAGGGCACAGAATACACAGCTCCATAGGAGTGCACTGAGTGGGACACAACAGGCTTTGAGGAGCTGGTTGCCACAGCTGGTTTTCTGATTCAGCAGAAATCCTCTTTACTTGTATATTTGGGCAGAAGTCTTAGGTGTTTCTAGCCCAAATACATGATGATATTGGGAGAAACACAGGACTTCCAACTCTGAGCAGGGTTCTTGCAGTGGGACCCAGTTAGTAGTGTGTGTAACACAGAGGTGTTCCTGCCAAAAGTTAGTAGTATTTAGTTACAAGGTTTTTCAGACATCAGTTTTACCCTTTGTGGGCACAGCCTGTAAGTGTGAATTAATCTTGGTTTAGGTAAGCTGCTGTTTCAATAACAAAAACAAACACTTGGGGTGGGCTCAGCAGCTTAAGGAATGTTGTTACAGAATAGTTGGTTTGCAAGACTCTGCCGATACTCTGGATTAAGCAGGAGCTGTCTGAGAAGATGCCAGAGGGTTTCTGGTGCTCTGAGTTGTTCTGCCTTTCATCAGACAATGCAATCAGCATGTTTTGTTTTCCTTTGTCTTCACAGGCCCTCGCAGCCAATGCTGGGACAGGGTTTGCAGTGGCAGAGCCTCAAATTGCCATGTTCTGTGGGAAGCTAAATATGCATGTGAACATCCAAACTGGGAAATGGGAACCTGACCCTTCTGGGACCAAGAGCTGCTTTAGAAGGAAGGAGGAGATCCTGCAGTACTGCCAGGAGGTGAGTTTTAATGTGTGATCCCGACTCCTCACTGCTGTGAAGGAATTGGATTCCAATTTAGCTGGTCAGTAGCAAATTAACCCTGCAGGAGAAGAGATTGCTGTTGCCCAGCTCAATTCCCTGGGCTGTCCTGCTGAGTTCCTGCCCAGGAGGAGCAGGGAGGACACTGCAGTGGGATTTAGGAGCTACCTCTGGCTTAGATCAGCTTGCACTGCCACAGAAGGTCCTTGGGCTGTAAGTCAGAGGTGTCCTTGTCTCTGTTTGCAGGGCCTTGCCCAAAAGTTCTGTCTCTGAGCTGGTTAACCAGCATCTGCTCTGTGTTGTGCCAAATGGAACCTGGCACCTGTCTCAGTGATGTGTTCAGCTCAGCCAGAGTATTAGAAAATTTTCATTAAAATGTTTACAGTATCTTCAGGCTCTTTATGCTTTATTGCAGAAGATGTTATCTACTTTCAGTGTGCTCCAGATATGCTGTAACAAATTGGCCTTGATAAGAGTCTTTAATTGCTCCTCTAAGGTGACAGGCACGTAAAATACCACAAAGAATGTAATTTTTTTTAATGGAAAGGTGACAGAATGCACCTTGTCTGGACTGAAAACTTGAAAAACTGTTTTACAAGGCTGATGTAACTGGGGCTGCATTTGGTTCCCATAGTAGAAACCTAAATATGAGTCAGTGTTTGGACTTGAGAACTCATTTCATAAGGATGAAATGAATACATCATACGTGGAGCAGGCCTGAGGAAACCCGAGGAGGTGGGTGCATGTTGGTTTGACAAGGGATGACATGGTCTGAATGTGTTTCTAAACCCTGTTTGCTGGTAGTTGCCCCCTTCCAGAGGATTTTGTGCTGCACCAGAAAGAGTGGAACAGATAAATGTCCTCCAAACCCAAATGCTCCTCCTTCACTGCCCTGCAAAGCCCACTGAGGGCTCTTGGCCCTGCCCTGGCTTTCTCCTGCCTCACAGAAGTGATGACACATTCTCAAACCCTGTGTGCCAGACAGCTGGGAGCTGTTTTTTGGCTTCAGCTGTCCTAGTTTGGATCCAGAGGAGTGTCCATGTGCAAACTGGAGCTTGTTCCTGTGTAGAGAACCAGCCTCACAGCTCCTGTGGTAGGAGCTGCTTTGCACATTGTGTCCTTTCTGGAGAGAAACCCCTGTGTGTGTGCTGTTGACAGATGTACCCAGAGCTGCAGATCACCAACGTGGTGGAAGCCAACCAGCCCCTGGGCATCGACAGCTGGTGCAAGCGTGGGAAGAAGCAGTGCAAGGACCACACTCACATCGTGGTGCCCTACAAGTGCCTGGGTGAGTGCTCTGCATTCCTGTGGGAGGAGCAAGCAATTCCTCCCGGGAACAACTCGGTTCCTAAGGCTCCTCTCATGTCAGGTTGCCATTTCCACAGCCAGCTTGCACTGAAATGGGTTTTGGTTCCCACAAGATGGAACTCTGCCTTCCTGGACAGCTCCATAACAGCTGTGGTGGGATAATGGTGCCTGGCACGAAAAAGAAATCCCCATTCTCTCTGCAACTGCCATGAAAACCTGAAGGCTATTGTATCTGAGCATCACAAAGACACTGGGGTTTAATACTCTGTTCCTATTTTTGTGGAGCTTTAATATTTTGTTGCCTTGGAGACTTAAATGCTCAGTGTGCTCAGGCTTCCTGCTATGGTCTTGGCAAGAGATCTCTATTCTGTTTCAATGACTATATTTAAACTTTGCTGTTTCAAAGGGCCCTGCTCCTTGCAGCTGTATCCCATGTCCCCACTTTGAACTGGGAAAGAGCAGGAGAGAAACTGTGCTGGGTTTCATGGTGCTTTCCAGAATGTCCCCACCCACTGGAGTCAGGTGTTTGGCTGCTCCACCTTATGCCTTCTAACCCAGGGCTTGTTCTGACATACTGAGCTCAGCCTCAGCTGGCTGAGCTCCTTTTCAGTCATCCACTGGCAAAGACTTGTTTTGTAGGAAGCCTTGGGAGAGTCTGGTTGCTGGGAGCATCCAGTGGGAACCAGTTTTCATAGCTGGTACCCATATCTCAGGTTAACATGTGGTCTGACAGAGGGGAATGTCAGCAAACCTGCAGAACCATGCAGGTGCTTTGTCCTGGGTTTAATACTTTCCATGAGGCAAGCATAAAGCACTTCATTAAACATGAAATTTAAGGTGGACACATCCTGGGAGGAAAGGTACTTGTCTGTATAGATGTGGGAATTCAGGTTTGGGAAGCAACCAAACCCAGTTGATTATGCAGAGAACTTCTGATGGGAATAAGGATGAAAGCAAGATCCCTGGATTTATTAGGAGTCGTCTCTTTCAGAAATAATCCTTCTCAAAGCCTATTCTCCAGCTAAAAATAAGCTGATTTTAGTGACACTGCCCTAAAATTTGATAAGCATTAGACTATGTGTTCAGGTTTTTCATTAGTGTCTTTCCCAGTGTTCTTGTCAGATCCAACTGCAAGCCAGGAGTCCTTGTCTATTAAACACCTTCTCCTTGTCTTTATCACTCCCTAAATTGCTGCTTGTGTTGTCCTGGACTTGTAGTCAAACTCTGGGATTTCATTCCCATTCCTTGGTTACAAAAGTTTGCTCAGTTTTAGTTTTCTTATCAGAAGCATTTAAACCTTCAGTGATAGGGAAGGAGGAAAGATTGGTAACTCAAAATTCTAACTGGCCTGTTTGGAGATAAGAAAATGGGGAAAATACCATCTCTGTTAGTTTAAAATGTGACTAATTGCAAAGGGATGATGAAGGCCAGTTGATTCCATTATCTTCAGTTGCCACCAGATAATCTGTCCCTGAACTCTCTTTAACTTCTCTGTAGAAGTGTCTATGAGCCTTTGGTATCGATACTAAGGGGCTGCAGAACGTGTTGGTCATGCCAAATACTTAAAATACATTTTGAGAGCACAGTGTTGAAGATTGGTTGGGCAAAGAATTGTGCTCCCTGAAGACTCTGTGAGAAAAGGTGTCTGACTTAAAAGCCTTTTCTCTAGTTTTAACAAATGATTCCTAAAGCAGCCAGTCGTGTGGGGAATGTTGCATTGAGGCACTTGGACTGAAGATCTTTTCCTGTCTTCTTAGAGTATCTACTTATGTCCTGATTTTAAAATTACTGAATGTGGCATTTAAATCTGCAAGGAAGATGGAAAAGCCTCAACTTGGAGAAAATACCATGTTTTGGATCCAAGTGTTTGCTGGGACTTCTGAGCTAAGAACAGGATGCGATGCTCACTTGGTTCTGATCCTGATTTCCCATGTGTTAGCACCACACTGGATGATGGTGGAAATTTGGGCTAAATAGCTTTGAAGTCCAGCTAATACAGAGTCTGTAGAACTGACTGATTCTCTCTCTCCCACCTTCCTCAAAAGCAGAAGTCTGGTTTTGTCCCAGATTGTGCCAAAGCTTCCTCGTGCTGGTGAGGTTGTGGTTATCTAAAGGGTGGAATTTGCTGACTCTGGTTGTACTCTGATTTTTGGGCTGTACGGTTTTTATTTTTCCAGCCCTCTGTGTTTTGGTTAGGGCTATCGCAGGCAGGGAATGTGCTGCAGTTGATCCTGAATTAAACCATCTGGAAACAAAACAAAACAAAACCAAACAAGACTTGCTCAGATGCTGACAACACAGATAACACTCAGGGCATATAAAAATTTCCAGGCTGTTGCAGCAGCAGGCAGTTTGAAGGAGCTTTAGTGGGATGCAGCTCATTGTGAAATCTCTTCAGTCAGTTCTTTTGGTTCCTTGAACAAATATTTATTAACTTGCCCTGTAAACTTTGCCTTCAGGGTCAGCAATCAGCCCCTGCTCCTGATTTCACCTTGGAAATTCAGAGACTCTTTTCCTGTAGGTTCTCAGGGATAATTTCCATACCTGTCCCCATTAAGAATATTCCAACCCTTCAAGCCACATGCCCAAAATGTGCTCTGGGGAGCTCTGGTGGTGGCCTTGCCTTGTGTTGGAGGCTGGGCAAGCGTGACCTGTGCCCTCTGTGTGTTTTGCAGTGGGTGAGTTCGTGAGCGACGTGCTGCTGGTTCCCGAGCATTGCCGGTTCTTCCACAAGGAGAGGATGGATGTGTGTGAGAGCCACCAGCACTGGCACACTGTGGCAAAGGAGGTAAAGGGCCTGCTCTGGCAGCAATGCTTGGATGTTTGGAGTGTTGGAGCATAGCAGTGTTTATCTCTGGGCTGTTATTCCCACGTTCCAGTCAATGGGTTGAGGCAACAGCAAGGAAATAAACAATTAAAACCGCTCAAGTGACTCAAAAAACCCCTGTGTAGCCACTGAGTTATTATTCCCTCATGAAAAGCTGTCCTTAGTAGCTTAGCCGTATCATGGAGCTAGGAAATGAAAGCAGCTCTCCAGGATGCTGCTTTGACCAGGGGTTCATCCCTCCTTCCAGGGAGCTGCAGTGGGCATAGCAGAGCACCTCTTTTTCTGGCACATTTTGCTTTAAAGTACCTGCTGCTGCTGGGGATTTGGTTGGGAGGGTTTGCCTGGGAGCAATCTGAGTTTCGTTGGGACTGATTAGTGGAGGTTTTACATAAGAGATGGATTATCTTCTCAGAATAAATCTAGCCCGTGGTTTTGGGGTTTTTTTTTTGGTTTTTTATCTGACTAGCTCAACTGCTGCAAATGCTCTGCACACCCATTTGAAGCTGGGGTAGCAAAACCAAGATCATGACAAAATGTGCATGTTTTCTATTTTGTAGAAACAGTAGGAGCAGCAGCTCAACAGTCAGTTGTGATGGTGCTGGGAAAGATGAGGTTAAGGATGCTCCACTTAAAATTCCTATTTCTTTAAAATCCTGTGAGCAAAACCTTGTCTAAATAAAGCTGTGCTAGAGGAATTGCCTTTTAATTGAGGGTAAATTTGTTAATGTCTAGCAAATTGAAAAATCATTTGTTTTAAATGTGGTTGGAGAACTTTTCCAGCAATATTTGTCTCCTTTAAAACAAAGCGAAGCATAAAAGAGTTCTGATGGGCACAATAAAGCTTTTCTTGCTTCATTCTTTCCTGGGTATGGCAAAGCCAAGTATTTCCTTAACTTAAGAGAAGTGTATAGACATAATGTCTGATCATAGTTTGCATTTGGCTTTTTTCTTGAATTATCTGATTGATTTTCATCTACAGCATGTTAAAATAATCTTGACACAAAGTCCATTTGAGCGATTATTCAATTACCCCAATGTAAAGTTTAATAGATAAAGTTTAATGAAATGGCCAGCCCAGAAAAGCAAACACCCATTCTGTTTCTTTCAAGTGCTCTCTCCCTTGACTTGGCACAAAATGTTTAGTTATTTCTCCTGAACTTTGCCAGGCTGACAAACCAGCAGTTGTTGGGGCCAGGGTGTGACACATTAAGGGCAGCAAGCTCTGAATCTGGGAATTTTCTGGGGACTTTTTTGCTCTCTGAGTTTCAAATCCACTTTCCTTTGATGTTCACTCTCAGGTTCTGTGTTTTTTGCTGTAAAATTGAAACCATTGGTCACATTCTCAGGATGTCTGATAGGCAGACTGGAGGGTTATCCAAGGGCAGAGCAGGATGCTAACCTGACCTGCCTGGGCTCCCCTTTCAGGCCTGCCTGACAGAGGGCATGATCCTGCACAGTTATGGGATGCTGCTGCCCTGTGGAGTGGACCAGTTCCACGGCACAGAATACGTGTGCTGTCCTCACACCAAGGTGGTGGATGAGGCTCTGTCCAAAGAGGAGGAGGATGAGGACAAGGATGAAGACTATGACCTTTACAAAAGGTAGGGTTCTTGCTGGTGTGGGTGTAAACTGCTGCTGCTTGGGAGTATTTCACAGAGCAAATCCCTTGTGCTGAGGAGTGAGGGAATTCCTGTGCTCCTGAATTTCCCAAAGGAGTGTCCTGAGCCCGAAGGAGCCTTGCAGGAGGACAAATGGTGTTTGAATTACTGGAGGAGCTCACCAGCCCCTCTCCCTTCATCCTTGGGCACAGAGAGCTGGGGTTGCTCAGCCTGGAGAAGAGAAGGCTCTGGGAGACCTGAGAGCCCCTTCCAGTGCCTAAAGGGGCTCCAGGAGAGCTGGAGAGGGACTTTGGACAAGGGATGGAGGGACAGGACACAGGGAATGGCTTCCCACTGCCAGAGGGCAGGGAGAGATGGGATATTGGGAAGGAATTCTTGGCTGTGAGGGTGGGCAGGCCCTGGCACAGGTTGGACAGAGAAGGTGTGGCTGCCCCATCCCTGGAAGTGTCAGGTTGGAGCCACCTGGGCTGGTGGAAGGTGTCCCTGCCCATGGCAGGGGGTTGGAAGTGAATGATCTTTGATGTCCCTTCCAAACCAAACCATTCTGTGATTCTACGGTGAGCACCTCCCCCAGGGATGGGCTCTTACTTCCTGAAGAAAGCTGACTGGGAAACACAAGGAAGAGAGGGATTTCCCATTGCTATGGGTGATGGGCTGATCAACAGCCCCTACATTTATTTTCCCCATCTCTGGTGTTTCTAGAACAGCTGGGAAGAGACTCCTTATTCTGGTACCCCCAAGATCAGCCTTACCTTTACCCTCTAACTTAACCCTGTCCCTGCAGTGAGTTCCCTACAGAGGCAGGAGTGGAAGACTTCACAGGGACAGCCGTGGAGGAAGATGAGGATGAAGACGACGAAGGGGAGGAGGAGGAGGAGGAGGAGGATGTGGTGGAAGACCGTGATTACTACTACGACAGCTACAAGGTGGATGATTACAACGAGGAGACCCCCACAGAGCCCAGCAGTGACAAGGCTGTGGCTGAGAAGGAAGTGAGCAGCGATATGAAATGTAAGGCACATTCCAGCCTCTGGGGCTCTTCCTCCCTTGGGATCATCCCTCCTGGCTGTCAGTTAGTGATGGGGTTTTGATCAAGTCAATAAATGCCACTTGGAAGTTTTATTTGCTAGCTAAGTTAGCAAACAGAGGAAAGCTGATGATGCTTGTGTTTCAAGTGTTGAAATTAACTCTCTAGAGCATGGGCCATATGTTTCCAGATAAACAGCAGCTCTGCTGGCAGGGAGCCCAGTGTTTGGCACGTTGAGCAAGCACCTCCACCAAGGTGCAGTGATGAGGCAGAAAAACCATACCTGCAAATTTTGGAAAACCTAAAAGAGGCATTTGGGGCACACCATGGATTTAAAATCCCTGTCTGGGGGTGATTATCTTGGACTCGGTGTTTTATACAAAAAGGAAGCTAAAGGTGATGGGCCATACTCTGCAGAGGTGGCATCAAGGTGCCATCTGGCCATCTGAGGGTGAGGGACATCCTTAGTGCTGCCTTGGCATAAACACTTCCACAGAAGAAAGTCAGCCAGCCTGGCCCAGCTTTATTCTGTGCTGATCTATCCTTTGTGCAGAGATCTGCTGTGCTGGTGGTAGGTTGGTGGTGTGGTGCCTCACTTATGTGCTGGCCTATACTTTGTGTGTAGAAGTATCTGCAGAGGAGGGAGGAGGGGAGAGGGAATGAAATTCAATTAGCTCCAGATCACTGAATCATTGCCAGCAGTTCTTGCATCTTTTTGGGAAAATGCCAGCATGCTGCAGATAATTTTACTTGCTCAAACGAGGCTGAGCTCATATATGTCCAGGGCTGTTCCAGGGCTGCAGGTGTTTAAAGAGACCTGGAGTAGTATGATTGGGGTGTCTCTTTTGGGGGCACACAGTCTGTTTTTCTCAAAGTGCCACAAAGAGTTGCTAATTTATACACAATATTTGTTCTCTTGCCTCAAAATAGCCCAGCTGCTCTTGCTGGCTGATCATGAAGCAATCCACATGCCGTGACTGCATGGAGTTTTAATATTTAGTGTTTCAAAACTTAAAAACTGTGGCTGGCATGGCAGTCATTCCTCTTGGTTAGCCTGTCTTTTCCCATGCTCCTGCAGCTGCCCTGTAAGATGTGGAGTATCTGTCCAGGCAGAGTGCAGCAAACAGGACATTTTTGGATGCTTTAATGGGCTGTTCCATTGTGTTGGTTTTATACAGTGCAGGATCTCCCACTGGGGCACCCAGGGCATAATGCTGTGCCATCAGCAGAGCAGATCCTTGCTGTTCCAGCCCCTGGCTAAGGGGAAATCACCAGTGTTGAGACAGAGGGAGCTGCACCACATGCAGGGACCTCCCTGAGCAGTGTAACAACCCTTGTGATGGATGCTTTGACCACGTTAATCCCCCCAGAACTGACAAAGCCCTTTGGTCACTGAAGAATTTGGAAGGAGAGGGATATTTGTAACTGTTCCTTTGTGTTGCTTTTGGACTAGCCACTGATGTCCCAGCCCTGGGACAGAAAACTAATCTCTCCATTCGTGTCATTCCTATGAAAGCAATTCTGCCCCCTTAATACTGGGCAGAGTGTTTGGTCTTGAGCCTCAGGCCCGAGGGAAAGACTGGGAGTCTCTGATCAATATTTGCTGACGCTGGTGCCCCGGAGGAGGGTGTGAGGCTGAGCCACCCCTGCGTGGTGTCAGTCACTCAGCAAGGCCTGTGCTCCTCACAGCTCACGTTCTCCCCCATCTCCACACAGCTGTCTGCTCCCAGGAGGCCCTGACAGGGCCCTGCCGGGCTGTGATGCCTCGCTGGTACTTCGACCCTAACAAGAGAAAGTGCATTCGCTTTATATATGGAGGCTGCGGAGGCAACAGGAACAATTTTGAGTCAGAGGAGTATTGTATGGCTGTGTGTAAAAAGATGAGTAAGTCCTGCCTCCTACTGGCCCTTTGCAGCTGGCCACTGTCTGTCTGGCGTGTGGTGTCTCCTCCTCCTTGCCTGGGGCAAGAGAGGACCCGTGTGTAGCTTATCCCTTTGGTTCTGGTGTCTGTCCCCTCGCAGCGGTGTCCTCCTGTCTCCGCTTCTCCAGGTCCCTAGGGTGATGGCTCCTGGGAAAAGTGGCTCTCACCATATGCTGTCTGTGCTCCCCATGGGCTTGCAGCTCCTGCTGAGGGCTCAGCTGTCCTTTGCAGGTCTAAACCAGGGACTGGGGCTGTCTCTGGCCTTGCCTATCTGAATTTCTTTCCAAAATACGGGGAAGGAAGCCCTTACTTCCCCCAGTCGTGCTCCCATGCATATGTTTGACCAGTAGGTCCTGGAAAGCAGGATGCTGCTTGCTCTTCTCCTGGTAGTAGGCATTTTGTTGCTATTTTAATTCTGGAAAGGATCAGACAAATTGTATAGAAATCAGATTCCCCCTTTCAACTTGGTATGAAGTATGAATCACGACTCAATCCCTGCGTTTTTGAGTGCTTGAGGTTTTTTGGCACCAATTTCAACTGGCTTTTATGTCAGATGATAAAACTACCAAAAACATTTTAACCTCCTTATTAATCTTATTGTTGAACTCCAGCACTTCCACTTCAGCTACCATTAAAGCCTTTTGAAAGGCTTTTTGTGTTATCTGGGGCTTGGCAGCCTGACTATACAGCCATAATCCTGTTTACAAAATGGGCTTCATGCAAGTGCTTTAGATGGGGCTGATCTGACTGAGGCAGGGAGAGAAAAGATGCGGATGTCAGGAGCTTTTTGGACAAAAGTTTGTCCTGTTACAGAGGGATTTGGGGCTGGGAAGAGGGCTCTCTGTGTTCAGAAATGCCATGAGCAGGCCCAGAATCCAGGACTGATGTGACATTGTCCCTTGCACACAACAGTGCCTGTGTTGTGCATTCCCATTATTTCCCACAGTTAGATGCAGGTGCATGTGAAACTCTTCTAGGTTGATTTTTTTTCTGAAGCTTGCTCTATTTCAGTGATGTGTTGGAGGTTTTTTTCTCCCAGAATAACTAATACAGAAGAAAGGTTGCCTTAACTGTCCCTTCCTGCCCTCCCTCAGGCAAAGGGCAAGGATGAAATGCATCACGTTTGCCACAGTTTCTCTCAGAAAGGCTGTGTGATGTGCAGTGTCCACACTGTAGCACAGGAGCTTGGTTCAGCTCTTCCTAAACTGCAGTATCCAGAGCACAGAGCCTCAGGTGTGGATTTTGCAGATGCTTGAAGTTTATCAGTTCTGAAATTTTGTTTTTCCCCGTGTCGAATTTGGGTGTCTTGGAGTTGCAAACCATCCAGTGTATTGGACAAGTCACTTTGTCACACTGAGCCTCCTTCTGTTGCTGTCCTGTCTAATATCATTGCCTGTTAGTCCTGCATGGTGCATCTGGTAGGGAAGGTAGGTTGGAAGTGGAAAATATTGGGGAGTGTTCTGTGCAGATTTATTGTCGAGCTCCCTAATCATGTTAATGATGTCTGGAGCCAGCTTGTCAGCGACCAGCTAATGCACAGGATGTCATTTAAACCATCCAAGGCCAATGTGAAAGGGAAGGGAAAAGGAGTTCTTTATCCTGCCACACAAGCCCCTGTTTCTGGGGCTGAGCAGTGCTGGTTGCCACTGTGCATTGCTGTGTTTTGGGGTGATGTAGCTGGTGCTGTGCAGTGAATTGGCAGCTCAGAGGCTCCAAACTGGACTCTGGTAGGTGGTGCAGCAGGCTCAGCCTGCCAGATTGCTCAGGGTGCAGGCGTGGAGTCCCTCTCCCACCTGCCCTTTCCAGGACCCCAGGTTCCCAACCCCACTGACCCTTCCCCTCTCCTGGCAGTGCCCACTGATGATGTGGATGTCTACTTTGAGACCCCAGCTGATGACAACGAGCATGCCCGCTTCCAGAAGGCCAAGGAGCAGCTGGAGGTCAGGCACCACAACCGCATGGACAGGGTGAGTGTGTGCCCAGCTGGTTCTGGACAGGCTGAGGGAGAAGGCACTTGCTTTCCCTGTGTTTCTTGCAATATGAACACACCAGGGAAGTCAGATTTTTATTTCTGCAGTGTTGGGAGAGAGGAATTGGGTTAGATTAGGTGTTAGGAAGAAATTCTTTACTGAGAGAGTGGTAAAGTACTGGCACAGGTTGGGCAGGGAAGATGTGGCTGCCCCATCCCTGGAAGTGTCCAGCCAGGTTGGATGGGGCTTGGAGCAAACTGGGGTAGTGGAAGATGTCCCTGCCTGTGGCAGGGGGTGGAATGAGATGAGTTTTAAGGTCCCTTCCAACCCATCCTGGAATTCTATAAATCATTGAGGGTACTCAGCTTGCTGCCCAGAGGTCTTAAATTTTTAATCCCAGCTCTGTTGAGCCTTCAAAACCCAGCCAGGCCGTGCCAGAGTCTGCCTGTGGAGGCAAATCAGCTCACGAGGATCAGCTGTAAATTTGTCTTGTTGATGTGTTCTGTCCTTTCCTTGTGCAGGTGAAAAAGGAATGGGAGGAAGCGGAGCACCAAGCTGTAAATCTCCCCAAGGCAGAAAGACAGACTCTCATCCAGGTAAGAGTGGAAAGACTTAAAGAGGAAAGTTACTGAGAGAGATTGTAATACTCAGAGCCATGGAAGAACAGCCTTCCTGCTCTGTCAACAGCTGCCTTTTAGAGGAGGTTTCATTCAATTGTGTGCTTTGTTCTTCAAACTGGAGATGATCTGACCCCGTGCCAGGTCCTTTCCTAGACCCACTAGTGGGAAGTGATCTCGCCCTTCAAGCGTAGCGACAGCAGAGCCAAATTGTAATTCCAGACCTTTGGCCTGTTCTGCACTACCCAGTGGCCTCAGAGCCTGGTTCAGAGCGAGCCCTGGCTCTCTGGACACACATTTCCTGTTGGAGCAGACTTAGTGAAAACCACTTAGACAGCAGATAAGGCTGGGCTGCTGCCAGAATGCCAATCCTGGGCCCGAGGAGCCGAGTTCAGCTGGGCTGTGAAGTTAATCAGGGATATTCACAGTGTGGGATTGTTAGGGGAAGGCTCTTCTGGCAGTGACAACTACATGAATTTCCCTCAAACCAATATGCAGCTAAGTGACTGACTCCAGCTTTTCAGCCCACTTTGGATTTTATCCTGGAACACAGTTTTCTCCTGCATTTTTTAGTAAGTCATTGTTTGGAACTCTGTGCAAGTCCAAGAGCTTGTCATCATCTCTTAATGGTGTATTCAGCTTCCTTTGGAGATGTTGTGACCTTTGGAGAGGTTATGCCCTTTCTAATGGAATATCCAGAGATTTGATCTGAAGGTGTGCTGGTGGAAAATCACCTTTGCAATACATAAACTTCTGCAAATTCAAATTAATGGCTCCAGGCTGAAGGGATCAGTCCTGCTTCCATACTGTTGAGGGTAAGAGTTAACACTGTGCCAGTTGTTCAGCAGACCCTGGATCTCCTAACCCCAACATGATCTTTATGTGCAAGGTCATTTTCCCTCTTCAGACCTTCACAGTGGCCCATGAGGGAAGTTTTGAAGGCAGATTGTCACTGTTGAATTTGCAGAGATGCAGTCTGCATCAGCATCTCTCCTACTGCTGTAAAGGGTTTGGACATGGAGTTCGACAGTGTCTGAGGAGTTACCTGAGTGAGAACAAGTGACCCTGCTCACACAGGTTCCTTCCTTTGTCCTAGCACTTCCAGGCCATGGTGAAATCCCTGGAGAAGGAAGCAGCAAGTGAGAAGCAGCAGCTTGTGGAAACCCACCTGGCTCGTGTGGAAGCGATGCTGAACGACCGCCGCCGCATCGCCCTCGAGAACTACCTGGCTGCCCTGCAGGCTGACCCCCCACGGGTGAGCTGCTCTCCTACACACTTACACACTGGGTGGCATGGAGGGTGGGAATGGCTTGCTGAGAAGGTGGCTTTGCTGCAGTCAAAACTGGGAAATAGATTCCCAGGAAAGCTTTCTCCACCGTGCCAGTTTGTGCTGCAGACTCAGGACCAATTGACTCACTGGTGGCAGACCCCTCTGCACTGTTTGGTGTCCACAAGGCATGGTGTCCTCAGTCAAAAACAGGCTTCATTACAAAGTATTCAGAGTCAAACAGGCTTCATTACAAAGTATTCTGAGTTAAACAGGCTTCATTACTAAGTAATCAGAGTCAAATAGGCTCGATCTGAAAGGTGTTCTGAGGCAGAACACTTAAAAGTGTTCCAACAGGCGTCACTTAAAAAGAAAATAACTTGAGTGCAGGTGGCAGGTCTGTCCAGCACCGAGCAGGCTCACCCTGAGGTGCTGTTTTCCCTGTGAACCCCCTTTGGCTCCAGTGGTTTCAGCTCTGCCCTGCTCTCCCCACAGCCCCACCGCATCCTGCAGGCGCTGAAGCGCTACGTCCGTGCCGAGAACAAGGACCGGCTCCACACCATCCGCCACTACCAGCACGTCCTGGCCGTGGACCCCGAGAAGGCTGCACAGATGAAATCCCAGGTAGGAGGGGGTTTCACTGTCCCCCAGCCCTGGCTGTCCTGCTGCAGAGTTCTCCCTGTCACCAGCTGTGCTCCCTGCACAGTTCTCCTTGGTGTTTGACTCTGTAAAATAGCGCAACTCTGATTTATTTTGGCCACAGTGACAAGTCAGGGGGTTTAGAACTGGTTCAGTATTAATTTCATGTTTCCTTTTATCAAACACACGTGGAATTATTTGTTGGGAACTCGGTCAGCCTTGAACATCCTTTCTCACTCCTTCCAAGACCTCATGTCTGTGTTCCTTTCATTAGGGCTTTTCTTCATTGTGTGGGAATTGTGCCTTTGCAGAGTTATTGCCTGGTTTCCAAAGCATAACACATAACCCTTCCCAAGCACTTGATCATTGTTAACCTTATCAGAAAGTCTTGTTTTGCTGAGTTTATATTGTGCTGTTGCTCTATATTTTACTCCTGAACAGCCAGAAAACAATTTTCCTTCTGCTGGGTAGTGTGTGTGAACATGCTGCTTCAAACCTGGCAAGAATAGCTACAGATACTCCCCAGATCTTTGTAATTATGTCCTGATACTTGTTTTCACTTGTTTTAAAATGGTAAAAGATGAATTAAAAGGTCTAACTGATTCAAAAGTCAAATTAAGAATGGCCTGGCAACACTGACAGATCTGTTCATAAGGTGTGTGTCCTTTCACAGGTTCAGAGAGAACTGTTTTCCCAGTCCCAGTTTGTGGCTGATCTGCTGCTTTGGAATCTCTCTGAATTTTGTAATGCATGAAGTATAAGGGAGAAGAGAAAAGAGCAGGGAGCTGCAGGGAGACAGTGCAGTGGAGCACATCCAGTGCTGCCAAATGGAGGAAACAGGCACTGAGGAAAAATGCATAAAAACCCCATAGAACCAGGAGGTGGAAATATCCTGGGTTAGGAGCAGGACACAGGGAGGGGCAGAGCAGTGTCACAGGGGTTTTCTGGAGGTGAACCTCACACTTGGAGCTGCCAGGTCCCCTGGGTGTCCCCTTGTTTGTGGGTGCTGGCTGTGAACCCTCCCCTCGTCCCTCGTGGGTTGTCCCCCTCTGCCTGCACATCCTCCAGAGGGGCGGTGGGGGCAGCTCTGCTGGATGCAGAATTCCTGATTGCCTTTCCAGAGGCACATCAAGCACAGTCCAGCCCAGCACTTTGTTCTGCTGCCAAAGCCCAGGAGGGAGAGTGTGAACTGTATTCCTGAGCTAAACCCTGAGCAGTCCTTAATTCATTCTGAAGGCTGCAGTGTCAACAGATCGACATGCGAGGGATGTGGGTGGTACAGTTCAATTTCCATTCCCTTTGCTTTTCAGCTGCACTTTAAGCTGCTCAATCGATTCCCTTGATTGACAAGCTGCCACATGTAAAATTAAATTGCTTTCATCCTTGCTCTTAAAGGTCAGGCACACATCAGACTGTAAAACAGGTCCATCCAGCTCTTTAGGTTCCTTCAACGTTTGGCCATCCATGTAAATGTTTTCCATGCTCGGTGTGATCCCTGATTGTGCAGCACCCTCTTCAGGTCAGGCCTGACTTCACCACTGGGTTTAACGTGCTTGGGAGGAGCAATTCGAGGTTGCACAAAGTTCAAATGTGTTTCTCAAACGAAGGGAGAGCACTGTTGCCAGTGAGTGGGTGTCAGACAGATGTAGTGCCACCGTGGGTATGAAAGGCACCTTTGTTCTGAGCCCAGAGTTGATAAATAGTATTGTCTGCTCCCTTTGCCTCTATCTTTCCTAGCAGTCAGGAATGGTAATCCATTTAATAAAGTACTTGGTTGTAGCTGCTGCAGGAGGTGAATTATGACCCTGTCTGGCACTTGGGAAGCACCAGGCTCAGTGGTGTTTTGGTATTTCCAATGGAGAGCTGGTTACAGTGAGAGCTGAATCCTCTCCCTCATCCCCAACATCTCCCAAAATGCCAAGTGCACCACGTACAGATGGCCAGTTCAGTGAAGTGTGATATGTTGGAGAGATCAATCCCAGAATGGGCTAGATGGACCCGTGTCCCATGGCAGATCCACCTGTTGGAGATGTTTTATTAAGCAAGGCAAGAACCATGAAGTGACTGACAGCCTGTGCCTCCTCCAACACACTCTTGTACATCTGCAGGTGATGACACATCTCCATGTGATCGAGGAGAGGATGAATCAAAGCTTGTCTCTGCTGTACAAGGTGCCATATGTGGCTGAAGAAATCCAGGATGAGATTGGTGAGTGTGTGCCAGCTCCTCTGCCACCCTGTCAAGGCTCCAAGCTTTTATATCCACCCAAAAGCTTGGGAGCTGCTTTGGGGGAGATGCCCTTGACAACAAGCACTGGGGCTTGGGCACAGGTCCCTCAGGGCAGACCCTCTCTGGGGTTTGTGACACAGCCAGCCAGAATAGCTTGTTCCCAAGAACTTTCAGTGTCTGTTTAAAAAAAAAAAAATCAACATTCAGAATAGCAAAGCTGTCTCTCTAAAGGAGGTGGAAAATATCCATAAAAATAAGCAGATGCTTTCCCGCTTTATAGTTTAATCCCTTCTTGCCAAACCCTCTTGCCACATCAAACCTCCTGGCCGTTATTTTGTATGTCTTTCTAAAAAACAAGAGAATTTCCTGAGAATTCCAGATGAGACTTCAGAGCCTGGAAGATAAATAAGCTGGCAGCCCTGCACACGTCCCCCTGCAGCTCTGCCTGGGCGAGGTTCAGACCATCTGCCCCTCTCTGGCCCTGCCAGGCGCCGTGCAGTTTGTGGCATAATTCCTCCTCTTCCTTTCAGATGAGCTGCTCCAGGAGCAGCGTGCAGACATGGATCAGTTCACCTCCTCCATTTCTGAGTCCCAGGTGGATGTCAGAGTGAGCTCTGAGGAGAGTGAAGAGATCCCCCTGGATGGCAAACCCTTCCGCCCCTTCCAGGTGAAAACCTTCCCAGCCGTGCCCGAAAGTGAAGGTATGTGCAGCTGGGAACTGGGCTCACTGGTGTATTCTCTGAGTCTGTAGGCTCAGCTGGAACAGAGAAAGCTCTGTCCCTTGGGTGATGTAAGAGTAAAGCAGTTGCCCCAGCAGTCCCTCTCTACCTTGGAGAGGCAGTGCCACCATGAGCTGCTCTTCTGATTTTTCTGATTCTTCTCTTTGCAAAATTGCCCTCTCTCTTTTCATTTTGCAGCGAGTGTTAAATTTTTGCAGTGTGGCTTGACTCTGGAATGAATTTTCAGCCTTTAACCAAAATGCTCTCATGTAACATGAAGTCTTTGTGCCATGACCTGCTGAAGGGCTGCAGGAATTCTCTTTATTTATTTTTTTTAAATACATATCTATTTTTTGTGTCATCGGGTGTTGACAGCTGGCCTGTGCGTGTGTCTGTATTTTAGAAATGCTTGAACAGGGTCCTGAGCTTAAAGCTGTGGACTAAAAGCTTTTCCCAGGGTCTGAGTCAGAAATCATGCTCAAGCCTTTTTTCCTTTCTCTCTTAATCTCCTTTCTCTGCTATTTTTGTTTTTGTTTTCCCTCCTGCTAGATCCTCAGCCGGATTTGTACCATCCAATGAAAAAAGGTTGGTTCTAAGCTGCTCCCTCACAGTGCTTTCAATCACTCTCCTGCCTCCTCAGTGTGTTTGATAGCTTCATTTTAGTTCCATACTCACCTTGATTTTCATTTCCCTGCTCTCACTTAGATCAGTAACGTTCAGTTTGCTTGTTTAGGCCTCAAGTTAAACCACGAACTAGTCTGAGCATCTAATTGTGTGTGCTCCTCCCTGGTGGGCTCACAGGGCTCTTGCAGTGTGTGGGGTGGCTCCTCTGCCCTGGAGAGACGTGGCAGTGTGTCTGTAGTACTGTGCTACTCTGCACCTCTCATGTGTGCGCTGCCCAGATTAAACCTTGCAGTGCTGGTGGTGAATATTCCAGAGGCTCCTCTGCCCTGTGGGATGTGTCCCTGATGGCTGATGACACCACTGAACCAGGAATGAGTGTTGTGTTTCCCTCTGTCCTCACAGAGTCCAGCTAGTCTGGGACAGATAAATAGGAGATCCCTCCCTTGTGTTTGTGGTCTCCTCAGCATCACCTTCTCACTTGTAGCATCCCTCCATACCAGCAAAGTCCATGTGGTTATCCATCTCTCCCTTAGCTCAGTGTTAATTCTGCAGTAACTCAGTGCCTGGCTGAAAAGGGGCTTTCAGAGGAACACAAAGATACTGGCATTAAATGAGCATCTTCATTAGCAACACAGTCTCAGGTAAAGAGCAGTAGAAATATGAGGCTCTTGCAGACCAGAGCTCTGTGTGAGGAGTAAACCCAGTGTTCTAATCTGCCTGTGATTCCAAACACATTGTGCAGACCTCAAAGGAGAGCAAAGGATTTTGCTAATAACCATTTCACACGGGCACAAATAGCTTTGTAATGTGGTGAAGGCCAGATAGCTTGAAATTATTCTCATTATCCTGCTTTTCTCTACAAGTGTAAGTCACCTTCATCCCTCCTGTGGAACAGGGTACAGCTAATTCAGCGTGCTGACTGCTCTGAGAAGAATTGGGACAGCCTGTAGTTTGATTTTTTTTTTAAATTTATTTAATTTATGGACAACTGCTTTGTCAACTTGAAGATGATAAATCTGTGCTAGTTCTCCCCATCTGGGTAAATGTAAGAGTTCCTGATGACCTGGAAACAGAGTTGCTTCTCCTCCTTCCCTTTTCATTGAATCGCTCCAGGGCTTTGAGGGAGTTTTGGGGTTGGTTTTTTTGGTGCAGGAGTGTGGGGTTTTTATCCCCTGGGAAGGATATAATTTAAACTGTGCCTTTGAGCCACATGAAACTGGGTCTTTACTTGGTGCAGCACTGAGACAAATAGCAGAGCTGCTTCCTAGACTGGAACAAAGCAGCCACCCAGGCCAAAAGCTGACACAGGAGTTCTGTGCAAGCTTTTTGTGGCCAGTCCCTCCCGAAAATCCCAGTCATTGACTTCCACAACAGCATGGCCTGCTTTGACAGCCATGAGAATTGAGACTGGCAGTGCTGGCTGTGCCTGGAATCTGATCAGTGGCTCCAGAGGAAAATGGGATGCACTAAAACCCGAGGTGCTTCCCAGCTGGAGCGAAACGTTATTTCCGTGGCATTTTCAGGCAATAAAAGCTTGTCAGTGTAAAAACTTGCCGTGGAGCCAAGTAGCCTTTCCTTGCATCTCATCAAAGAGCACTCTGCCAGCTCCAGCAGCAGCTGACATGATGTCTTAGGCAGCCTGCAAGCTCAGCAGCCCGTGCAGAGGGGTTTGCAGGCACCAGCAAAGCCTCAGGGGCTGTGGGGGTGTTTCCCCCACCTCGCGCTCCTCCTTGGGGGGATCCCACTGTGGGTTTGAGGCTTGGCTGTCCCACTCTTGCACCAGTGAGTCCCAGGTGTGGTGGAGGACACTGTGCTGTCCCTCCTGACGGTGGAAACCTGGTGTTGTCCCAGTGTGCTGTGTTATGTGAGGTCAGAGCAGTTTGCATCAGACTCTTCTCTTATCGATCTGATCTATTTATAAGCTCTCTGGATCAAAGCAGTTTATGCAGAGCAGCTGCCTTCTGTTCATTGATGTCCTTCTCTTGAGCCTGTGCTAGTTCCAGCCTGGAAATGGGGGAGTGATGTCCTGGTACAAAGGCTGGTGTGGTTCTCTGCTCCTTCCTTGCCCTGGGATTTATTGTTTCTGGGCCTGTGCCAGATCCAGGACAGCAGCTCATTACAGAGCCAAGCTGGATGACCTTGGGATTCTCATTCCTGAGGCTCGTGCTGGTGTGCCTGATTCCAGCAGGATGGGTGATGCTGCCCCTGGGGGTGAAGGCATTCCCCATGTGCTGGTTCTTGGCAGAGAGATGTGTGTGCACTGCCATCCTGGGGGTCACAGGGAGGTGCTGGTGGCCCTGAGGTGACACTTGCAGATGTCACTGCGCTCACAGTTCCACTTTGCCTGGGGCCTTCTAACAGCAGCACTTGGTGCAGTGTGTCTGCACTGACCCTTCAGCCTGGTTTTGGTGAGTCCTGTCTGCTCCTTTCATTGCCACCTCATTCTCCCTCATTAACAGCTCCCCCCTAATCACTTGTCACCCTAGTGTAGCTTGTGAGCTCCCTTCTGCCACAGCAGCATGAGGACAGGTTAACACTCAGCGGTTAAACACGAGCCATGGCAGCTCTGCAGGTGTAGGTGACCCTTCCAAGGTGTCCCTGGGGGCTCATGGGCTCTCCTTGCTCTTCTGGTGCAGGTTCTGGCATGACTGAGCTGGACGGGCTGATCGGCGCGGAGGAGAAAGTGATTAACAGCAAGAACAAAGTGGATGAAAATGTGGTGAGCTCTCCACCTTGATTTTGTGAAGCCAAGCCCGCCCTGGACACTAATTAATAGCAGTTGCTTGTTTCCATGTCTCCTTCCTGCTCACAGAATGTCAGTGTGTTCATTATCCATCTGGTGTGGGGGAGTCACTTTGTGACTATTGTAGGCTCTTAATACTGATTAGCATCAGAAGGGTGGGAGGGAAGGAGAGCTGAGATCTTTGGCAGTCTGAGCTGGAGAACTCTCTGATTTAGGAGCTGCTTTTCCTAAGCAGAGACCTTTTGATGTCCCTTTATTTTCATGGGTGGCTCACTGTGTGAGCACACCAAATGCTGGTGTGTTCCATCTGTGTTCCCACCTATTTTTCAGGACAGGAAAGGCCTCACCTTCCTCTGAAGGGCAAGAGACCCAGCAGGTATTGGCTCTATCAACAGTGCCAAGAATTCTCTGGGTTCCAGGGGCAGCTGCTGGGCTTTATAAAATGAAAAAATCAGCTGCTGAGTTTCTTTTCAAAGCTGTTTTAAAGCCATGTGCTAGATCTTACACGGCAGAAATGCTGGCTCCAAAGTTAGGACCTCTTTTTCTTCTGTTTTTTTCATTGGGGCTTTAGTTTGTAGTAGTAATTACTGTGGTACTGACTCTGGTGGCTTTAAGAGCTGGAGAACATCCCACACTGTTGAGACCAGGGGGACATGGTAGGTGGTTCTGTGCCTTTGCTACTGTTCATTAAAGTCTCTGGTCTGCCTTGCCCCTTCCTTCTCCTCCCTGTTTTGTGTGGCTCCTTTCATAAGACACTCCTGTGCCCATTTCCAGGTGATTGATGAGACCCTCGACGTGAAGGAGATGATTTTCAACGCCGAGCGTGTTGGTGGGCTGGTGGATGAGCCGGTACGTGTGGGGGTGCCCAGGCAGTGACTGGCAAATTCCAGCTGGATTTGGATTCCCAGGTGTTGCTGCATTTGGGGTTTGGTGCCTGGATACTGCCCTGGGAGTTGAAGGAGAGTGGAGTAATTTACAGCCCTCCTGTATAAAGATGTAAAGAGTGAACACACGTGAACTCAACTGGCTCTTCTGCAGAGGTGTTTTGTGGGGGAGGGAGGTGATGTGGGTCAGAGGCTGTCCAGAGGCACTGAGTGGGGCAAGAATTTTGTGGTAATTATCCTTTTGGTGGAATATTTAGGGCTGGAATACTTAAGGCTGGAATATATACACTGTCCAGTTCATATTGGATCAGATCTTGATGCCACAGATGGTTGAAGAGCTTCCTCGTGGCCGTTGTTTAGGTTTGTTTGGTTTGAGGTTCCTCAACCTGCTCTGCTGTTTTCTTCCCTCCAGGATAATGACAACTCCCTGCGTGATGATTTCAGCTTCAGCAGCAGTGCCCTCATTGGGCTGTTGGTGATTGCTGTTGCCATAGCTACGGTGATAGTCATCAGCTTGGTGATGCTGAGGAAGAGGCAGTACGGGACCATCAGCCATGGAATTGTGGAGGTGAGAAACAGGATGAAAATAGAGCTGAATCACATGCTGTGTGTGGGGGGAGAAGGCAGGAGCTGCCAAGCCGTGGACAGCTCTGCTCCTTCAGGCTGGGAGTTAACCCTGGCACTGCTGGCACTGCCACTGGCGTGCAGGTGTCTGGCACCCGGCACTCCACACTTACCAGCATTCAATTAGGCTTCCTGGCTGGCTCGGGGCAGGATTTAGCAGTAAATGAGCTTTTCAGGGATATCTTTAGCAGGGCAGTCACTCACTCAATCCATAGCAATTTGTCCTCCTGGCTAATATAGCCACTATTAAGATGGGCCGAGTGCTGAGGGGCAGCTCCTTCCTTGCACGTTTCTAATGACAGCTTAATGGAGTCCAGAGAAAGCTGCTCTTCCCTTTGCCAGCCAGTGCAGGAAATCATAAGGACCTTCTTAATGAGAGAAGTGGGTCCCTGCCTTGTAGCATTAGCTGGTAATGACAGATTTGTGAGAACACCCCCATGGAGGCTCGCCCAGGCAAGGGGCACCTGAACCAGCCAGCCCATTGAGCAAATGATTTTTGCAGCTCACCTTCTCTCCCTGTTTCCTGCTCACCAGTAGTTCCTGAGCCTCTGATACTGCCCCTTGCTGCATGCAGTAAATGCTGCAAGTGGCTCCTGTGCCCAGTAAGGTGGTGTTCCCCCAGGTTGACCCGATGCTCACCCCGGAGGAGCGGCATCTGAGCAAGATGCAGAACCACGGCTACGAGAACCCCACTTACAAATACCTGGAGCAGATGCAGATATAAAAGAGATGAAGATACATCAGCCCTGGCCAGGAAAGGTGCAGGGTGGAGGGCCAAAGTGGTCCAGTGTTTTGGATCAACTACTGACCAACAGTTGCTTCGAGAGGACTTCATCTTACATTCAGAACTCCTGGATCATTAAGACTATAATTACTACTGTAGAGTTGCAATTTCCATTCTTTTAAATGGGTGAAGAAATGATAATATAACAATATGATATATAAATCTCCTTAAATGGGAAAAATGGATCTATTGCAGATATTTGACTGAGATGTAGTTTTCTTTTTTTTTTTTTAAATAATCTGAAAAATACCAGTTCCGTTGTACTGTTGTCTGTTACAAGCTCTATATATATAAAATGGGAAATGTGGATTTTTATTTCTGATAGACCACCTGTATATTGAGGGTCGTTTGTACCAACCCACCTTGTAAAAAGGAGACAGTTGTGGCTCTGCAGTCATTTTGGCTTTTATATATAAAGCAGTATTTTCCTTTTTTTTTTTTTTTTTGGTTTTTTTTTTTTTGTTTTTTTAAAGTGAATTTCGCTGGGAGTTGCAAAGAGATTAATTTAGGGATAGGAGCTATGACAGCATAAGCAAGGAAGCAATTGGGAATGGTAACTAACAAAAATCCTTCTAATGAGAGATTAAAAAAAAAAAAGAAAAAGAGAAAAAAAAAAGCAAAAACCCCATCCTCATATGCCAGTGGTGTGCACCCTGCTGCTTAGCAGCTCGGGCTCTAGGAATCAAGACTCCCTGGAGGCAAGGAGTTAAAAGGCTTCTAGCATCTCTGTTTATAGCTATTCTAGTGGAATGTGTTAGAACATGGATTGTGCATACTGGGGTCTGCACATTCCCCTGCCAGCTCAGTTCTGCTCTAGGCTTGGAAGTTCCTGGTGTTGAATCGAAATGTTCCGTTCTCAGCCAGTTTCCTTCAGTACTCACCTGGCATTAACAGCCCCCTCTTGCTGCTTCTTTCTAATTCCCCAGCTCTCCTGCCTCACCAACGTGGTAAGTAGTGAAGGGCAGCAGATTTTGGAGCCTTTGCATCCCTCTGGGGGATGGATGTTGGGCCCTGGGCACAGCTTTGGGTGTTGGCCCAGACGTGACAAATCACTGCAGAACTGGGGAGCTGAGAGACAGAGCTGGGGAGGGAGGAGGGACACCTTGAGAAAGGGATGCTGCCTGCCTGCTTTAAGGGAATTGGGATGCATAGGCCCCCAGAAGACCAACAGGGGTATTGTTCCACTCACCATCATGTCTTTGTAATGCTTGTATAGTTGGTGTTACTGCTCACGGCTTTTTTAAATCTGGAGGTTCTGGTAACCTGTGGTGTATTTTTTCTATTTTTCCTGTGACTTTTATTTTTTCTTCCCCCCTTCCGTGTCTCTTCCCACTATGCACAGATTTACCTGCAAACTCCTTAGTGTGGTCTGTGGGGAATGTACAAAGTTTAAACACATCAATAAACACTTTAACTTCCACGCTGTTTCTTTCTCTTTATTTACGGGCTCAGTTAATTCTCCCTCCTCCCGCTGTGGGCTGGGGCAGAAGAAGGGCTGTGGGAAATCTGAAAATTCCTGGGTGTAGGGGCATGGAAAATGGCCCCACAGTGACACAGGTTCACTCCCTGTGTGGGCTGGAATTGATGCCCCTCGTGGGTCCCTCACAATTCAGGATATCCCATGAACTGTGAGTGCTTCCTGGGGATGGCCAGACCTGAAAGGCTTTGAAGGCACCCAGCCCAGGGCAGGGTCTGGCTGTTCAGTGTCGCTGCTGAGGTGGTTGTTTCACAAAGGGAAATAACTGTTTGGTTCATCTCTCTCCCCCAGAACATCTGAAACAGAGCCTGTAAAGCTCAGAGCTGCCTCTGCTCCTCTGTGTTGTGTCTCCCCGTTCTCCTCCTTTGAAGTGTGACCTCGAGCGCAGATTCCTCCTCTCATCTCTGAAATGGCCAAAGAGTCACTGCCACATGAATGTCATTTTGAGAGGTGAGAGACAGAACTACTCCTCCTCCACACTGCTCTGTGCAGTTCCCAGTGGGCCTGGATGAAGAGAGGGAGAGGAGGAAATAGGAAGGTTTAGTGGTTTTGAACAAGAAACAACCACGTGTCCTGTTTCTTCTGAAATGTGGACTCCTCAGTTCCACTGGAGCTTCCACATCCTGGTTAAATTATTCAGACTCATGGAAAGAGCAGATGCTGGCCTAGAAAATGCCGTCTGTTGCCTTGTCACAACTACTTGGGAAAGAGTTTTGATTTCAAACTAAATTTAATTCCAGCGATGCCGGAGCTGGAATTTGGGTCTTCAACCCAAAGCCCTTCCTGGACTGCACCTCAGGTAGGGTGACCTGCAAGAGAAACAAATTACAGAGGCTGTGGATTGAATTCCAGAATTGAATTTGGGTATTAGATTAATTTTTTTGTTTCCTCCCTTCAATAAATTCTATTAGCCCTGCGAAATAAATACATCAGGCTGGAATCAAAGTCTGTTAGTTCCATGCCTTGGCGGGGGCTGCCGAGCGCTCGGGATCGATTCCTTGCGATGGATTTTGACCTCAGCTTCTGAAAAGTCATGTTGAAAAGTAACTGCTTGAGCACTGATGCCAAGATGTGACCCAGGTGCTACTGGTAGGTGTTACTGGCCAAGGGAAGGGCTGATCGGGGTGGTTTGGGGAGATATCAAGTCCCGTGGAGATAAATCCCTTAAAATGAGATGATTGAGCACAGTGGAGCTGGGGGGAGGTCTGCAGGGTGTTGTAGAGAGCTGCATTTCAGCAGAAAACTGGGGGTTTCAAAGGTAGTTTAAGAGAAGCAGGGTAGTTCTCTGGAAAAGAAAAAGGATGTTGGAGAGAGGGAATGCTGGGTGGGTTTGTCTCCCTTGGCCTCGAGAAGCCCTTTGTTGCAGCCCTTCTGGGAGGGGAAAGTAAAGAGCATCAAAGCCCTTCTGTGCCAGGTGGATGGAACGTGGGGGGATTGATTTTGACCAGCCCTGCTTGTCTTTGATGTGCAAAGCAATGCTTGTGTGAAGTGTGTTTGTGATGGCTCAGAGATGGAAGCTGCTCCTGAGGAGCTCAAGGGCATGGGGATGCAGTGCCTGGTGCTCCTCCCTCTGCTGCCCCCTCCAAAGGGGATGTTCACCTCGGGGAGCACATGGATCCTTCGTCCTGGGGTGTGTCAGGAAGGTGTTTGGGAGCTGGAGGTGTCCTTTGGTCCAGCCTGAGAGTGGAGCTTAAGGTTGGTGTCAGCAGGCAGGAATTTGGGGGGGTCCCCAGGGCAGGTGCAAGATGTGCACGGGGAGGGACAGCAGTGATGAGCCAGAGGATGTTTTATGGGGTGTAGAAACTGGCAGGCAGAGACAGAGCAAGGCAGGGAAAGGGAGGGCGAGGGGAGCTGTCTGTGATTTTGGGTTTCTCTGGGAACAGAGCAGGTCAGCTGGCTGTGATCCCTGGGAACAGCATGGGATGGAATCCTTGGGGAGCTGCAGGGCAGCAGGATGCAAACCTGCTTCTCCAGAGCACCAGTCAGAGCATCCTTAGTCCTCTTAATGCCTCTCCCCAGTTCCCCCCTTCATCCCTGGGGGTGGGGGACAAGGCTCTGCTGAGCTCAGCACCCCACAGGGACAGGGGGCTGGTCCATGAGTGTGTGACCCTGCAGCAGTGAGGGGGCTACAACAGGAGGGCTCTGCTGTGTTTACCACAGGAGCTCTCAACCCCTGGCCTGTGGGCTCTCCATGTGGGCTGCCAGGATGGGTTCATGTGCAGTTTCATTTCCAGCAGCTCTGCTTTCCTGAGAGCAGTTTGAGAAGAGGTTGTGGGCTCAGCTGCTTGTTAAATACCATCAGTCTCTGGGAGGTTCCCCGAGCCCACTGGGATGAAGGTGATGGGAGAGCTTGGTCACATCTCCCCAAAACCTTGGGGTGCATGTCAGTGGGAGGAGGGAAGGTGATGGAGCACAGTCTGTGGAACTTAATACTCTTCCAAAATTGCTGTCTCTGGCAGGAACAGCTTGAGGATATTCCTGTTGCCTGGAGAATTCCTCATCCTCCCTCCTCAGAGCTTTGTGGAGCTGTGGGTCCCACAGCCTGGCTGTGTGTTGTGCCTTAGCCAGTATTCTGTTCTGGTGCCTTAGACTTCCCCAGATGGTCCCTGCATGTGAGAGCAGAAGGGACAAGGGCAGTCAGTATATTTACCTGTGAATTTTCCTCCTGGAAACATCCTTGACATCCCTGCAGTCCCTGCAGCAACACAAGCTGGTCCAAATCCTCTCTCTGAGCTGGGCTGGAGGCCACTCTGGAGGCAGGAACCTCTCAGGAGCTTCTCCCCCTGCTTTCAGGGGAGAGCAGGGATTTCCTTCCCCCTGGGAACATTCCCTGGCAGGGAGCACACCTTTTCCCTCCCCTGGGGTTTCCTCCACAGGGGGAAGCAGAAGATGCACCTCCTGGAGAACCAAAGCTGCTCATGAGGATGAAGGTGCTTTGCTCAGCCTCTGGCAAACTCTGTCCTGGGGGTTTAGCCTTGGGAAGCTCCTGCTCTTACAACCCCCTGAGGCCCTCCATTTGTGCTGCTTCTGGGCACATTTGGCATCACTATGGGCTTGTTGGGGGGCAGGGACTCCTCCAGCTGCTTTCCCCAGCAAGGCTGGGTTTTGTATCCTAAATTTTTGGGGAGGTGATGTCCCTCCTGTGTGTCCTGCAGGAGGGATTTGTCTGCTGACTGCACAAGGGCAGGTTGAACAGGACTCTGGTCTAGTCAAAGATGTCCCTTCTCGTTGCACCTGTTTGGGCTGCATGGCCTGTAAAGGTCCTTTCCAACCCAAACCATTCCAGGATCCCAAGGGCTGTAGGTTCTCCTACTGGGAGTAAAATTGTGGGCTTAAATTGTGCCAATCTCTGCCTGTGAAACTTGGTGCTGTGATGCTGAAGAGGCTGAGGGGTGTTTTTCTTAGTTCTGCTGCTCTGGACAGTGCCAGGGAGGGGTGAGGATGATGCAGTTGTGGCTCATTGGGATTGAATATCCCTTCTGGATTGGGTTGCAGCAGTTTTTGGGACATCCTCCTGCAAGGTCTCTGAGAGGAAGGGCTCTGCTCTCAGAAGAGAGGGAAATCCTGCTCTGCTGGATGATGCCAGGGTGGATTTCAGTTTTTAGCTGAAAGCACAGGCACTTCAGAGGAAATACCTGCAGGGGGGAAGTGGCAAAGGGGCTGGTGGTCCCTGCCCTGCTCCCTGGGTGGCTGCTGGGATGGGCACCTAGCACAGCCCTGCCCTGCTGGAGCTGGGCTTGGTGCCTCCAGGCAAAGACAGGCAGTCCCTAAACCTGCAAAGAGGCATTGCAGGGTGGGCTGGTAGGGTGGGTTGTTGTTCTGGGTGTTTCCCAGAGCCTCCTGGTGCTGCAGCAGAGACTGGCACGAGAACAGAGCAGGGCTGGCTCTCCTGGGCTGGCACTGCCGAATCCAGTGCAAGGTGAGGACTGATTGTTTTTCTCCAGCTGGTGGTTTGGCAGGGGATGATCCTGCAGCTGCTGCAGCTCCTGGAGGGTGCAAGGGACTTCTGGAGGGCACCTGGCCTTACTCCCAGCTCTGAGGTCAGACCAGGGCACTGTGTGGTCAAATACAATTGTGCCTTTGTCTGTATCAACTCCTCTGCCCCTCTGCAGGAGTTCTGGGGCAGGAAAAACCATGTCAAGTGGTATCTGAGGTCACTAAAGCTGAAAGGCGAATCCCAACTCCACCCCGACAGTGGGCCACAGGGATATCTCCTTTTTCTCCTCCTCTGTGCAAATGCATTTATTTTGTGTGGATTTATTTCATGTGTATTCATTTGGGTTTTTTTTTCCTGGGGTGCAGCCCTCGTGGTGCCAAACCCTTGGTGTCACCTTTTTTTGGGGATCACCTGCTCCCAGGCTGCCAGATTTTGTGTCACCCTGGGAAGGTGCAGGGATGGGCAGGAGTTTTCAGCAGGCACGAGGGAGTAAATTGTACTTTTGTGCTGGAAAAGAAACAAACTGCAGAGGAAATGATGGTCTGGATGGATTTGTGGTGGTTTGGGGGCTGAAATTTGGTTTTACCCCTTGCTGGTGACCCAAGTAAGTTACAGGAGCTGAGTCCAGGTGCTGAGAATCAAGAGCCAGGCTTGGTCACAGATCCAACCTCCAGCTATTCCAGCTGCTTAATTAATAATCCCTTTTGACCAGATTAGGTGTGATTTGTGCTTCCCTCTGCTCATAATTGACCTGGGAACTTCTTGGGTGCTGGTCCAGTGTCCCAGGAAGAGAAGGTGAACTCCAAACACCTCCAGACCCAGCACAAGGATGTCCCAACACCAGCCTGCTCAGGCAGACACCATGCATGGACCTCACCACGTCCTGAGAGGCAAATAGACATTAGTAAGGTTAATGAACAGGGCAATTTGTTTTGTGAAACACATTGGCACACCTGGATTTTTTAATTTTGAATACAGTCACTGGTGTCTGCTTTCAAAGCAGTGCTGGCAAAGGAGACACCTACCAGGAATTCACACACGTGTCAGGCAGGACAGGAGGGATGTGAGCAGGACAACAGCAAGGGGAAAATCACACATTTCTCAATAATGCTTCTCTGAGACTTAAAATTCACGCATTCAGCAAGGTGTGCAGCCCCCCAAATTACAGTGGAAACAGAGAATAAATAACAGGTTCATCATCCCTGTCCTACTATGGAACTCCTGCTGAGACCCAGAGCATCCCTCAAGCAGGAGAGGCCTCCTCTCCACCAAACACTTCATAGAGACCCCCAAGAACCCCCACCCTGGACACCCTCCAGCACCTCAACGTCTTCCTTGCAGGGAGGGACCCAAAAGAGAACACCCAATTCGAGGTGCAGCCTCCCCACAACCCTGGATGAGGTTCAGGTTGTGAATCTTCAGGGAGGATAAACAAATTGCTGACTGTTGTTTCTTAGATCACTTGAGTTAATGCATTTCTTGCCTATTCAAATTAAAAAAAAAAAGAAAAAGTAATAAAAAATTAGAAGTTCTGGAAGAGAGGAGTGACCTAGAAAATCCAATTGCCCTCTGAACAGCAGTTGCACTAAGTTTGGAAGCTGAGTTTACTAATTAAGCTGAAACACTACATTCTAGTGGTGCTTCAAGTGCTAATTTCAGCTCCTCTTTAATCCACGAATCTCCAGCAAGCCTCTCAGCAGCAACAATAAAAAGTTTTCCTGGGGGTGCCTTACTGAGGGTCTGCAAACTCCTCAGCTCCTCCAGCAGCAACTTCCCACATGGTCTCAAGAAGCTTCTCCTCCTTCCAGCTGCGACATGAGGGATCCCAAATCCCACCCAACCCTCCTCCAAAGGCTTCCCTGGCCAGTTCCTCCAGGCTAAAAGCCTGTTCCTGACATTTGCCAGCAGCAGAGCATTTGTGGGAAGGGAAAAACATTCTCAGAGCCCTTAACAACTCCCTGGGTTCAGTCTGGAAGCACCAAAGATTTGGTTTCCTTCCAAACCCTTCAGCTCACACGTGTTCTGGGCACCTCAATCCGTTCCCCCAGATTTAATTGGGCAGCAGAGAACATTTGTCATTAAAATCACCAGTCTCCCTGTGCTGATAGACAGGAAAAAGGCAAAGTCCAGGTATTACCTTGGATCCCAAAGCATTAGCAGTGTGTGTGGAGCAGCAAAGAGACAAGGCAGTGCTTTCTGAGCAAGGCATTCCCAGGGAACCACAGTCCATGGAAAAAGATTATCCACATCACTGCATCTCTCTGAGGACAAATCCCTACACAAGGAATCCAATGTTCTGTCAGAAAATAACACGGGAACAGCATCAGTTGGGGCAGTGTATATTAAATAATGAGGTTCCCTGTAATGAAAGCCACCCAGACTCACTTCCTAGGCCAGCTTGGAGAGGCAGGGATAGCAATGGGATGGGTGTCACAGCTCTGGACTCCCACCCTGGTTCAGGGTCACCTGTGCCTGTCCTTAGGACACGACCAGTGATGGTTTGGGGGGACAGTGGAGACTTCCCTGGCCACTGGAGCATCACCCAGTCATGGAATCCCAGAATGGTTTGGGTTGGAAGGGACATTAAAGCTCATCCCACTCCCTGCCATGGGCAGGGACACCTTCCACCAGCCCAGGTTGCTCCAAGCCCCGTCCAGCCTGGCCTTGGACACTTCCAGGGATCCAGGGGCAGCCACAGCTTCTCTGCCCAACCTGTGCCAGGGCCTGCCCACCCTCACAGCCAGGAATTCCTTCCCAATACCCCTCTATCCCTGCCCTCTGGCAGTGGGAAGCCATTCCCTGTGTCCTGACACTCCAGGCCCCCTCAGTGAGTTTTATTCCCTTCCAGCTTCAGTGGGAAAGAAGGTGCTGGAGAAGATGGCAGTCTGGCTGGGAACTGCTCTACAAACTCAGCCACAACCACCTCATTCCTTCTTTCTCCTCCACTCACCCAACAAACCTGAGCCATGTCTCCAGTGCAGGGCAGCTCTGTCACCCAACACGATGCCAGGGAATTTTGGGTGCCCTGTTCAAAGAAACCCCCTTGGGCTTGGAGCACAACCCCACTAAACCTGTTACCCACACAGCTGGATGATCACAGAGTGCTTGCTCTTATTTACATTTATTCAAAGAAAAAAGAAACATCCCCATTAACCCTACATTTTATGCAGCAAAACTCTCAGTGAGACACTCAGCACTGCAAAGGTAACAGCAGGGCACAAAAAAACCCAGGGAAAAAGTCACATTAGTTGATCAAAGGGGAAAGAGATTGTTTTTCCCTTTCTTTTCAGTCAAAGCTCAGCACATCAGGCTGTGACCTCTGCACGAAGCTTCCCGTTAATGGCAGCCAGTCTATAACAACTTGACACAAGGACCCCACTTGTGGTCCCAGGAGGATTATTAATCATCAGAGCACATCAGGTATGGGAGATCCATGGCAGCCCCAGCTAAAGGCAGCCAGAGCCTGGAGAAACCAGTGCTCAGGAGGCTGGTTTGCTTCAGGATCCCAAATCAGTGTCCCCTGTGGGTGGGTGCCCAAAATGCTGTGCTCACCTTGGTTGCTTTGCTCCTCAAGGTTCTTCTCTGGACAGCTGCCAGCAGTAGGAGGCACTGGGCTCCTTCCAGCCCTGCCCCAAAAGGCAAAAACACAAAAATAAAGCACAAAAAGTAAAATAAAACGTGTAGTGCTCACCCTTCCAAGGAGCTGCCATGGGGTTGGGACCTGCAACCACCCTGAGCCAAGGAGGATTTCCTTACCACCCCAGCCTTGGGTTTTTGGAGCTGTGCAGGCCAGCAGGGACGTGCCCAGGCTGGGCTGGCTCTTGTCCTTCTTCAGGGAGTGTTGAGAGAGTAAAGACACTGCTGGTTGTGCTGCCCTGTTCACCCAGCCAAGGACGTGGCACAAACACCTTTGATGCTGGTGGTGAACCTTTGGATGATGATTAGTGATGTTTCCCTCACTAATCCTGCTTAGTGCCATCTTCCACCTCCCCAGCTGTCCTGCTGCAAACCAAAACACACCAGCAGCAGAGCAGACACCCAGAACTGAAGGGGTTTCTTTGGAAGTGAGCAGCTCCAGGGAGGGAAGAAAGCTGAGACCACTGCAGGGCTCTCAGAAGGCACTGCCCAAGGCTATCCATAGTCTTGGCTGAAGCCATGGTCTCATTCCAGGGGTCTCTCCAAGCTGAGCCCTGCCCAGCCATTCCAAATCCCATCCCAACCCTCCTTGCTCACCCACCTAACTCAGCTGAAGACAAGCAGGAGAGCAGCTGCCCACCAGTGCCACCACCCTCCACCCTTTCTCCAGTGTTAAACCACACACAGCCCCGTCCCTCCAGTGTTTCACCCACCCCCAAGGCATTTCGAAGCCAGCACTGCCTCAGTCATGTCTGCACTGTATTCAAGACATCCATCAGGTGGAGTGTTAAAGCACTTTATTGGACCCTCTGTGCACATTAAGCTTTGTACAAAAACCTCTCCATTAACACCAGAGCGAGCGACGGCCACGAGGAGCTTTGAGCGCCGGCTCAGCTCCCTCCTGAAGGAGCAGAAGTGAAAATCATGTTTAAAAAAATAGCCAGCCTGGCCCTACCGAGGTGGACTCCAGCAGCAAACCAGTCCTGCAGCCCAGAGGGTTGAGAGCTCCCTCCCAGGAGAGCCAGGACCGAAGGGATGCGCAGCAAAGGCTTCCCATCTCCTGCCGTGCTCTGCCTCCCACTCCTGATGCTCCTCCATCAAGCGCCGCTGTAGTTTATCAAGACTAATTAAAATCCTCCTCTCAAGAGCTCTGAGCCAGCAGGGAAGACGTTTCCATGCCTGCCAGGGCCTCATTTGTCCTCGGCGCTGCTCTCCGGGAGCAGAGTGCTGCGGGAGCCCTTGGCGCCTCGGCGGAGGCACAACCCACAGTCCAGCTCCACGTCGATGTCCCCGAATTTCAGCTGGCACGACTCGTTGCAGCTGCAGGGGAGACAGGGACAGTGGGCAGGTGGTGGTGGGCAGCAAGAGACACGCTTGGAAGGCACCCCAAGGACTGCCCACCCTGCATGGCACTGCCAAGCCACGCTCGGGCACTCACAGACACCCACCTTGCTCATGGCATGGGATGGCTCTGCCAGCCCAGTGTGGGGTCTGGGTGTTGCCCTTGGCCTCCCCAGTTGATGCCCCGTGCCAGGGCCCCCCTGTGCCCCACGTACCAGCGGGATGCAGCCGAGTTGGCAGCCACGACAGCCAGAGCGCCCAGGTAGTGCCAGCAGAAGCACATGGTGAGGAACGTGAGGTTGCTGGGGTCGGTCTGGTCCCAGCCTGGTCCTCCCCACGGAGGGGACAGCACAAACCCAATCTGGCACAGGCAAGAAGAGAAGACTCAGCACACCCCTGCTCTTTAACTCCTGATTTTAGCAGCTGACTGTGGGCACAACAACCCCAGGAGACACCTCGGCACCCCCCGAGCATCCTCGTCTCCCCAGGCTCACAGAGGGAGTGTTCCACTCTGCAGACAATCCTTGTGGCTTGCAGGGCAGCCCAGCATGCCCAGAGAGAGATGGCACCCCAAAGGTGACATTGCCAGGCTGTGCCTCTCCCCTCACACCCAAAGCTGGGTGGTTGCATGAGAGGTTTCCAGATGTTTCCAGTTACTTGGAACAAGGAGAAGAAGAAAATAGACCAAATGAAGTGAATACAAACTCATGACTGTGGTTTCCCTCCCTTGGGGGCTCTGATTTCCATGTTCCAGGTCCGTCCATCCTGCCTACATCACAAATGCCCTTCTCCACCATGACAGCTCTGGCACTAAGCCTCCTTTCCTCTTCTTTTTTGCCACAGATATTGCAACCAGCCTACAAGTTTAACCCCAGGAGATGCACCCCAAGGGGCAGAGCAGCCCTGCTTTGCTCACCTCCCTGGCCCAAAGCTCAGAGAGCAGCAGGTACACACTGACCTGCCAAAGCCAAGAGCCCTGCAGAAGGAAGGAGCTGGTCCTGAAGGTCTCCAGGATGATGTGGTCTCGGAGGAACACCTCGAGGAGGGCACAGAGGGCTCCAGCAAAGATGGCCATGGCCAGCAGGGAGTGGAGATGGTGGTCCAGCACAGCATCACCGTAGTCACGGAAACAGAAGAGCAAACCTGCCGAGATCCACATCTGTGTTAGCAAAGGACACTCTGGGACGTGCTCCTGTGAAAAATCATCTGCAAACTGAGCCCGTGCTCCAGGCCTTGCCATGATGTGCCTGGTGGGAAGAGCCACACAGCAACCAGGCTGCTGCCACCACCTTCACCCTGCAAGGACCACACGGCCCAGCACTGGGCTCTGCTCTGCCCCCCCAGGAGCCCCCATTCCTGCAGGGATCCCTGTGCCCCAGCCAGGGCTGGGGGGCTCTCAGGAGGAGCACAGGGAGGGGGGCTTGGAGCTCAGGAGCTGGTGGGGAGCTTTGTATCACAATTTGTCCCTCTGTGCATCCAGCCAAGGTTGGGGGACAACATCTCTTTGTGACTCCAGAGCCAGCCAGCTGCTTGTCACCAGGAGCAGCACATCCCTCCAGCACCCAGCTGGATGGAGCCCTTCCTGTGGCTGGGTTCACATCCAGAAGGGAACAGGGACGGGGTGACTTCAGCACACACCTCCACTCCCCCTCCAGCTCTGCCCACACAGAGCCTTGCTGGCCCCAGGGCACCCCAGCAGCTGTCACACAGCTGTCACACATCTGTCACACCCTCCTGGTGTGTCCCATCCTGCCCCTGGCACCAGGGGTGGCTCACCTTCGGCGAGCAGAGCCACGCAGAGCGAGAGGCAGTGCAGGCCAGGGGGCAGCTTGAGCCGGGACTGCGAGACCATGTCCACGATGCCCGAGAGCAGGAAGAAGAGGTAGATGGTGCAGAAGTGCCAGTGGGTGAGGTCTGTCCAGCTGTGTGTCTCGGGGCTGTACAGCCGCAGGTGGGGACCCGTGGGGACAAACTGCTCCACCAGAATCCCTGCACAGAGAGAGGGGAAGGGTCACACCTGCCCTCTGACACAGGGGAAAGGAGTGGGGTTTGTCCCAAGGAAGGATGGGGAGGTGCCATCACAATGTGCCACCAGCACGTCCCCAAGCCCTCCCACGCCAGCTGCAGATGTTCCCCACTGAACAGCCCCAGTCTCATGGGACAAAGCAGCTGCAGCACCACTGGATATTGGGGCAGAGACTCAGCATTAGATATCGGGGCAGAGACTCAGCACCATCATCATCTCTTACCTACTAGAGCAAAGAGAGCTTTGATGGCCCCTTCGAAGATCTCAGCACGCTGGATCCCAGAGTTTGGCTGGCCCTCAGCATCACCTTTCCTCCTCAGGTACTTCAGGGGGTACCTCACGGACCACCAGAGACCAAAGATGAAGAAGAACGTGCCCCGGAGGGCACTGCCAAGGAAACTGGTTGGCATCGGGCTGGTGTGCTGGACCTGCAGGGACAAACAGTGCCTGGAGACCAACCCAAGGCATCCCAGGGGAGTGTTGGGTTCTCCTCCTGCTCAGCATCCCCAGGGATCCACATCCCAACAAAGAGGGTGTGCACAGCTCTGCCAGCAGCTGCAAACAGGTAATACCAGGGGTGAGACATCATCATGGGGGAGCTGCCACTGTGCACCCCTGTATATATAAATAAATATAGATATCTGTGTGTGTGGTTGCACACAGAAAATCATCAGACCTTCGTGCCAGCCAACAATGTATTAACATGCAAGAAAGCGCCAACACCCAAGGAAACACAACAAAGCTTTTCCTAATAAAAAGCAACATGACAATTATTTCCTTAGACCATAAACACGCTCCAAACTAGGCAATTGCCAGGGTGTGAACCCAGCCCTGGACTCAGGAGCTCCAGCCAGCCAAGGCTTTGGCAGGAGGAGGCAAACCAGGAACCATTAACATTTCCAAAAGGAGTCTCATGCATATTCCACACAACCTTTGCTTGACACAAGAGAAGAGATTTCATCTCTCCATAGGAAGAGCTCCAAAGGTATGAGAAAAGCCCCAACACTGAGTGGGATCAAGGCCACCAGGGAGGATGGAGAGAAGCAAAGTACACCAAATTTATATCCTGAAAAGTATTTAAGCCCAGACCTAAATTCCTGAAAAAAAATCCCAGTGCAGCAAGTGCAGAGGGAATAACAGTAATGATCTAAGAGCTTATAGCAGTGAGCTTCTGATATTACCTGGGGATGGTCTTCCCTGCTCTCTCTCTGTGCTTCTCCCACCTAAGCAGGACTCACTTTTGCCCTCCACATGGTTTCCCGGTGCTTTTCTACAGCTGGGATGTGCAGGGAGGAAGGCATTACTCATCCCAAGCTTCCTCAGCCACTTGCCCTTGCCTCCCAAATCACATCCTCGCTGTGTTTATAAATACCAGAGCAAATTGCAGAGGCTGGATGAACAACTCCAGCACGTTCTCCGAGTCCTCCCACACTAGAAAGTAATTAGGCGCTGCGAAGTAATTAGGCCCTGCAAAAGCAGGGGAGGATGTGGCGTGGCAGGTGCCTGGGGGAGGGACAGCTTTGGTTGGACTGGCTCAGCCCCGAGTGGCAACCACGGGGCTGGATGTGGCAACCATCATCATCTCCTGGACACAGGCAATCCAGGGAAGGCTCCAGACTCTGCTGAGCTTTCCTTGCAGAAGGGAAGGAGGGAAGTTACTCAACAGCCTTTCAGGGAGGTGAGAAATGTTCCACCCAGGAGCTGGTCTGGGCACCAGGCATGGCTCTCTGCTCTATTTTGGGTGCCTGCACTGGGGTGAGGTGGCTCAAGCCCCAGGAGAACCCAGGTCTGTCTTGATTACAGCCTGGACACCCAGGCCAGGGCACTTATCTTCCCTGCTCAGCCACCTGCATGCCGAGGTGACTAACAACAAACCCCATTAAAGCCCATTGAGCAGCACACAATTGCCCGATAAATAACCAAATGTTACCATTGTCCCACTTGGACCTGCCAAGCAACAGCCTGGAGCTGGAGTCGGGAGCATGCCCTGCTCCACAGACATGCCAGGAACGTTAATTTGACATGATTAACTGGAGGGGAGATGGAGAGCAGAGACATCCCAGTGCCCAGAAATGACATAGAAATGTCCCACTTGCAGCTCCAGAACCACAGCAGCACCAACCCAGGATCCACCAACCATCCTCCTTCACCTGAGCTACCAGCAGACCCCAAACACCCTCCCTGGGATCTCCTGCCCTGGCCATCCCTGTCCCCAGCAGAGCAGCCTTGCTCCACAGGGCCAGGAACCCTCTAGCTTGGAATCCAGCAAGGTTTTGAGGGCTGCCACGAGTCCCCTTTGCTTCCACAGCACTCCAGCAGCCACCACACCTCAGGGAATCCCAGAATGGTTTGGGTTGGAGGGGATAGTAAAGCTCATCTCATTCCACCCCCTGCCACGGGCAGGGACACCTTCCACTAGCCCAGGTTACTCCAAGCCCTGTCCAACCTGGCCTTGAACACTTCCAGGGATCTGCCATGTCCTGTCTTTTAGCAGGGACGTCCTAAACCCACCCTGAGTGGAGCAGAAGCGTGCATGTCACCCACTCAAAAACACCCCCAGAGCCTCTTGTATAAATCCCCCACTGCTTTGCATGAAACCAGCCGTGTTTCCAAGCAACAGTTTGCAGAGCTCGTACATCTGAAGCCCAGCAAACATCCCCAGAGCCCCTCAGCACCCTGAGCCCAGCCCTGACCCCGGAGCCCCCAGCCCAGCTCTGAGCCCACGCTCACCCTGAAGCTGAGTGAGCTCCCAGTGAGCAGAGCCCCGGGGTTATTCATCCCTCCTGCGAGCTGCTGTGCCTGCCAGAGCCCCTGAGATACAGCTGCAGTCAGGAGGTATTACCTGAGCTGCCCTTCTCTCTCTGCAGCTCCTGGGCTGAGCTTTAATATCCATCTGGGAGCTGCCTGTTCTGCTTACCAAGCCTGGCTTGACTGCTCCAGCCTCAGCTCAGCTCAGGAGGGACAGCATTCCTGCCCCAGTTCCAGGCTCTTCCCTGGAGCCACTGCAGCCCCACATCCATCACCATCCACGATTCTGAGCCCACTGGCTCCAGTGGGTGCCATCCATGTGGATACACAAACATTCCCTACAACCAGCAGCATCCCAGGACAGACAACCTGTATGCAGAGGGCAAGCTCAGCACCTGGCCATGGATGATGGGAGGGTCTTCCCTATGTGGATCCTCCTCCATCCTTGGACACTTCCAGGGATCCAGGGGCAGCCACAGCTTCTCTGCCCAACCTGTGCCAGGGCCTGCCCACCCTCCCAGGGAAGAATTTCCTCCCAACATCCCATCTCACCCTGCCCTCTGGCAGTGGGAAGCCATTCCCCCTTGTCCTGTCCCTCTATCCCTTGTCCCAAGTCCCTCTCCAGCTCTCCTGGAGCCCCTTTAGGCACTGGAAGGGGTTCCAAGGTCTCCCTGGAGCCTTCCCTTCTCCAGGCTGAACAACCCCCATCCTCTTCCACGATGCACCTCCAAAACACCACAACCCCCTAAAAAAAGGGCTCAAGCCACAAATTCCTAGCAGACTGCCTCCACCAGCACCTCTTCCACCACCAGCATCTCCCTGAACTTCTGAGAGATGGATTCTCCCCACATCCCTCCTTCCCCAGCCCCAGCAGCCACAACCCTCCCACGGCACAGCCGCTCCCTGTTGTAGGGGTGGAGGAGTTTACCTGTGACTCCTGCCTGTCCTGCTGCCTCCCCAGCTGTGCCAGCCAGGAGGTTGGGACTGGGAAGAGGCAGATAAAGGGAGAAGCCAGCACAGGGAGGTGGCTCTCACACAGGATGTTTGGAGCAGAACATCCCGCGGGCCAGTTCAAAGCGCGCTGAGTCAACCAGCTTTCCCAACCTTCCCAACCCGGGACACCTCCTGCCTGCTCCCCAAAATAAAGAACACAACCAGCAGCTCCCCTGGAGTTTGCCACAAAAATCAGGAGAATTTTTGCCAACTCCTGTTGCTGTGGCAACAGGATATTCAGCGATTGTGATGGGTTTGGGGATGACTGGGAGAAGAGCCAAGGAGAGAGGAGGCTGCAGTGTGGTGTGACAGGGCCAAGCCCTACTGGAGGGCTCTGAGCTGGGTTGCCAAGGACATGGTAACCCTTTTAGGGGTCCAACCTTAATAAAGAAGTTGCCTGAGGGCAGGAGATTTTCAGCAGCAGAGCCTTTGTGAGCTCCATCTCCCAGCCCACAGCAGCCAAGAGGGGTCATTGGCTCTCCCTCCCTCAAAATAAGGGACACAGCAACCTGTTTCACTCATTTTTACCTCTCTAAACCTCAACAGTGCCCAACACCAAACACCCTCAGGCACAAACCACCTCCAGCCTGCCCAGCCCAGGGCTGAGGGCAATGCAATAAACCCCATTCCCATCCCTGATGGTGCAGAAACAGCATCACCCCAGAGCCCTCTCCGAGCCCCCAGACACAGGCACCAAAACCAACCCAGCACATTCCCAAGCCAGGATTTCTCCTGTGGAGCTGTGGGAGTGTTTCTGTCCCATAAATCCAGCCCAAACCCACAGGACAAGCCATGCCTGAGCCACACACGTGAGCCCCAAGGCTGGAGCAGCACAACCCTGCCCAGGGTGATGATGGCCAGGGAAGCCACCCAGCCATGGCCAGGGGCTTTGATTCCCATTATCTCCATATCAAGAGGGAGGAAGGAAGGAAGGAAAACAAGAAGCTGGTGGTGGTGCTGCCATACACCCCTCACTGCTCCTCTCCAAAGGGTGCTTGAGGAGCAGGAGATGTGGCAGAGGGATGAACACACCTGGAAAAGGGTCCTGGGCCAGCAGGGAAGCCCAGAAGCAGCAAAGGTGATTCCACAAATGCAGTTTCACCCAAGGTTAAGCTTCAGGAGCTTGTTACAGCATTAAATCCAAGCACAGGAGAAATACAACCTTCACAGGATCTCCTGCTTACAGTCCTGCCCCTGAAAATAAGACAGAAGGGAAAACATACCTTTTTTCCAGGAAAAAAAACCCAGAAAGACCATCAGGGACTTCTTTCAGCTCAGTTTTCCCTTCTGCCTCACCCACCTCTACAAAGCACCACCCCAAAGGGCAGCAAACCCTTTCCCAGGTGGCAGGAGTCAAATCCTTGGGGAAAGGGGGGAAAGGTGGGCAGGGAGGGCAGCAGCTGGAGAGGGAGGGGAGGAAAGGAGGCCCAGCTGGAAAGTGTCTGCTCAGAGGATCAATGAGCCTTTTTCTGTGGAGTTTAAAGAGAAAGTTTCTATAGAAGGGGCAACTGGAATTACAGGCAGTGAGAGAAGTTTTGGGTGTGTTAAGTGATTGAGGAAAGGGGGTTTCTACCCTTCTAAACGTCCCCATTGGAAAAATGAAGGTGAAAATGTGAGAAGTGGTTGGGAACAGCCCTGTGAGGAGGGACCTGGAGAAAGGATGGCAAACCCTCCCCAAAACCCAGTGTGGGTCACCCACACCCCGTGTGTGCCAAAATCCCTGTGGGCACAAACAGGTGCAATCCCATTGCTGTTCCAGCACAATCCTGTCCTCCTCTTTCTCCCAGGGAGAGGCAGATCTGTGTCCCACACCCTCCAGTGTCCTCGAGCTAAACCCTGAGCCGAATTTGATATCATCTTTTCTTTTCCTCCTTTTTCTTTCTCTCTCAGCTGTAGCTGCAACATCCTCTCCCCGAAGGTTCATCACGGGCCCTGTGCTAATGCAGGGTGTGATAATGTTTGCCTCCTTCCTGGGGCTGGTGGGAGGCACAATCTAATTAAAGGGTTGCCAGAAGCTCCAGTGCTGCAGATGGATGGATGGTTGGTTGGGAAGTGCAAAGGATTAGGATGATGATGATGATGATGATGATGATGACGAATGCTAACAGCAGCTTTCATAAACAGGAGACAGAGGAGGTGAAACAAGTGGCAAAGCACAGGCAGGGCTTGTTGTGCTGCCCACACCTCGAGCTCAGCCCCAATAACTGTGGTGTGCAGGGAGATCCTATCTGTGCCCCAGGAATGAGAGGCTCGTGGATGGGCTGTGCTGGGCTCTTGATGAAGGGTTTGTCTTTCCAGCAGCAGGAAGAGCCAGCAGCCAGGAAATTTGGCTGCTTTGGGGGGTGTTGTCTGGGTTCCTTTGTAGGAGAAGGGCAGGACTGGTGGGAGGATCAGCAGTGGATGAGCAGGTTGTTTGAGTGGCAAAATGAAGCATAGGGCTGCAGGTACACAGGACAAAAACACTCCTGAGACATCCCCTAGGGCATCCTGGTCCTCTGCAAATCAGTGTGGCTGTGGATACAAAGGCATCCCACTCCAGCTGCCTGGCCACTGGTTCCAGTACAGACACACTATAACTCCATTTAAACAATCATAGAATTATTTAGGTTGGAAAAACCTCCAGGATCATCAAGCCCACCCTTCGAGTCCAACCATCATATGCTGAAAGGAAAAAAAAAAGACAACTGGTTGATATTAAAGTTGTGCTAAAAGAAATCTCCCTCTAGGACTGTCCTGAAATATCTGTAGGAAAGCAATGCCAGGATGGCTCATGGTTGCACCTCTGTGTATAATAAACCATCTCTGGACCACTCACCCAGGCACCTTCATGGCTTTGGGTACCTAAACTATTTACAAACATGTTTTTTTAGCTAAATGAGACTCCTTCATTCTCACCCAGAAATGAACCCCAGTTGTATCTCCTTCCTCAGTCACAGGATCTCTCCTCATTCACTGACCTTCATACCTCGGGAAAGAATGTGCTCCCGAGCTGGAAAACAAATTAGTGAGTGCTCTGCTGACAGTCCTGGGATGTTTGTAGGAGCAGGGAGTTAATGAGGCAGACAGAAACTATTCCAGACACCGGAATGGTGCTGGGAAGGGAAAAGGTGTCTCGTGGCCACGCAGTGACAAGGGCCAAAGAAAACGCTGGGGGGAAAGGAGATGGGAACCTGATTAAGGGCAGCAAGGAGAGCTGTGAAGGATTAAATAAACCCTCTCCCACTCTCAAAAGCAAGGAGTGCTTTCACAAACCAAAGCCAGCTTTCGTCTGGGTGCCCCAGGGTGGAAAACACCCCTGGCTTTTGGAGGTGGGTGGCTGCAAGGTGCCTGCCCCCAGCCTGGGACATGTTCCTGGTGCCACCTGCTGCTGCCCTCCTCTGGCTGCCTGATGGGAATGGGCATGCTTGGGCTGCTTCCTGGAAGGAAATCATTCCCAGCAGGGCAGGAATAACTCAGAGCACCACGCAGGGCCTTTCTGCTGGTCAGTGAACCCCTCTGTGCCCTGCAGCACTGCCACCACCTGAGACTGTCCCCCTGCAAACAAGTGGCCCCTGCAGAATGGGTTGTGTCTCACTGCAGCAGCCAGAGGAATGGGAGAGGTTCAGGAAAACTACTCTGCTTTGGCAGAAAGAGCTGCAAAATGCTCCTGTGTCCGGTGGTTACAATTCCTGAGGTTTAATTGTGGTGGGTATCAGATGGATTTAGGGAGATGCAGCTCTGCCTCTTCACTGCCCTCACTCCACTATCCCTCCCTGCCCAATAAACTGGCTCAGCAGTGGGAAAACAGGAGGGCTGGCATTCCAGGCAGCCTGGTTAGTCTTTATTGCACTGTTAGTAGCAATAAAATCCAGGCTGCAGCTCTGCAGTCTGCAACAGGGGAAAGGGGGTTCAGAGAGCAGCTTTGCCTTCCCTCAGACCTGCCAGGAGCTGCTTTTCGGTGCAGTCACGAAGATGAGCACAAAAATCAGCTGCCATCCCTCCCCTCCAGTGCACAGCAGGGAGAAACCTCAGTGCAGAGCATCCCTCCAGCCCCGGGGTCTGAGACATGAACAGCTGCAATCCACCTTGGGCTAGGTACAGAAATACAGAGATTTATTCATATATTTATTCTATTTATTGTTTTGAATCCCCACGCTCGCCACCGGCACGTTTTCCTCCTGAATAGGAGGTGACATTTCCAGCCACTTTTTGCAGGAAATTAGCTGGCAAAAAACCAAACTGTGTGCCTGTTTCATCTCCTTTCCAGGCTGAGGGGGTTTATTTTCAATGGCAAACTGGGACATTTCAGGACTCCCTGCTGCTTAACCATGTATCTCACAGCCCTTCAGGCTTTGCAGGTCTGAGGGATGGATTTGTCTAAGCTATCATTACACACTCTATAATTTATCAGTCTTAAATTTAAGGATATCAGCTCAGCGAGGATTTTTATTTCCCATTTATTCACTCTCTCAGCCTTTAAGTGAACATGAAAACGATTAGCAAAACCCCTCTTTAGTTCAAAGCCTCAGCAATAGCATTTGTATTGTGTACAATCGAACCCTGGTGCTGCAAAAATTGCCATAATCTCACTTTCAACACTCTTCTGCTCGTCCTCCTCGGGGTGGTGCCTTGCTCACAGGTACCTGACCTCACCCTGGAGCTTTCCTTGACTCCAATCCCAGCAGGTCTTGGAAAAGTCAAGGATGCCCTCCATCCCTATGGAAACACACCTGGGTACCCATGGGATGAAGCAATCTTGTCATGTTGAATTCCCACGCTTCGTTTTGTCACTGAAAATCACTTAAAAAGGTGCCTGTCCCCAAACTGGCGATATCTGGGCACGGATGGACCCCACACACACACAAGGGTGGCACCTCTCACTCCTCCAGAACACAAGCATTTCATTAGGATTATTTTTCTCTTATCAAACAGAGTGTTCATGTGTTTGGAGAAGGGTTTGCAGCCTCGTCACTCTTCGTCAGAGCCGTTCAGGAAGGCGGCCTGGGAGCTGGGCTCTTCCTTCTGCTGCCAGAGCCCCAGGCTGAGGTAGGGCTCTCCACTGCATCTCCAGAACCTCTGGAGGTACCTGAAACACAGCAGCAAGAAATCACTGCTGGCAAACCCCCAGACTAATGCCACTCACCAGAATTCTCATTCTAGAGGTCCTAAAATGCTGTTGATGGGAGACTGAGGGGGGTTTATTCTGTATAAAGCCTGTCTGCTGCCTTAGACTGGACTATCCCTTCTGTGGCCCTCTTAGAGCACCCCTTAGAGTGGGGTAATGTCCCTTCCCACCCCCTTGGAAAAGCCCTGCTGGGGCTGGCACTGTTCAAGTATCAGACAGTGCTCTTGTACCTCCAATGATCCAGAGAGCCCCACCTTTGGAGTCCTTGCAAGGGAGAGAACAAAGTGTCAGGGGCTCTTGGTAATGTTTTGATTCCTCTATTGAATTAAAGTTTGACTTCAGCTCTCGGTGCAGGGAGAAAAAAAAGTGCTGTGACTTCCAGAAGCAGCTCTGGGGGCTCCATTATTTGACTTCTCCCTGTTTAATGCCTCTGCCTCTGGCTGACACCTTTTTTGCATTCTGTGCACTGCATAAACACTGTGTGTGCTTGTCACTGTGCCCTAAACCCTGCTGTAGTCTGGGGCTGCTATTCAGCTGGGACTCTGTAGCCCAGGAAGGGCTGGAGGACCTCTGTGTCCCACTGCAGCCAGCCCCAGCCCTGCCCACCCCTCTCCTGCCCCAGCCATACCAGTAAGTGAGGGTGTAGTTTACAGCCAGGACAACCACAGCAGCTGCCCAGTGCCAGAAGAAGCACATGGTGAGGAACATGATGTTGTTGTGGTCCTCCTCATCCCACACTGGACCCCCCCATGGCTGGAAGAGCACGACTCCGATCTGGGGGGAACAAGGAATTTATTACCTTGGGGGAAGAAAAGTTAGAGAATCACAGAATCACTGGTTTGGGTTGGAAGGGACTTCAGGGATCAGCTCATTCCAGCCCCTGCCACGGGCAGGGACACCTTCCACTCAGATTGTTCCAAACTTCATCCAGCCTGGAATTGAACACTTCCAGGGATGGGGCAGTTTCCTCACAGGGAATCACCTGGATCCACGTAGTGACTGAGGGACTGGGACAGTAAAATCCAGCCTTGCAAGGAGAGGCCCCACAAAGCCCAAGATCTCTCTTCTTCTGTACCATATCCAGACACGACCATCCCTCGGCACTCCAAACTCTGAGCCATCCTTTAAACCCCCCAAATTTAGTATTTTCCAAGCTCACCCCATTTCTAGCCTCTGAATAAAGGCTGGTTTGAGCTAGCTGGGGCTGAGAAAGAGGAAGGGCAACTCAGATTGTTTCCAGCAGCTCAGTTTTGGGAGCGATTGTCTCTGACTGATTTCTTTCCTTCTCCAATTGATTTCTTTGCTTCTCCAGCTTGTCCCCAGGCGAGCAGCTGGCTGCATTTTAACTCAGCTCTTTTATTGCCGGGGGGGTGGTTTATCTTCCCCCTGAACCAGAGGGGGGATGCAGGGTGCAGCAGACTAATTAAGCAATTAGTACTTGGCTGGTAGATGCTGCAAAATGGTGCTCTCTGGCTTTTGCTCTTCCCCCTGGAGAGGCAACAAGCCAAGAGTCAGAGCCTTTTGAGCAGGAGCAGCCAGCAGAGATGACCTGTGAGGGGTTAATTTTCAGCCAGCCTGGCTGAATTATCCCTCTGAGATGTGGGATTGGGATGTGATGTATGGCTCCTTCTCCTCCTTCCCTCCTAGAAGGCACAACTGACCTGCCAGAACCACGTTCCCTGGACGATGGTGATGCCAGCTCTGAACATCTCCAGGACAATGTTGTCCCTGAGGAAGACCTCCAGCAGGATGCTGCCTGTCCCAGCGAAGATGGTGATGAGCAGCAGGGAGTGGATGTGCTGGTCCAACATGGGCCGGTGTTGGACGTGGTAGTAGAAGAGACAACCTGCCAAAACACGTGTCCTGCTCAGAGCAGCAGCACCAGCTGTGGCCACAGGGCAGGGCAAAACACCTGCCTGGATGGCACACGGACACAGGTCACCATGGAAAGAAGAGACTCCCCATGGCACCATCCCTCTGGGTCTCCTGGCATCCCACCATCCTGGAGGGATGAGGTGCCCAGCCTCGGGGCAGGAGGATCTGAGCAATACAGGGACCAAAGAAAGGCTGGGTTCCTTCCCACATCAGTGCCATCACCTCTGCCAGGTTTCTGCTCTGTCCTTTTTCCTGTTGCTGAACTTCACTGGTTTTTGGGAGTGTAAATGATAGATTTCCTGTTCTTACATGTCAAACTGTGCCTGTTGAGCTGCTCCTGCTGCTGCCTCAAAAACTGCTGTGATCAGGAAAGGAAAATTACAGGAGATGAGCCTTCTTTAAGGGGGTTTCTATGTAAGCAAGGCCTTCTTTTCCCATGGTGGGGGTTGGAACTACATGATCTTTAGCATCCCTTCCAACCCAAGCCTTCCCAAGACTGTGATCCAGGAGGTTCTGGAATCCTGGCTGGCGACTTGCAAGACAACCAGAAGACAAAATGATATTCCTGATGTGCTGAAGCTGGAATAAGTCACTTCAATTCTCCATGTGCCACGCAAGCAGATGAGGCTGAGGGTGCCTGCAGAGCAATTAATGGCTCTTAGGGGAACCCAGGGCAGGGGAGCAGCTCTGGGCATGTCAGGGGGGTGCAGCACACACCAGCCACCCATCACAACGAGGGGGCTCGTTCTGCTGCTTCACACCATGCTCTGCCTGGGAATCCCAAACCAGAACCTACTGATGCCTGTATTTCCCATCTCATTCCATATCACCTACAGTGTATTCTGTCTCCAGAGGCATTCCAAGAAATATTCCAGTCAGACAAGGCAAATTTTAGCCCTTCTCTGACTTCGTCTCACTTGGGCTGTTCAGCCTGAGGGGAGACCTCGTTGCAGGGACACCTTCCTGGGGAGGGGCAGGCACTGATCTCTGCTCTGGGGGGACCAGGGACAGCACCCAGGGAATGGCTGGAGTTGTGTCAGGGCA